>CM059277.1:29522061-29982061 GCA_030347295.1 Setipinna tenuifilis
GCAGATGAACTTGGTCAATTTAATTTGACAGTCACAGCTGTATGAAAACTATGAACAGTGTTGTCATTTCATCACCTCTGTGCAAACTCTACTGTAAGAAACACTAGCAAGCCCTCTACCACTAAATACACCCTACTGAGACTTGTGAAACCTGCATGGTGAGCTTTTATTGTACGTGGAGGAAAGCTCATATAGACCGTATGTCATGAGTCACAACATTATTTAGTTTTAGTTTTAGTTTGTTTGTTAGTTAACAGAGACCGTGTACAGAACAAATCATGTTTTAGTTACAGTAGTTTTTAATCTGTTGTTCCTGGGCAGGGAGCCAAAAAATAAACATACACAACACACTTAGTAAGTTCAGGCTTTTTGGGCTTTGCTCTATAATCAAAGCTCCTCATTACGGCGGAAGTGAACTGTACAGATTTGGACCATACCACACTGGGCTGTGGGCTATTGGCCGGTGAGTGTTGCCCATCTTGTCCCTCAACAGGGCGGCCTGCTTAGCGGGTGCGCTGTTGACACACTGTGTGCTAAACTTACAAGCCTGACATACCAAAGCTTGCTTTAACAGCTGGTGGTAATGTATAGGAACTAACAACCTGCCTCCCCCTTTACCGGACAAAAACATATTTTACTTTAACTATGTCTTCTTCTTTAAATGTTCCCATGGAATCTGTGTAGAATATGTGCAAGCTAAACTCCTGACAAAATGGCTGAGCACTTAGCACTGACTAGGTCTAGTTTGTGCTTGTATCAGCTCCACGTGTTGTTAATCTCTGCTGTGTTGTGTTGTGGTGTGATGTGGGCGACTGTGGGTTTGCCGGCCTCAGCAGTAAAGGCTTATGGTCCTGGCGAGATGGCCATTGTGTGCCAGAGAGCGCTCACCCCTCAGGCATGTGGGTGACACGCTGCAGCCCTAACCTCTGTGTGCGCAGGTCATACACAGAAAGGGAGGGTCAAGCACACGCACACTCATGCAGAGACACAGTGTAGCCAAACAGAGCCTAGTACTATACACACAGTGCGTACGCAGTACATGGAGCAGTAAAGCTGATGGCTAGGCACAGTGGTGCAGTGGAGGAAAACATACACATTTATGCACCTTTTAAACTGCAAAACAGGGTTTACTCAGCATTTTGTGATGGGGGTATGAAGTTTTCTCACCGTTGTGCATATGGTTCACCCACCTTTCGTATTACCACTACACTCCTTTGTCCTCTGCTTTCTGTTGTTTCTGAGCAGAAACGGGTAAAGTTTTAGATCTTTTCTTGCAGAACAAATGGGACTAACTGCATGTTATTGCTAAGCTTCTGTGACATTGGCCAATATTGTTGATGGTTTTTTGGAGGTATTTAGGCCTGTCAGTAGAGTGGAGTGTTTTGTCTTGTTCATGTATACCAGTTCCAGTATATTTAGCCATTTTAATGCAGAGAATTTATTCCCGCACAGGCACAGACATGCATTGTTTTAGTGTCAACATTCCTGTCACATCTTTTAACATAGGGCTGACATTGTGGAAAGGGGATTCTTTGTAGCTGCTGTTATCCAAGTGTATTTGACTAGCCTATAGTGCTCTAATCTTCCACAAGAGGGCCTCATTGTTCTATCTGGTGTAACTGTCATCATTGAAACACTGGGCATATTGTGATTGTGTTTGGCACAAACAAGGCTATTCTCCTGACATGAATGTACAAAACTGTTCATTTGTGAACAGACAAATATGTACTGGTTTTATTTACATTCCTATAGTAAATATTAGGTGAAACTAGTATGTGACTGCAGGTAGAAGCTACCACAGAGTTGGCTTCAATGTCCTTTGAATTCCCCTCTTCTCCTCTCTGCCCCCTAGATGTATGCAAATGTTTATTTACATTCTAGTAGGCCTGTTTGACATGAGGTGAAAATAATTGGACCATTATGTGAGTGCAGACTAAAAGTACATACAAACTAGCACAACACCGGCTATAATGTCCTTTTCTACTCTCCTCCCATCTCTGCCTTTCACTTCACCCCCACCCCTAAAAGTGTGTAAATATGTACCAATTTATATTTTTGTAGTTGATATTAGGTGGATGTGACTAGAACTGTATGCATGTCAGTGCAGACTAAGAGTGTAGATGAACTACCACAACTCTAATGTCCTAACATCCTCTCCTCTCCTTCCCTCTCTGTCCTCCATCCCACAGATGTGTGTAACAGCACTGATCTTCCAGAGGTGGAAATCATCAGTCTACTGGAGGAGCAGTTGCCCCACTACAAGTTACGGGCAGACACCATTTATGGCTACGACCACGACGACTGGCTGCACACCCCCCTCATCGCCCCGGACTCCAGCCTGGACCTCACCACTGAACAGATAGAGGAGACGCTTAAGTACTTCCGTGAGTAAAGACACACACACAATCGTGTCAATACACAATCGCGTGCACAGACACAGTGGCTTAGACTGTAGTCTGGAGCTCAGCTTTAAGGAGAGTCAGCTATTTTTAATCTTGTTAGCTCTCTAGCCACAGATGAACTTATTTTAACTGTTCTCTTGTCCTTTCCATGTGAGGTTTACCTCTGCATCGGCTCTCCCCTTCTCTAACAAGATGTTTCTCTCACTGTTGTATAAAATATCTTTCATCTTCTGTACATGTGCCTGATAAATGTACCTTATGGCAGCTGTGCTTCCAAATACTTACAAGACAAAATAAACATCCTCTCCTCCAGAGCAAAGCAGGAAATGGCATTTGGTCTCTGCATTTGCTATCTCCCTCTAGAGTATTGCACTACTCTCTTCCTAGCAACGAGTGAGAGGGCCACACACAATTGCTCCTTTCACGGCTCCCTTCAGTGGTAGTTCTTTCAGCTTTGTCAGGCAGAGAAACAGCTTGCCTTGTGGTGGGCATCTGCTGCGGTTGTTGGCAGAAAACATCAGATTGTGTCTGGGAATGATAATGAAAAGTCCTATGACGTTCTTCAAAAGGACGTGTTTTTGAGCTCCCGGGGGTGTCTGATGTTTGTAAGTGGAAATGGGGTCCTTAATATTCATTTGGGACCCATAAACTGTCTGTCTAAAATGAGTACACAGATTTTCGAATTGCCTTTGAAGGTTTTTATCCTGTCCTTAGCCCTTGCCATGTTCTCATGTCCTCTTTCGCAAGAGTTGGCTTTTTTAATTGTGTTGGCCCTCTTCCTCAGGGTTAGGGACAGCTGAGTCCCAGTTGCCACAACAAACATTCCCCGTGACCAACAGCAACTTCAAATACGGGGCCCTCTGCTAGACAGATTAGTGTTGATTGGTTGACAAAGCTGTCTGTAACAGAACAGCTGAGATGTACATGAATACGATTGGCTATTTCATTCCTGTGTTTGTGGAGCTTGTGTCTGTGGAATCTGTGGGAATGCTGACAGTAATGCTCAACAATGCCTAACCCAAATTACTGACATAGATTTCATCACAAGGACAGACTGATCCCAGCACTGTGGTGTAACACAGACCCAGTGAGCCTCTGCAGCCCTAATTAGTCAGAACAGCATGGTGGGTGTGTTGCAAATGACAAATTAGTGATTCATTCACTTCCCATCCACAAAGACCTCTCTTTGCCTACTTGATCACTGGAACTTATGTTTCACCAGTAGGTCAGTCTTTCCCCTGTTGTTAAGGGGGTCACCTTAACAGCACTTCTTTCACACCTTTACTAAATTGTCTCTAGCCTAAAAATTAGACTTGGGCTTAAAATTAGGTGATCAAATCATATGACTATACGCAACAATATTTCATAAATTGTACATAAAAGTACTAACATGAATAATTTTGAAGTAATATATTTCTTAACCATAACCCTACACCGTCCCAGATACACTAACCACCTAAACTAACAAATCCCCTGCAAGAAACACTGTAGTTCTTTTATGGCTCAGAGCTAGTGTTGGACATGGGATACAGGCATCAGGTTCTAAGTCTTGGAGGCCGAAGCGAAATAAGCTGTTACTGAGATGCTCGGCAGATCACTTAAAGTGCTGTGGTACATTCAGGTACATTAATGCACACTGTGTTTCAGACTAACCTGTTGATTCTCAGTTATGCTGCTTAAGCTTGGAGACTAATTACTAGACAATCTGAAAGCTGCTGTTTGAATGTGTTATTGTAAGTATTATAAAGTGTGCTTTGGGTACACCTAATCATTGTCACTGTTGTAGAGACCAGCCTTTCAAAGATTTCAATTTCTTCACCATGTATCATTTGCATTGTTAATTAGATTTTACTCTGTAGTGTACAAGATTAGTACATTATTGGTAACGTGTCCTTCTGGTGACCCCTTGTGGTAAATAGTACCGTGTACACACTGCCAGGCTAAGGTGATTTTAGGGCTAATAGGTGCTAGTGACCTAGGGCTTCAGCCATCTTCACATCTCCATTCACCATTAGGCTACTTGTAATGTTTGTCCTGCACCATAGAAACGTGCGCCACACCTTACATTTTCCTGCTGATATTTCTATGATGTTGTATGATGTTCTGTGATGATGACATCCATGATGTTTGGCTTTTTGATCAGCAAATGCAGTTTTATTTGAAAGTGTTGTTGGTCCTTAGGATGTTATTTCGACTTCCAATCAACATTCATTGAGATCCTCAGTCAGTTGTTTTAGTTCATTTTGTTAATGAGTTAAATGAAGGTTAACGGATTCATGTTGTGTCACAACACTTTAATGTGGGTGCACTGCCTACATATGTGCAAGGTCCACTGTAAATGTTCTTTTGCTGCAGCGCTTGTATTTATTTACTGAATTTTAAAAATTCTTCGAAATACATATTTTGCTTAAAGGTGCCTGATTTTTTGCAAAAGAACTGTGGCTCAGTATAAGGGAAATTTAATGCATTTCAGGCATGTCATAAAAGATTAATGATATTTGCTGAAGCCTATTTGATGTCTGTGATGTGTCTTCTTTCAAACTGCATGTTTCACATTTGCTGCTAAAAATAACACACCAGACATGAGTTCTTACCATTTAGAATTAAGAAGAAAGGTAAGTTTATATATAAAACAGTTGGGACTATTAGGCATACTACATTCGACATGCTACTACATACTACATGCCTTTGAACATTTAAACTGTCAGACATACGAATGTGGTTACACTAAGGTTTGCACCAAAGGGCGTTGTGGGTATCAGTTACCGCCCAGTGACCACAGAAACATTACTCCCGCCAGTGTTACACATCTGCCTATGTGATGTCATCAGTGTGTGCCACAGTGGCCAAATCTAGCTCACCATAGCCTGCCACTCCCTTCACGGCCTGACCTTCAAGGAGCACACACAGTGTGATGCAATACTTGAAAAGGCATTGGCTGGAAATACATGTATTTATAAAGTGATATCAGTGTAATTATTAATTATTATTATTGTTGTTGTTGTTGTTGTTATTGTTGTTGTTGCCTCATGTAGACAGATTTGCCTCAGCTATATGTCAGCCTGGACTTTCTCTCTCCCCCTGTCCTATTTTCACTCTGATGGAAAAATGACCCACTCAGCTGCCATTGCTGGCAAGAAAGATTTCTAAAAAGACACACAGACAAGTTTTAAAATCAGCGCAATCCTAAAATATGTAACACTGCACTGCATTATAGCGCACTGACTAGCGAAAGGCTCTGTTGTTTTTTTATGCATCTGGTGAACAGTTGTAGTTCCATTACCTGTGTGTGAACAAAATCAGCAGGAGCGGGAGAGTGTTGATGAGCAGAGGGGAAAGGAAGTTAAGCAACAGCTCACATGCAGGCACCACGGTTAGCTGGAGTCAGAGCCAGGCAGTCTCCATGGCAACCGCTCAGAGGAAGGAGGTGCGCATCCAGAGAGGGATGAGAGGAGTGTTAGGGGGGCAGGCGGAAAAGTGCTGACGGAGAGGGAGAGAGGCGGCACGTGCTCCTGATGCAGTCGCTTCTGATTGGCCGGCTCCCTGGGCCATCTCCTCCTCCTCCTTCTGATACAACCTTGAGTCAGAAAGAGCACTGTCACAAGCTAGACTGCATAGAAGGGATTTTGGCTGCATTTTTTTTTTTTTTTTGGTTCGCTCTCCCACACTATTGCTCACTCACTTACACACCCACCGCAGCCATCACCTCTCCCCCTCCTCTTGTTTTGGTACACTGGGACGTAGAATGAGCTTTGGCTCCCCAGCTGCCTGTGAAGACACCTGACGGGGAGCCAGTGTTATGAAAGGATGGGCCGCTGTTGTTGCGCTGACCTCGGGCACAGGACAGAGACAGAGTTGCTCTCCTCGCTGACGGACACAAAGTATGCAGAGGTTTGTGGAAGCCGATTACTACGAGCTGGACTGGTACTACGAGGAGTGTGCCGACGGTAAGCAACTAGCACTGCAGCAGGCAGGGCCATCTGCTGGTTTAGAGAGTGGGGGATCAGTGGAGGAACGGCAGGGGGGAGAGTGAGGGGATGGTCGGAGCGATAGAGAGATGAACAGTTAGAACTTGACTGGATTGAGCATCTGCTTAGTGCCTGGATCATCCAAACAATGAAAGCATCATGTAGACTAAACAGCATAGTTGGGTGATGCTTAGGACACAAATACAAAGGTACTGGGGAGGGGGGGCACCCCCTGGCACTTGCCCCCATGATTGCATCAGACTGGGTACTCCCAAACTATACAGCTGCCAAATGAGACATTTTAGGACCGCCCAAAAAACACAGCTCACATGTGTTTGCACACTGTCATGTTACGATCCATGGAGGCTGTAACTGGTGTGAGTGTGGCGATCTCCAACCATAGCCAGTAGCTGATGCCAAATGCCAGGGAGAGAGAATGGCATGCTATTGTGGCAGAATAGTTGAATGATTGTGGGTGCTTTTGTGCTGTAAAACAGAGAGGCTGGGTTAGTGTATCGATGCTGTTGGTGTCGCAGCTCCTGACGTGGAGTCACATGCCCACCCCCCACCCCCCCTCTTTCTCACAAGCTGCATGTTATATCATGTGCTGTGCCACCCCCTCGTCTCCTGATTTGTCTCTCCTGAGCATTGACAATCAAAACTTTACCACCATCATTGATTCTAATTATAATGCTTATGTAATTACCTTTGTTAGCTCCTGTTTGTGAAAACAGTGAAGTCTTTTCTGTCATACTTGCTAATTTAAGCATTCCTTTTTGAGATTTGCGTCTTACATCACAGATTTGTGGAGTTTTTAATTTTTTTTCCTCAAGATGTTCTTTTAATAGGCCACTATTCGTGCCCCAGTTTCTCGCCTTCTGGATCACAAGGGACTTAGAATCTGCCTGTTTTGTAAAAGTGGCCCCACAGGCAGTATGTGGAGTCGGATTCCATATTGATTTGGGCAGTAGCTGCTTGACGGCTGCTTTTGATCTACACACATGTGGCAAGGGACTATTGAGGTGAGCTCAATCACCCTCTGCTTTGAGAGGAAAGGGGAAGCCAAAAAGGGCTAAAAATGTGCAGAGAAAGCGTTGACATTGTGCATTGCAGGGAGCAGTGAGCTCAGATACAAATGTGCACATCAAAGACTTTCACGGGTTTACAGCAAATAAAAGGACAGCTCCCAGAGCAGTGGTCCTGACAGCCCTGTGTGGGCACTGGCACTGACCTGTTATGGGTGGTAATGGGGTTAGCACTGCCAAGCAAACCTAGATACTTTACTAGAAGAGTAAATAACATATGATATTCTTTAAAAGCAGACTTTATGTGTCTTGTGTGTCTTGTTATACTCTGCCATAGTTTATGAATGCACTCGATTTAAAGGCTACATTGTATGTTCGGCAGAGTGATTATCAACTGTCACCCATGGTATGAGTGATATCCTCACTCCTAGTGACACTTAGAATGCATCTCGTCCAATCAGAAAGTGATAAATAGTTTGACTGGACTCAACTGTTGTATAATATTGTATAATTTCTTTACAATTAGGAATCATTGTCTGCAACCTGTTGTTAAAAAGTAGAGCAGAAAAGCAGTCGTTAAATTAGCCTATAAGGTTGTTATAGTTACCATTCTGTGGGGCATTGAAATTACGGAATAATGCATACCCCGCTAGCCAATTAGAAAACAGCATTTTATTGGACCATGCCATAGGAGGTGAAGAATGCAGACCCAGAGAAAAATATTTCTTTAAAAACTTTGTCTTTGTCTTACATTAAGTTGGGGGAATAAAGCGTTTAAGAAAAACAATGCAGGATTTAGATTCAAGGTTTAACCTTTGTCTTAAACTTCTTAAAATAAGTGTCCAGTGAAGCCAAATTTAAGTCCAATTTAAGATCTTAAAATAGTCATATACTATTTTTTATTTCCTACTGGGGTTTTAGGAGAAATAGATAAAGAGTCAACCTCTGATTTTTGAGAGATAAAGATAAGACGGTTCTAAGCAATAAAGTTGTCTTCTGAGGACATACCCAGAAATGTTGATGATTTTGTATGAAGCAGAAGTAAAGTCTAGACAGACAGCTGATGATGGATAAGTCTAGGTGCATTGTGCAAATGGTCACAGGAGGAGGTGTGTGCAGGTGTCGTGTGCTGACTCTGGATCAGTGTGTGTCTGTGTTAGGAGCCCTGTGAGACCTGGGTCTGTGTTGGCAGCGTCACAGCATGCCTGGGTAAGGTGCTGAATGCTGATCAGTTCGCTAGAGTCAGCAGCATTCACAGCTTCGGCCACACAAACTCTTGCAGAAACGCCCCCCCTTTCTCCTCTTTTTATCTTAGTTTTACCCTCTCTCTTCAAGAGCCAACAGTCTAGCTTTATTCTCTCTATTCAGTCACCTTTTTTCTTGGTCTTTTCCCGACACACACACAAACGCACTCATGCATGCATATAAACTGCCTGCATGTACACACAATGGCCTGATTCTTAACTAAATCGTACAAAAGAGGCATCAACAATAAGGATCGGCGGTGAGTTCGAGAGCACCGGGGGCTGTGGAAGCTTTGGCTATTATGCGAGGGTCCTATTCTCTGGCTGTTTACTCTCTCTTGTTTCATTGGAGGAATGTGTGTTGTCTCAGCAACGCCACACAGTCATACATTCAGATGCTTAAGAGGAACAATGACACGGCTTGGGAACAATAAAGTCATTAGAAACGGGATGAGGATGGGGAAACACATTAGGAGCGTTCATGCAAAACTTTACTTTGTAATGTTCAGCCCCTTGAGCTTAAGTTTAGGTTTAGTGAAGTTTAGACACAAATACACAAATAAGTAAAGAGGAGAAATTATCCCGTGTTCTGTTTTTAGGTACTGTTTGTTATGTTTGTTGAGATTGTGACACTCATGTCAGTCCTAATGCACAATCTGAAACGTTTTTGGTGTTAACTTAAAGTTGCTCCCCTATGTATTTTTACCTGACCCATTCCATGGAAAGTGGACTTTTTACATCCCATGTATGATGGGAATGATTAAATTAAATTTGATCATTTGTGTTTTTTTGGCTGTAGTGACTAGCATAATCATTACCGAAGGAACTGTACGAAATATTTAAATAATACTTTTTTTTTCATTTTCTTTAACATCCATAGCATAGATTTTCCCACCCAGACTTTGGACAAGTGGCTGATAATGGATATTTTTTCAACTGCAGGCACACACTTTTGTGGCTTTGCCATAATGTATATTGGCCAATTCCCTCACTATAAAATAAGAGATAATAACTGTTGTCCCTGGTTTGTTTTTGTTTTTTCACCAAGTGGCAATAGCTTGAACTCTGCTGTTGTTATCTTGTGCAATCTTTACCATGGAAATACTTCCTCTGTTGTTTGCCCTCTGTTGTCAGTGCTTTGCATACATGTGTGCAAATGGAATCACCTGTGGCCATCTAATTCCTTAGCTACACCCTCAATAGGTGCACACACTACACCACGGTAAGCTCTGGCTGCTAAGGTTGCTATGGTGCGTCAGTGGAAGCTACCACCTTGCCACTGGAAACAGGGGAGACCAGTTTCAAGTAGATGTCAAACAGCTAACTAATATACTAGTCTTTAACATGATGACAAATTCTGTCACTGCAATGACCTCATGTCTATAAAATGAAACTTCTACTCATATTTTCTTACAAACAACTGTGCATTTACAAAAGCTCAGTGAAGACATCCAAACCCCCTATTTGTGTCACATGTGATGTTCAGCTGTCACTCCATGCGGGTGAGTGTTTGTTTGAGTTTGCCCTCACCCGATATGGTAAGGCATATCTAGCCAGCCAAGTGGCAGACAAGCAGGGACACACAGGCGGAACATGGCGCTGGATTTTAGAGAGCAGAGAGGCAGGTGGCAGCATTAGCACTCAGGTGTAGCATGGCTCTGTCACCCCACCAACACGCTGAGGAAAGCTACGAGTTTGACTGCTCCTCAGACTTACTGGACAGCTCAGTCTCTGTGCTCCCAGACAAAGAGGAGGGAGAGGAAGAGGAGGAAGAGGAGGAGGATGGCGATCTCTTCACTTTGGAAGAGGGTACACAAATGGTTTTATTTCCTTCTTTTGTTTTTTCCCTCAGTCCGTTCATTTTGAAGAGGACAACTGCATTTATGATTTTATGGCCTGATAAGTTAGTCAGGTGTAGTCTTTGGATGCTGGTATTGCCTTGGGTGACTTATTGTACATTGCTCAATGATGATTCAACTGGCACTGGCTTTAGTGTGTGTTTAGTGGTTGGTATGATGAACATTTGTATACAGGCAAAATATGGAATGCAGGAGAGAAGAACGTGCTGCTGATACCATCAGAACTATCTGAGGCAGATGTCAAACATGTTCTCCCCTGCCATGCTACCTGAGTTTTTAAACAAACTCATTTTAAATTAACAGGCATATTTGCAGTGAACGTATTTTCCAAAAATGACCATTTGCTGGTCCTGCTCATCCACACCTTCACATGAGAACCAAAACAAAGTTGATCGAATTTTCAACTCTGGTCAGGTAACTGCAGCTAAAGTGCTTGTTTTGGTGTCTCATTTCATAATGCCATTGTGCAGAACCAGTTTCATGAAAATAGAGAGGTGGGCGTACAAGCCTGCGACAGCCCAAGGAGTGTTAATTTTGGTGGTGGCAGCGATGCCATGGGAACTGAATTGTGTTGACTGTGCGAACTGTAGTTTGATATGGACCCCTCTCTCTGTGAAAGTTAGGCCAGCTGCCCCCCCTCGCCGGACTAGTTGGTTTTAAGTGTCACTGCAGAGACGACACATTCTCAGTCAGATCTGACCCAAGTTTCTCTCCTCTGTGCCCCTCAGACAGCATGCCTCTCTATACAGGAACAGTCCTGAAGGTTGCATTACATTTACTCTTAAGTAATCCAGAGTGACTTACAGTGAATTTGGTATAGGGACAGTCCCTCTGCAGGAACATGGGGTTAGAAGCCTTGCTCAAGCGTAGCCAGCCATGGATGAGAGCGCTGTTTATTGACTTCCCACATTTTTCCTAGTGGTGCAGGAATCAAACCTGCAACCCTCCAGCGTCAAGATCAACTCCCAAACCATTAGGCCACAGTTGCTCACATGCTTTACTCTTATTACCATAGGAGCTTGCTCAGCGACAGGTTAGCACCTCTCTGGTGAGCTGATGTGGTTGTCTATGTTTTGTCATGGCTTGTAATTACATTGATTAGTGGACTGTATTTCACTCAGAGCCTTGGCTCATGTATTAATCCCCTGCCCTTCCTGAAAGTCAGGTTAGTAATTGGTCACGTACACAGCATTCACATGTACTGTGATTTAACTGGGCTTCTGATGCCAGCTGTGTGTTAAAGTAATTAGCACTGCGCCCTGTTGATAAGAGAACTTGGCAGTCGATGCAGAGGGAGTAAGAGCTGTTAATGATAAAACTGGCATGTCAACAAGCTCTATGTACTCATCTCCTTTGACTGTATTTCTGCTTTATTAGATATTTCATTCTTTTCTTTTAATCCTTGCAAGCCAGTCTGCTATTACAGTTAAAAAAAAATGTTTGTTTGACTACCAAATACGGCATCATTTTTACAGAAGTTTGTACCTTAATCTGTCAGTTGCTGTGAGTACAAATGGTACCTGCTTAGCTAAAGGGAGGGACCTTTCTGTCAGTCACCTATCCTTTGGTATCTGCATGCTGTACTGCCTGGCTGTGCTGTGACGCACATGAAAATAAGTCTTTTGCATTTGTTTTACTTGATACAGTCCAGACATAGGCTCGGTTGTCTTCTCCTCTTCACAGTGTGGCCATTCTTACTGGTTGGCAAGTTTCAGGAAATGGGATTCACCTGCCATAACCTCAGGGTGTCTGCTGAGTTTGGTTTAATGGTTGCCTAGTACCTTTCTCCCTGCTGATTCAGGCCACCCTACCCTTTTCCCAGGAACAGATGGGATACGTAAGGTTGACCTTCACATGTAAACACTTACCTGGCAAATGTGTTTTAATGGAATGCTAGAGCTGGAAAGACTGTGGATGTCGTCATGCGCCTTGCTTTCAACCTGATGTTTGTAATAACATTTCAGATTGAAATGTGCTAAAATCACCATTTACTTGCATAGTCTGGGTATCATTCACTGAAGTCATTTCCAACGCTGGACACCCCTGCTTTAGACAGTAAAAAGTCCTGCTGGTTTTAATTGACACTAATCTTCAGCCAGATTTGTTTTGGAGATAATTACTCAAGTCACCTGTTTTAGGTGCACAGAAAGAAACAATGAATCTATGTCGCTGCAGCCCATGTTCCAGGAAGCAGCCAGGCAAGCACTGGTGTTAATAATGATATCCATTTAAGTTTCTGATTCGGCTAACTGTACAGAGAATTTGTTAATTACATTAGTAACATCTGTGCTTGCCTTACTGTTTCCTGCTAATTATCCTTTTTGTGTTCCTAACATTACATCAGATGATGTTTATGTTAACCATTCACTTTCTTTTTAGGCATCTATAGGTCATTTTTTCTTGTTGCATGTTGCAGTGAATAAAAGCGTTAAAACACGCAAACACAAAAAAATCTGGTCAAGCATGTTGGCTAGACAGTTAATACACACTTCAGCCGATAATTTGGATGACTGACAGAGTGTGCGGTTTATCTAGCCTACGCCTAACTTTGGCTGAACCAGTATAGCGAAAGGGAAGGCGCCCATCGCCTACATTTGGGAGACCTGTATGCCTAGGTCTAGGTATTGATGCTTTCATGAATGTTTAATGTGACAAACTTGTGCTTGAACTGGGTGTACGCCTACATGCTGGATTTGTTCGCAGTAGAGTTGCCTATTTGAAAGCCATGTGAGTGACTCAGTAGCCTAGGCCCTATATCAGCCTAAATAATGTGTGGAAAGTGATAATGTCTTGTGTCTTGTCAATGGGCTAGTCTACATTGTGTCAGTATAACACTAAAGTTCCAAAAGCAATGTTTTCTCAGTTTAAAAATTGGAGTGTGGTGGAACAGGATTTTAAAAACATTCTGTCATAGGATGGGGATCAGACAGGCGATTTGTAAGAATGGGACAGGAGGTATTGTAAGCGTCTCCCCTGAATATATTACCATTAACATGCACACACGAGGGAGCTTGAGCACAACACTAAACTCAGGGAGCTGAAATGGAAAAGCCCACCAATCATCATGGAGGGAATTGGGGTGGAAGTGGTGCATTTTCTGGAAAATGGCGATGAGGAAGTGCCTTGCTAATTGGTTGAAGCTAACCTGCCAAATCTTGACTCCCTGGTTTTTCTAACTGGAGGTCCTAAATAGCTCTGACTGCGTTCACATGGTGGGATTGGTTTGGTTTGGGATTGGTTTGGGTGTTGCTTCCCAGCGGGTGGTCTGTCCCGAAATCCTTGTTCACATGCAGTTCGTCTAAGCGGATTCGGTCAGAGACCCGGCCCTTTCCGCTACGCTAGGTAGGGGCGCTGTAGTCAACTTCTATCTTTCTATTATTATCTTTTAATGCAAGGAACGTCTGTTCCACGCATAACTCTTGAACCACTCACCCGATTGATCTCATGGGATTTGGAGGGCGTCATCATAATGTTACCATTGTGTGCAGTGCCAAGTTTCGTGTTGTTTGGGCAAAAAATGCCAAAGATATCGGTCAAACCGTGCCGACCCAGCCATGACGACCCAGGCTGATAAGATTTACAATGCTAGCTGCTACAATGTTGGATATAACGCGACTAACGACACATAACTAAAATAATGGACATAACACGAGTAAACATTTGCCCACAACAAAGCTGCTACGTAGGTAAGATACGCAACAGCAAACTACAGCACTGCACACATATGCCTACAGTGCATACAGACGACACGTAGAGGAGACTAAACTTTTCACCTCTCATTCCGGTTATTCCACATCGCAAAACAGTGGCTAAAGAAAATCTTACAAATCAGTCAGTGCAAATGTATTTACATAGCCTCCTCCTTACCCACTTAAACAATAAGGTGGTCTAAACAAAAACGTAATACTCTGGCACATCTTCTATGGGCTCTGCACTGTTCCTACTAAATAAAGACAATAAACAAACTTTCTGGCGGCATACAAAGATGGTGTTCCAGGAGTTTGACGCATTCGCGTACGTGTTGTGCATTCTGCTGTGTTAGAAAGTCCGTATGAAGGAACAAACTGCGTTTTTTATTTCGCTGATACATGCGCAATACCCGAAACCAATCCGATCCCCGTACACATGGCAGTCCAAGTGGTTTGGAAACAGCCCAGGCCTGGCGTCGCAAGTGGTTTCCGAAAACCAATTCCAAACCAGTCGTATCCCCGTTCACATGAAGCCGGTACGATCCCAAACCAGCTCCAATTGGTTTTGACTTGTCCATGTGAACGCACTCAATGATAAATTTACCCCAAATGGACGTAAACTTTTAACCAGATTGATTTTAGATCACATGTTATGTAACATGGTGAAACCATAAACTTTAAAGATTAAGTATGGCAAGGAATGTGTAGAAGGTTACACTGATCAGCTAACAGTCTAATTATGAATGGACATCAGAAACTACAGCATATGATCAAAGACTTGTTTGACCCAAGTTGAACAAATTCATACATTCCAAATGTTGCCATTCCTATTCACTGAAGACTTTTTTAACTGACCACTGAACACAGCCAGGATTAGGTTCATTGAGGTGTCTTGCACATATCAATAATGGTTTGAGTGGCATTAATAATTTGTACCCCTAAATAGTAAACTGATGTCTGGTGATTTTTTTCAGGTCGTCCTCCTCATCTACAGATCACTCCATGCACTTGCACCCTAGTACCTTATTCACCTTCTCTATCCCCCAACCCCTTGTTGTCCTCTGCCAAGGACAAGTTGACTGTTCCCTACACAAGACTTCGGACATTAAGGGAGAGAGCCTTCTGTTTTGGTGCCTCCACTCTGTGGAACAAATTGCTGTCCACATTTAGTGGGCCCCTTTGTTGGGTGTGTTTAAAAAGTACCCTAAAACACATCTGTTTACAGTGGCCTTTCGCTCCCAAAACCCTTTGTAATTGTTGGAAAATGCAGTGATGCTCAAACACATGTTTGTTATATTTTAAACAGTTGTAAAATACTCTTTTTTATTATTTACAATTTCATCTTTTCATAGTTTGTCTGAGTTTAAAGATTACACTTTATTTGAGAGAAGACCCTGAAGACAATAATGTGTGTGATGTTCTTTGTGTAAATTCTGTTTTCCTGTGCTCTTCTTTTCTGCAGTTCTCTGTGCTGACCGCGTGGGCCAGATGACTAAGACGTACAATGACATAGATGCGGTGACTCGTCTGCTTGAAGAGGTGAGTGCGCCCAGAGGGAAAGGTGTGGGCAGGTGCAGCGTTTTAATACCCTTCTAAATATAAACCACAGTGCCAGTGTCAGGGTTGGGCACCACGTGATCAGTGTAAAAAAAGAGGTGCAGATTGGGTGTCTGTTGTTAAAGATTATCATCAGCTCTCCTTTAATTTGATGGTGTTATTGGTGCTTGATTTATGTCCTCTACTGTAAGTCGCTTTGGATAGTAGCATCTGCTAAGTGTAATGTAATGTAATGATGTAGTCTTCGCCTATAGATATACATGAACTAACATAGGCAGTTTTTGCTAATGCTTCGAAATACAGTCCTCATGAAAGTAGCTATTTTCTTAAATTTGCATGATATCTTGGCTGCTTAGTAAAATAGGGTTTAGGTCATCTCTGCCTCCTGGTGTTGTAAAACTGATCAGGCTGAAAGAAGCAGCTGTAGCATATCGGCAGTGGTGCCTTTAGAAAAGAGACATGCAAATCATTCTTAAATGTGTCTGTTTATCTTCATCCCGTTAATTTAGTGCTGTGCATTCTTCAAATGTTTTGAGTCGGTGATTATCTTAAATTGACTGAGAAGGCACTTAATTTTAAAATGTTTCTTGTCTAGCAAGTAAGGGTTATCAAGGTGTGGTCAATGAGTCACTGTACTCCTTTGGGCTGTGGCTCAATAGATTTGTGATTGTTTGATCAAAGCAAACATGTCTGCCTTATATGACAGCTCCATATGTAGTGTGGAATATAGCAAATTAACTGTGTGCAACTAGAAAGCCTCTGTGTGTGCACCATGTATTTCCTACACCAACTTCTAAATACAACTTAATTGTACCTGCTGCTGTGCTGCAGTGTGGTCTGTAATGCTGGCACCTCCATATAGTGGCGGTGCGCGACTCTGACATCTGGCTGACTATCAGACATCTGATTCTCTCCCTACTTCAGAAAGAGCGTGACTTGGAGCTTGCTGCCCGTATCGGCCAGTCACTGCTGAAGAAAAACAAAACCCTCACTGAGCGCAATGAATACCTGGAGGAGCAGGTGGAGCACATACGGGAAGAGGTAGGAGAAATTAAAGGATGAAGAAGAACATAGGGCAATGAGTGTGACCTTATTTGCCTCACATACCTCTAACTACATAAAAAGGAGGCTAGACATATTGTCTTCTGATCTGTTTTTCCTAAAACCTCCTTGGTAGAAAAAGAAGGGTATAGGACTTAAAATCTGAAGTTGAACTTAAATTGACTTATATTGGGCTTCACTAGACACTGTTGTTAGGAGTTGTATTTAATACATAGGCAAAGTCCAGATCTAACTGATTTTCTCCTTAAACACCCTTAGACTAAAAGAACAAAAATAAACTTTATTTTTTTTCTCTGCACATCTTCACCTCACCTGCCTCTACTAAATGAAATGGTCTGTTTTGTTTGGAAACATCTTCTTGGCAACCATACTTTAACACCACTTTAGATGGTGTACTCTAAATATGTTATGTACAAGTTCAGTAATAAGAACCCTTGTAGATGTTGAGCTTTGCCCCTTTAATAATGACTCTCAAGCCTCACTGAACAGTAAAGTGCAATTCATTCAAGTGATGAAACTTGATCAGTCCCTGATCATTGCTCTGCTCATTTGAAGTTGATTAACACTGTGTAACCTGTACTTAATTTGACTCCACCTTGTCCCCTACCAAGCTGCTGCTGCTGCTGTTGTTGTTGTTGAATGTGAAAGCCATGCCTGAGTGACTGTTGTGTGGCGCTTTTGTGCGTGTGTGTGTGCATGCACAGGTGTCGCAGCTGCGTCACGACCTCTCCATGAAAGATGAGCTGCTGCAGTTCTACACAAGCGCAGCCGAAGAGAGCGAAGGAGAGTCGGCCACCTCAACCCCGTGAGTCTCTGCTGTCATGCCTGCCCTACTGCCCCCCTTTACCCCCAGCATTCACACAGAGCCACTTTGGGACTGCAAAGCCACCCCTTGGCCAGGATGTTACTGAGCACAGCTCAACTCCTCTCTATCTGTTCAGCTATAATCAGAGGTGTCAATCCCAACTTCAGAAAGGAATAACAGAAAGTTAAAACCCTGCTATGTATTCTTTATGCCTGTGCACTTCATATAGGTCATTTCACTACTAAGTCAATTAACTCATTTGATAATTTTGTGTGCTCATTAGCATTAGAAAAAGGTTGGATCAAAGATGTGGCAGGGTTTTTTTCTTTTTGAAGACCGGTTTCACACCTCTGGCTATAACGGTCCATTACTCGCATAATATGTACACTTTTCATGTAGGTAATAAGTTCTTTAGTCACCTTTTAATGAGGTAGTCGTCATTGAGAGCAGCAGTAGTCCCTTATGACAAACTAAGCTTCCATAATTAATGTGTGATGCTACGGACCCCCTGCTGTGATGGACCCTACCTATGCTCTTAAGGCTGCGCAGTGCACATCATGTAGGCATTTTCTTTAATAGTGTCACTGTGTGTTGGGGTCCCTACCATGACGAATGTTGGTGAGAGGCTTGCTGTTCTTGGCTTCTGGAAGCTCCAGACAGACCATAGCCCATACCTACAAATTGGGAACAGGCAGTACACAGGTGTCTTTAAGTTTGTTCTGGTATTATCCCAGAAACAGAGAATGATGCCAAGGATTTGTGAATTTGGAACTTATGGGTGTTCTGTTCAAAAGTCTCTGCAAGGACAAATACATAAATATCGGTTTTACGGTATGCACACACCCGAACACACACTTTGGCACTAGACACAAAATGTGGTTGACACAAAGCACCACATGGCATGATCTAGACACATCACAAGTGCGATGAAGCACGAGACACTTAACAATGGCAGGGAGTCTCCGAGCTTTTTGCCTCAGTGCTGTTATTACACCATCGTCGCAGTGCCACAGCCACATACTCCCCTCTCACCTTCCTGAGCCTCACCTTCCAGCCTGTTGAACTTTCCACCCTTAGCCTCCTCTTACACACAGCAACAAGAGAGCCATTGTAATGCATTGTTTTTATCATTATTACTAATATTATTGAGACCATAAACTTGGTGATATTCCACTTAAAACAATAATATTTGTTGATTGATTGATTAATTGATTATTAACATCACATGGAATACGTTTAGAAAATACGATGGCTGCTAATGATGTTAAGAGAAAATAAAATGAAAAAATTTCAATCTCTATTTAGTGTGCATCCGTCATCAAGCAGTGGTTCTTTAGTATTCCTTTTTGTTTTAGTGACTCAGGGGATACTGCAGGCAGTGCTATAGTACTCTGCAGGCCAGGTATACAGTACATGTGCAGGTCTCGTTACAGCAGTGGTAAAACATTGATTCTTGCTATAAGGTATCACTGGGCTGCTGTGCTGCATTAATTATGCATGCAGTGCGATCTCAGACAGTCTGGTGTGGCTCAGCAGAGTGTTTCAGGCTCAAGTACACTCTTCATGTGGGGTTTGTCTGCCTCCAGTGTGTGTGTGTGTGTCTTCACAGGCATCTCTTTAGCCTATTTATATTCACTGGAAAACACATTTTTTTGTTTTCTGAGTCCCAGAAAAGATAGAAGGAACACATCTTTGCTCAGTAAAATCTCCTTAGAAATAACATGAATGTCTCCTCCCTGTTGTGCTGTTTGCAAAAGCAAACAAAGCACCAGAACCTATAAATGGAGTATTTAGATTCGTTTTAAAATACTTTTTGGCTCAGACCCTATGTGGTGTATTGTACAATGCAATGTACAATTGTATAATGCACAGCCCTGGAAATTCTATTAGTCAGGGAAAGTCATGCAATAATCGGGAATTTTAAAGTTTGACTTACAGTGAGAACAGTACTATATGCATTCTTTTCAATTGCACTCATCCCAGAAAACTATGTACATGGAGAGTGCATAGTGGCTTTCCTTAGCTACTCTAATGTGATGTTTTGTTATAATGTAGGTTATTGTTGTGTTTTATTCGTGGCCTGTACTGGGAGTGTGTTCTGCTAACTCTGTCCAATTCTGCTTCCTGTTTAAAAACCTGCCCTGTGTAACCCCACCTCTGTGCGACTCTGTCTGTGTGGCCAGTATTCGGCGGAATGAGTCGACAGCCTCGCTGCCCACCAGCTTTCCGCTGGACTCTCTGCAGAAGAAGCTAAAGGACCTGGAGGAGGAGAACATCGTGCTGCGCTCTGAGGTAAGCCGTCTGTCAACTCTGCCAAATCATTAAGTATACTCAAAAATTAGACACTCAGGTCCTGTAGAAGTGAGTAATGTTGGTAGGGCTATGTGCCAGGAAACAGTGATGGGCAACTAATAAGTGATGGGCAACTAATAATCAATAGCTACAATTCAATGCCCAAGTCTCTCATGGGGGCCACATATACACAAAGGTTATTTCAACAATTGATTCTCTGCCTGTCTGAAGTGAGTAAGGTAAATGGCTAGAGGAAATATGTGGCTTCAGATTGCAGATTTTAAAGACAACAGAAACATTTTTTTAATGTAAAATGCTAAAAATACCAAATCCACAATGATGTGCAGCCATATTCAGTTTGTATGTGTTGATGTGTGTTTGTGTGTGTCTTTAACACAGGCCAGCCATCTGGAGACGGAGACCTTGTGCTATGAGGAGAAGGAGCAACAGCTTGTAAATGACTGTGTGAAGGAGCTCAGTAAGTTTTTCTCTAACAGCTACTCTTTTACCCTCAACAGACAAACAGACAGATGGACAATTTTATTATCCATTATCACATACTCAATGCATACATAAATTCACAAACAATAGGATAAAAGACTGTAGAGGGTTGATGAAGATATACAGTATGTCACAAAAATGAGTACACCCCTCACATTTTTGTACATTTTTTAATTCTGTCTTTCCATGTGAGAAGTCTGAAGATATAACACTTTGATACAATGTAAAGTAGGTGTAAGCTGTACACTGCCTACTTTAAATTGTAAAAGTGTTATATCTTTAGACTTCTCTCATGGAAAGATATAATAAAAAAGTACAAAAATGTTAGGGGTGTACTCACTTTTGCGACTTACTGTAGATAACACACAGATACATACTTTCAGTAGTTTTTTACAGGAAATTGCTTCGTAACACAAACAATATGGTATGTCCATCCATCATCTGTAGCATACCCACTGCATACATAGATACACAGTCAATCATATAAAAAAGACTACCCAGGGCATCCCTATATGCAGCACCCACCCTGCCCACTGTTTCACTGGCTGCCCTTACAGTTGATCCTGCCCCCAGAGCAGCGGAGGTCAGCAGGTTCTCCTCCATGCGCCCCTGGTGGAGGTTGTTGTTAAGTTTTTCTAGCGTCATGCCTACCTCAGATGCTCTTTCACGGCTCATTTCCCAGCACGTGTGTGTTCTCACGTGTAGACACATGCTGCAGAATCACTCATGATTTATTCAGTGCAGAGCTACAGCCATCTTAGCTTCACACACTGTCCTTTTTTGTTTTTTTCCAGTTCTGCTTATTTGACATGTTCTCTGTTCCTAACTTTCCCTCTCAGGGAATGCTAACCTCCAGATTTCAACACTGGCCGATGACCTGGCCAGGAAAACAGACGATGCATCTCGTCAGCAGGAGGAGATCACCCACCTTTTGTCCCAAATTGTTGATCTGCAGAAGAAATGCAAGGCTGTATGTCCTCAACCATTTGCTCTTTAAGACACACTTGCTCTCTCTCTCTCTTTCACTTTTGCGCTCTCTCGCGCACTCTTTCTCTCTCTCCTCTTTCTCCCTCTTCCATACACACATTACAGTTTTAAGGGTGCTTTTTGCTGCTGGGTTCTGACGGGTCACTGGGTTGTTTTGCAGTATGCCGTGGAGAACGAGGAGCTCACCCAGCATTTAGGGGCTGCCAAAGATGCCCAGCGACAGCTTACTGCTGAGGTAATTTAGTCATAACATGCAATAATATAAGTAATATCATTTTCTTAGTGAAATCACATCCACACTATCTCTGGTTAACATAATAATTAATTAATAACTTAATTACTTTGATCATTGTATGCAGTGACTTACTATCATCATTCATTGTTTGTCCTTCTTTTTTGTGTCCATGTGTCTGTTTTCTTGGTTTGTGTATGTTGCGTTTGCATGTGTGTTTGGATGTGTGTGTTTGTGTTTGTGTGTTTGTGTGTTTGTGTGTGTGTGTGTGTGTGTGTGTGTGTGTGTGTTTGTGTGTGTGTAGCTGCGAGAGCTGGAGGATAAGTATGCTGAGTGTATGGAAATGCTCCACGAGGCTCAAGAGGAGCTGAAGAACCTGAGGAACAAAACGCTCCCCCTCAGCACCCCGCGCCGCTTCCACTCGCTCGGCCTCTTCCCCATGGTGAGACAGCTGAAGGTGGAAGTGTTTGTGTATGTCTGTCTGTCTGTATGGGAAAGCCCAGAGATAAATGCTCCAAATTACCAATACCTTACATAACTTATGGGCAATTCAGTCATTTAATAAAACACTTGTGACCTGTGTGAGTAAATGATTGTGTAAAAAGAGCAGAGGTTGAAACACAACCCTGCTTGTCTGTTTGGTCCCTGTCTTAAATTCTGCCCTCTGCTGTCTGACTGTGGTATTGGTCTCTCCTAGGATTCCCTGGCTGCAGAGATCGAGGGCACCATGAGGAAAGAGCTGCAGATGGATGATCCAGATGTAGAGGAGCACAAGTATGTCAATTAGGCCACCTAGAAATACACACTGTTGCCTTTGGAGATGGTCTGTAGAGTTTCACGTAATTTAAGATCTTCTACACGTAGCACTGAATGATATTGAAGATTACGGCCATGTGCAACTGAAAATGGTTTTGATCATTATAGTGCTTCATATAAAAAATTGTGGTGATGTGCTTATAGGTGTCAGTGGCAAGAAGGCATAAGCATGTTATATATATTCTTATCATATGCATTTGTATGTGTCTGTGTGTGTGTTTGTGTTTGTGTGTGTCTGTGTGTCTACATGAATCTGTCCAGACTGCAGCCAAAACGTGTCTTCCAGACGGTACGCAATGTCAACCAGACCGTTCGCCAGCGCTCCATGGGGCCATCCCCTATGAACATCCCAGGATCAAATCAGACGTCATCCATGAACTCGAGGCGCTCCAGCTGCGTGAGCACGCCCCGCTCCAGCATCTATGGCGGTGTGGTGGACAACCGGGCCAGCACCATGATCCTGGAGGCCCATACGCCCGAGGAGAGGTGTGTTTCAGTGGGGTTGTTATTATTCTTCTCCCCTAACCTTATTACCATCTGTTGGTTACTCACTGCTAGCCTAACACATGTAGTATTTCTAATGAGTCTGAGGCAGCCGTGTCCTACTGGTTAGGGCCTCGGACTAGTGACTGCCGCTGCTCCATCTGTTCTCTCACTGTGCGCTCTGTGTATGTCACTGATTTACAGATGAGTAAAATGCAGAGACTAAATTTACCTCAGGGATAAAAATAGTTAAAATATACATGTGTCCTTCAAGGCTGTAATGAAAATGTGGGATTGCATTATGTAGTAACATCAAAATGTGCAGAATCATAAACAAGAAAGTAGTAGCTAATCCTAACTAAGCATTTTAATAAGTGTTATGCACTTAAGTTTAAGTTAAGGAGATAAAATATTGCTGGTCAAACTCACTAATGTTCACATAGTGTTTATAATGTTTGACTGTCCTCCGTCTGTCTCTGCTTCTCTGTCCTAATTGGTGAGCAGGTCGGAGGACTCTAACAGGAAGCAGGCGGGGACCCCCGGCACACCGGGCTCTCGGGACCTGGAGTCGGCCCTGCGGCGACTGAGCCTGCGGCGGGACAACTACCTGAGCGAGCGGCGCTTCTTCGAGGAGGAGCGCGAGCGCAAGCTGCAGGAGCTGTCTGAGAAGGACAGGCTGTCGGAGCAGGAGAGGCAGGAGGGGGAGGACGGCTCGCTTACGCCCACTGACAGCATCATGTCACTGGGCCTGTCTTCCCTGCACTCCGGCCTCTCCGGCTTCTCCTTCTACGCCCCCCGCTCCTACCTTCCTGAGAAGCTGCAGATCGTTAAGCCCCTGGAAGGTGACCGCACTGGCCGCCGTCGCTCTCTCTATCTATACCTCTCCTCCTCCTCTTCCTCCTCTTCTTACTCCTCCTCGCCCCCCTCCCCCACTTCTCTGCCTCCTGTTTCCTCCTTCCCCTCGCTGCTGCTGGGTACTCTGTGGTCGCTGGTGCACCAGGACCAGGACGCCCTCAGCCGCCACTACTCCTTCTACTTCCGCCACACACAGCCACACTGCCTGTTTGAGATTTGATACAGCTGACAGGCCCAATGCTCCTGTGAGAAGCAATTTTCTTAACAAAAAAAAAAAGCCATAGCACTTGAAATCATTTTACCTGTCAGCATTAATATAGTGTTCTACCTACATTAGCAGTTAGCTATGTGGTTTAAGTGTCTAACCCATTTAGAAAAATCTTGCCAATATCAAACTTGTTAACAGAACCCTGGCTTGCTTTTTTCCTGTCAGGTTTATGTAGGTTTAGTATGTTTTTTTTACTGCACGTGGTGAGCAAGACGAATTCTGTGTGAAGGCCTACATTGTTTATCAGTTTCCTTTTTGTAGTGTGTCTAACAGTTTTTCTGACATTCATGTGTTGTGATTCAACAGAATGCTAACTGTAGCCTAATATAAATGGGTTTCATATTGTAATAGCATTTACATTTGCCCTATAATCATTGGGTAGAATTATTTTTGTCCAATGTTTTTCATGATTCTTTAGCTTTTCCTGTACAGGAGGTAATTTCTAGTAAATAGTTGTAGCTTACAATGTTATTTCTATGCACTTCTGTGTTTGTATGTAGTCATTACAACCAGCCAAGTAATACAGTGGTCATCATACAGTGGTCATCATACACCATTTCTCTTTGTCGCCTCTGTGGGACAGACATTGGTACTGCTAGAATTTTTTTTTTGATCATTGATCATACTGTGTTTGTGTCCCATGCCACCATTCATAGGTCTTTGGCTAATGAAAGCTTTAACACTTAGTGTCACCTGTTGAGGTGTGTGTATAGAAATATGAAGGTTTTACTTACCAATAATGGATGTGCAGGGCAAGGTAGTGTAGTACGCTATCGGTCTGTCTCACAGACTGGCTTTGGGTCGTGCTGGTTAATAGTTGGTGTGCATGCTCGTCTGCTGTCAAACTGGTTAGGTACAGGGCTCCTCCAGTTAAAGAAACACTTTACTTTTTGGGAATTTTGCTCATCTCCCAGCTCCTGTACAGTTGAGTTTTGCCGTTTTAAATCTATTCAGCTGATCTCTGGATGTGGCGGTAGCACTTTGGCTAATCATTGCATCAGATGAGACCACTTAGTTTGCCACTGGGCTAATCTGATTCAGTGATTGCTAATAAGATAATAGCTAAAATGTGGATCTGAATATCCTACTGCCAGATCAACACATTGGATAAACGGATTCAAAAATGTTAAAACTTCTCTGTTTAACTGTAAAGGAGCTGGAAAATGATTCCCAAAAAGGTGCAATGTTCCTTTGCCTCCATCTTAAGCACTTTTTTCCCCTTTGCCCCTTTTGCACTGACAGAACTCATGTATGTTGTTCCTCAGTCACCTGTTTGGACTGATTTTTTGTGTTGTTCTTTACATTTCTCATTCTGTCTTTTGATTGTGTTCATTTTTTGTTAAGGATTTTGTTGTCAATAAAATGTCATAATTTTCTTACCATGCTTATTTTTTGAGTTTCTGTAGTGTGCCTGTACCTAACCAGCCCATAGTTCACAGCCTCATATTATTAAATACAGTGAAGCAGTCATGTTTGGTGGGTGTGTGCTTGCATGTATTTGTGTGTGTGTGTGTGCGTGTGTGTGTGTGTGCGTGTGCGCAAGCAAGTGTGAATGGCAGTGGTCACATGCACCATAATACGCTGTCATTTAATTATGACCTTACAAACCTTTGTTGTCTGTATTTCTAACTGTCAAAATCTAACAAAGAAATTTACTTTAAGAACAGCATTTATTTTTATAGACATTTTTTGATGGAAATTCCAATGTGTATATATTGTTTTTTACAGGAAAACATTACAGGAAAACATTTTTACATTACAGACATTACTTGCCTTCTCACCTAGTACCCACACAACTAAAATGTCCTGGCGGACTCAAAACAGACCCCTGATCCCACATTTGGGAGTCCAGCATATGTCT
This sequence comes from Setipinna tenuifilis, assembly GCA_030347295.1. NCBI lineage: Eukaryota > Metazoa > Chordata > Actinopteri > Clupeiformes > Engraulidae > Setipinna > Setipinna tenuifilis. The sequence continues at coordinate 29,547,968 of CM059277.1, forward strand.
GTTCAAACCAACATGCCATACTATACCCATCCTGTTTTAATAGAGACATTCTCAGGTTGCCAATGTTTTATGGCAAAGTCTAATGATTACCAACATTGTACAATAAAAAAATCTCATTACTGTATCACCATGGCACATGTAATATCAAGTGGTCTAATAACTGCTCAATTTTTGTGAAAAGTGCTATTTTTACAAGTTTTGTGCAGCGGTTTGTCTTGACAAAATGTCTAACTGTTGCTGTCCACCCCCCTTTATTCTGCTCTGTCTGCTCCAGGGTCGGCCACTCTCCACCAGTGGCAGCAGCTGGCCCAGCCCAATCTGGGTGGCATCCTGGACGCGCGCCCAGGGGTGGTCACCAAGGGCTTCCGACCTCTGGAACTGGACCTGGAGGATGTGTACCAGTTCACCGACCTGGAAGAGGACGAGTCTGGGGAGCGCTCGGCCGTCATCGGCCTCCTGAGCCGCCACAGGCTCTGCCAGAGCCGCTGCTCCTCCGTGTCCTCCCTGGCCAGCGAGAGCAGCGCCCCACTCAACAACCACATCAAGGTCAACGGCACCAACGAGGGGCTGAGCCAAGAGACATCATCAGCAGCCGCCACTGGCACAGGGACAGGAACAGGAAACGGTCAGGTGGCCACAGGAAGTTTGGAGATGGCAGAAGCTGCAGGCTTATCCTCCGGTGAGGGTGTCCTCTAACCCCTCCCCCACCCAACCCCTCCCTCCCTTACCTCCCTAACTCCTCTCACCACAGCACCCAGGACAGGGCAGACCACACCATCCCCACCCCCACCCACCCTTCCCCAGGAGGATTCTGGGACATTGGGATAGTGGGGCAGCTGTTTGTGTCGGCGGCTGAGAGAGAAAGAGAGAGAGAGTGCTCTGGGTCCACCATGTCATCATGCAGACACACATGGCACCCACATCACCCTACACCCAGATGCCTGGCACCATACTTCATTGAGTATATTTGCATTTTATCATTTTTATTTTCCTTATTTTTTCACTCTACTTGCATCTACCCTCAATCAGACCTCAGCCCAAACCATCTGTTTCAATCCATTCTATTTGCCTGCTTTTCTCCCCTTGAGCAATTCAAAGCATGAGAACAGAGAACTGGAAATTCTTTAATTGGGTATTGGCTTTTTTAAAAACAACCTTTTAATGTCAGAAAAATCTGTCATAATTATTTTCATGTGATCTGGAATTATAATAGATAATAGATACAGATAGTTATGTCGCCAGGATTTCATAATTATAATCGGTTCTCATTTTCTCCAAGATCTTGTATCTTGTATCTCTATTTTGTCTCCAGCTTATCTGACAGTATAGTGGATACTTCTAAGGCTATGTTCTACTATTTGCTCTAATTTCCCTTGTCTCTATCTGTTAATCTGTGTCATATTTTGCATGTAGAGACACATACACACACACACACACACCAGTCATAGTGCCACACACCTAAAATACACAGGCGTGAGGCACTATTAAAAGCACTTGTGCACATCCTCACATGACGCCCAGCAGCACAGTGTCACTCGGATATAGCTCACCCCTTAGCACACTCGCACACACACCCTTTTCTGATCTCTGCGCTACATACTTTGTGCCAAAATACACATGCACATACACACACACTTTTTTGATCTCTTTGCTAAGTACTTTGTACCAAGACACACACACACACACACACACACACACACATGCACATACACACACACTTTTTTGATCTCTGTGCTAAGTACTTTGTCACACTTTTTTGACACACACACACACACTTTAAGTGTCTACACATCATTTTTTCCTGTTTTCCTCTCCAAGGTAAAGTTCCATCCATGTTTCCTGCCTGCTAGAAATGTTGAGGTGTTGGGAGTCTTGCTTTACTGCCTTATTGTGTTAATGCATACTTCATTAAACTGCAACAGGAAATAAAAAGATTTGCTTTTCTTTCTAAAAAAAAACCTCTCAATATTATCAGAGGTAGGTAATCTGGCTTCAGTACAAAGGCCACATAACCACATAATTCCTTCAGCTATATACGAAATGAGCTGATTGTACTCAGGACAACTCTTCATCCAGGTAGATGAACTAATCAGTAAAGTCACCTGTATTAAGTGCGCAGATGGAACCAATACATGGCAGGACTTTCCCTTACCGAAGCTGACATTACCCACCTCTAAATAGTGTATTAAATATGCAGTTTTGGATGTTTCCTGATGCAGTTTTTAGTTGTTGCTTGTGCTCTGGAGTGTGTCTGTTTCAAAGAGAGGAGGTTGGTGATGGTTTAATAGACTGTGTTTTAATAGTGTCCTTTCTCTGCAGCACATTTTCCTGGGAAGTGTCAGTCCCACACCAGCTCCACCTACACCTTCACGACCTGTCGCATCATGCACCCGTCAGACGAGCTGACCAGAGTCACACCCAGGTGAGCGTGCGCACACACACACACACTCTACATTCCATATTTACAAACACTTGTTCCTTTAAACACCACATTGCATTTATATAGCAATTTTTAAAACACCCAAAGCACTTAATCATTGCGTAAATCGCATCAACCCTGGTTTCACAGGGTAAAAACCTTGCAACCCTACACCATCCTTGTGTATTCTTTCACTTGGCAACAGTGATTTTACTAATTAGCCGATCTACCTGTCTGATCATTTGTGTGCTCATTAGAATCAGGCGGTTCAAAAAATGGTTGGATCAATTATAGGGCTAGTATTTTTTTGTGCTTTCTGAAGCTGGGATTGACATCTATGAAATTTGCCAGTAAATGTAAAGGGACACCTCTGCATCAGAAGCACTCTCATTTAGATTCACTGCAGAACAAAGCAGCCTAGCATCGCCAAGCTAACTGTAGCGAGGACATTTTTCATTGGCTCCCCCCCTTAGGTCATGTGATGACGAAGAGGAGGCGCTGCTCTATCACTTGTTTCTCAGAGCTGATGTAAAGCAGGCCCACTGAGCCCCCATCCTCTGGGTGAGCCAGCATCGCATGACCCACCCCATCGTGTGTGGGGGTGAGAGGTCATGGGTGTGTGTTGCCCCTCTAACCATTTGTGTGGCTCCCTAACCCCTAGAGTAATGCCCAGTTCAGACGTAGGGGGCACTAGCTTTCCTCTGCCTGTCTCCAAGCATGAGTGCCCACTTCTTCTCACCCAGACCAATGGCTTATGGGAATGGGAAAAATCCATGCAGTTTTATTCTTAGGATCGAACCTTAATAAAAAAATGCAAATAACCTAAATAATCAAACTTATGCTTTTGATTAATGAAAGCTGTTTTAAGCTACTTTCTAACTGGTTTCAACAGGAGTACAACAATATCCTGCTGTTTTCACTAAGAAAATAAACTGTTACTAAAGGTGAAGCATGGAACAAACTTTAAATATATATATATATAGCATTATGCTGCATGGATATTATGAACATACATGCCATTAAATTAAACCAGCATAAAAAGATTTATGCCATACATTGCATACCATTTTTAACTGGTCCTATGCATCACTTTTTACAGTTTACTCAATCATTTTTTTATCTGATTTCTTAAAAAAGCAAGTACAAATGAACAGTTACTACTTAACATTTACATAATTTCTATGATTCTCATAACAAAATCACAAAGTTGGAAACTATTGTGTCTGTATATCTGGTTATCCCTGTCTTCTCCTCTCCACAAATTATTAAAATAATACCTTTTTGTGTTCGTGTTTTGTTTTTGTGTTCGTGTTATGCATCCCTCCTGTCTGCTCTCCCTCCCGCTCTCTTCCAGTTTGCTGTCAGGTTCCACGGCCTCGTGTGTGCTGACCTCCAGCCTCCTCCGCTGCTCTTCCACGCCAGCCTCCACCCCCTGCACCCCCCGCCGCCTCAGCCTGGCTGAGTCCTTCACTAACCTGCGCGACTCCACCAAGACCACCAGCACCTCGCTGGGCCTGGTGCGCATGCTGCAGGAACGCGGCATCTCCGCTGCCGTCTACGACCCCTGCAGCTGGGACCGCGTGGCCTCCATTCCTGCAGAGGGCACCGCTGTCCCAAACCGTGACCCCAGCGAGCGCGCCACAAGTCACCAGGACTCCAGGCATGGAACGGACACCCTCCCCTCCACACCCCCCAACTCACCCACCAGGGCCAAACGTCCCAGTCCATGCGCCGAGCCCCCTTTCGACTACAGCCCCTCGGCACCGCCCTACGACACTTTCCTGACCTCCAAGCCGGCCAGCTCCATCCTGAAGGAGGTGCGCAAGGCAGAGGCGCACCAGTGCGCAGACTTGGAGTGCCAAACGGACACCAGCGTGCACAACCTTCGCCTGCTGGACAAGGTGAAGCGCCTGGGCATGTCCCCCGGGCCCCTGACCCTGGGGCCCTTCTGCGGGGCCCTGCACAGACCCGGGGCTCCCGGTCACCCAATGGTCACCAGCCCCATCGGAGGCCTGCCTGTGCTCAACGCCGGCATGCGCCGCAACCGCAGCTACCCAGCAATGGTGGGAGCCAGCATGGCCATGAAGGGCCTTGGGCCCGACAGTGGGACAGAACTGCTGCTGCCCCCTCCTCCCTTACCCAAACAGACTAGCCTGAACCACGAGTGAATGTTGCCTTTTTTGTTTGGTCCTGTCATCAACCCCTCTTTCATCCATTAAACCACAGTCTGTGTATACAAAACCCACAGTGTGTATACAGGATGTAGAATGTTACCCTTTGTGACAAATCCACTTTGTGCCTGTGAGGGGGGCTCTTTAGACAGAATGATTTTGTACAAGTGCCCCCTGAATCTTGGTTTATTTTCTCTCACTGAGCCAGTGAGATGAGTCCATACCCATGTCCACAATACTAATGCACCACTGCTGTTTGAGTCAGGGGTGAACAGCTTCATGTAGCATGGTGGTTTGCTGTAGAGTTTGCTCAGCGATCACCAATATCTAGTGGTCATTTACTTTTAAAAGCACTTTTTGTTTTTCTTCTCTGAAGATGAAGGCAACCGCGGTCCCATAACACATTTTGTGTACCTCCCTCTCCATTCTGAGGCTGCAGCACTGTGTCCTACTAACCTTGTGTCCTTACCTTGTCCGGGGCAAGAACTAATACCCCTCATTAGGGGGAACGTCCGATAAAGCACCTTAATGCATATGCTACATTCAGATGTGAGGGCCACCTTCTTTTTTTTAAAGGCAAGTAGTTCAAAACGTGCTACTAATGCTCCTGCTGCAGTCTATAGTTCTAAGAGAGAGATAGCAGGCCGTGGTTTGAGATATAATAGATGGATACAATGGGTGGTACAAAAACAGCCCCGTCTATGTCCTTACCAACATCATGTTGTGCAAAGGCCCTAACTGAAACATGACCGACACAAAATTCTTACAAGGACGCCATCCTAAATATTAATGTATTCCTAAACTTAAAAGACAAGTGTTTGTGTTGACCACCAACCTTGTTGATCCCCTAATTCTCAGTCGAAACTTTACATTTAGCAGTGCTAGATTGAGAGGATAACTACAGGGTGGAATGCAACCTTATGTATGTTTGTTGAGAAGGGTTATGTGCTTTCAGCTTGACAAAACAGTTGATACTAAATATTTTTTGTTTATTTGTTCATTTGTTTTTTTTTTTAACAGACCAACCTAATTTATAAGGGTGTGTAAGCGTGTGTGTCTGCTAGTGTGTGCAAACATAATCTGTATAAAGTTAAGTTCAATCAGTTCTTCTAAACCGAGAGTCCATGACTTGAATCTTAAAACAATGCACACTTAGCAATTGGTGAAACATTTCCAGACCACCAGGGGGCAGTGCAGTGCAGTGATGAGCTGTGGTGCCTTGGCCAAGTTAAGAGCTGTGCAGGGCTCATGTATCACTAAAGTGTGCGATTGCTGTACACAGAATGAACTATAAGCTTTACGTAGGTGATGCATTTTTTGTCGTGGCCCTAAGAACATTGTCCTAGTGCCTGAGATTTAAGGTCATTTCCTCTACTTGTCTGTCAGTCAGACATCCTGATGTCTCACGCCTATCTTCTGTTGGACTCCTGGCATTCACACTGAACCTAAACATACAGAGGGACATCAGATCTGTTTTGGGAATCGAAGAGTTATAAATAAGACTGCTTCTCAACTTCAGCACATGTGCCACAGTGGTATACATCAATCTTTTTTATTTTTTGTCCTTTTCGTCCGTTTGTATTTTGTTTAGTGGATTTGAGATTTGTCTGCTGAAGATGTGTGTGGACTTAACCATTATGTAACTTGAATATGTGTTTTGAATGTACCACAACAAAGCCAGTGGTGTCCATTACTGTTGGTCCGTTAAAATGACAGTTTTAATATGTTGTACCACAAAGGGAACTATGCCACTTGTACATTGTAAATGGTAAATTATGCAATGAGTTTAGTCTGGCTATTTTTGTAAAAAAAAAAGGCAACAAATTAGACTGTTGAAAGAGGAAGTGGATAGAGATGATGTAACACTGCTGGAAGGCGTTTAAGGGAGATATATACGTTCTGGCTCCCCCAAAACCATTGTCAGAAGCCGTGGTAAATAAATTCATCATATGACTTCTTCCTGTGTCATCTTTTGTTCTGCATTATTCTGATTAGTTGAACTTGTATGAGTGCCAGCTCTGCATACGTCCATGAGGTCATTTATTTATTTATTCAGTGCTTGGAATGTTTATTTTGGTTCTGGAGTCTCTACCAATCCCCAAATGCTGAAATACAACCACCACTGTTCTGTGGGTTTACCGTGTAAAATAACACAGAACTTAAGCAATCAAATATAAAAAAATATGTGCTGCTAAAATATGTGCTGCTGATATGTCACATTAGCTATCATTATAATGATGATACTCTTAATGGAATATATATATGGATCTTTACTATATGTATCTGTGTAGATCATTTGGCTGAAACAGACTAGTTTCTACAACATGGGCTACTATAGAGCTCTGTCAGAAGACACTCAAAATGAAATACAATGGATTCCATGTGTTGAAGGTTGGTTGGTCATGTTGCTGTTAGCCACAACCTCCCGTGGAAATCAGTCAGCCAACCTAAATCTGCCACGAGATGGTAGCATTTCATTAATACAAGGTCATATATTGAATGTCAAACTCAGATCACTTTAATCATTAGCGCCCGAGCACCGGAGATGTAGGCTGTGGCCTGTTTTAACATGACAAAAGTGAAAGTAAACAAACCTGTTATAGGGCGTTCATGTGAGTCTGACCAAATTTGGTATATATCATCTGCAGACAATGCTGACGAAAGTTATCAAAGAATTTATCTTGACATGAACTGTTTCAAAGTTACATGACAATCACAATTAAAGACAGCTTAAAACTGTTTGACAGTCCATATTTTGGCTTCTAATTGCCCAAATTTGATCAAACTTGACATGCAAACTCTAGATGGTTAGGCTATATTTCAAGTTCTTGTTTACTGGTGTTACTGGTGTTTGGGCTTCTTCTTCTATGGGTAATGATGTTTCAGGCCAGACACATTTCCAGACACTGAAGTCTTCAGGCAAACCCATGACAACCCATCTGATATAAAGGATTAAGTCATATTTCTAAGGTTAATGTTTTGTGTGTGTTGAGAAGTTTGTACAAATACATAAACTGTTCACGGCATTGGCTTCTGTGTCCTGCCAATGGGCATCAGGGTTAGTACAGAGCTAAACTGATCACGTGACCTGCACCGTAAAGTGTCTTCCTGGCTCGATCAAATCCATATGGGTTCCTGCAGGAGAAACATCATTCCATAGCACATAACACAGTGTCTTTTCATAAATAGTATGTGCAAGTGAACCAAACTATCATCATCCTCTCAAATGTGCTATCAGTTATAAATAGTGTTATGTATTTACAAAACCCTTAAAATCGGTGACAGTGTCTTTAATGTCCGCTTACATGGATGGCTTGACAACTGGCAGGCAAAGGTTGTTTTAAAGTGTCAGTATGTTTACTATAGCTCTAAAATATAAAATTTCGTAGTTACACATGGTGCTTTTTTTTTTTTACAAGAGTAGCATTCTGTAGGACTTGGCTCTTGCGTGTCCCATAACTTCGGTAACATCTCAGCTCAGTTCTTCAGCTTAGTTGCAAGGTGTTGCACATCCTGCCGGCTAGGGTGACCATACATGACGTTCTCCCCATAGTCTCTCCTGTCTTTTGCGGAGGTGTGCACCTAGAATGTGCTCACGAGCGCGTAATGAGGCAGCCCCCGCATAATTTCAAAGCTGACGGCTCGTTCAAGCGATGGCGAAGTTCAAGACTAATTTGCACAGATCAGAGATCAACACTTTTTTGTGTAGAGATTGTGCTAAGGTAAGAGGTAATCGTCTGAAAGTGGAGTGGCCCACCCTGTAAGGCAGACAGCCACTTCTGGGTCTATAATTAGTATCAAAACGGAAACATTTCAGTTGAGGACAGATGAATAAAGCGTCTGTTGTTTAAAATAAAACGGGCGCATTTAATTAACCACTGGTACAAGGACTAACTGCAGAAATTATTTTCTAATACTGGTGGCCGTATCTTGATGTATCCTAGCTGGAGTTCTCCCTCCTAGTTTTACATGTTTATTGTGCTTCCAATACCATCAAATATTATGCAGTGTTTAAAAACACCATAAGCCATTTTACATAGCCTGAACATTTTTATTGTGGAGGTGCAATGAGGAGTAAATTGTTGTCCATGTGTTTCCTGGCGTATGGTTCATTGTGCTGGATACATAATTGCCCATCCGTTGCCCACCTTCTCATTGGTTCCCTCTCCGTTTGCATACAGCCATGCTTTTTATTGTTAAACAGAATGAAAAAAACCTGTCATTGTTGAGCACCTGTGCGATTATCTGCTACCTTCCAGTGTTTTGTTTCCTCTAAAATAGGTCTCCAGCACTCTGTTCAAACGCCTACAGCATTTGTTAATGGGGCGTTGTAATGGTAAACGTGGTGATGTTGCCGTGTTGCCCTGTTGCCGTGCTATCGTGTTTTCTCACGTGGTATGCTGGTGAGTGAGCGATGCTATTATGTGCACAGCGGTCTATCCCTCGGGCCCGCTTTAAAGAATGAGATCCAGCCGAGGCTTTATTTTATCCGCCTTTTAATGCTAGCGTTGAGTGATGTTGCTGCAAAGGGTCAATAAGCGCGATCTGGTCACACTGAAGCTAATTAAACGTTATCTCCGCACATTGGCCCCTCCAAACAACACCCAGTTCTTGTTTTTCCATTAAAGCTTCTTAAAAAGAGCAACCAATAGCCCAACAGACTCCGGATCATTTTTGCATTTAGGCTACATCAAAGCCATGTCCGTTGTTAAAGTGGGTAGCCTGTTTCCTTGACATGGTAGGCTATGCACACATATGCACAATCTATATAATGAGAGTGTTGGACGCAAAGCATGAAACACACTTAAAAATAATAAACATTCTCACGACGTTTTTTTCTGCAAAAGTCTGTATGTGCACTCATATTTATATTGCATCATATTCATTGTACAAACAAATTTACATCGAATGTATCGCAAATAGAGTTTTCACACAATGATTTCCGAGACAGCAAATGTGACGAATCTCTGCTCCTGTACAGGTTGGTTGGTTGTGGATGATGGGAAGGTTGTCGGGCCCGTCTTTTACGAGGAGTACTCGTACTCCTCCGCACTCCGCCGGCCAAAGTCCATCCAGCCCATGTAGTCACGGTCCTTTATCCTGTGGCTCGCTGCGGGCCCGCTGGCTCTGCTGGTCAGCACCGAGTTTCTGCGGGAGGCACCTGAGAAACGCAACCATCACGTTAGATTAGGGTGACCACATGTCCTCGTTGTTTTGGTGGTCTGTCCCTGTTAAAAATGCATAAAACCAACTGTAGCTTGTACCTTGACTTATTTAAATGATATTGACTGCAGAACTAGCAGTGTCATTGATTTTTTAGGACAATATCCTTGGTTACCATTTTAGAGATCTGGTCAGCCTGATGACACATCTCCTGGGTTGAGGTTTTTGGCTATAGCATGACGTTTTGTCTGTTTTTTACACAAATTCCCTATTATTTTTGTCACACAGTAGTGCTTGTTGTGTTCTGTTCACATTTTTCTGTTCTTTGATTATTGTCAGATATGTTTAGTGTTTTTGCACAGAGATACCGTAGTCTGCCCTTAACTTGCATCCTTGTCTCTGTAAAAAAAACAAAAAAAAACAGTGTGCACCCTGACTATAAATTCAAGAAACCCTGTGTGTGTGTGTGTGTGTGTGTGTGTGTGTGTGTGTGTGTGCAGGCCCACCTTTCCTAGCAATCAGTGTGGCGATGAGCTGGTTAAGGCTGGTGCGTGGGTCCTGCTGGTCCTCGTCCTCCATGGCTGCTTTGGTGAAGGGGAGGAGGGCTCCGCTGGAGGCTGCCGCTGAGCGGGTGTGACGCCTGTGTACGGCAGCCTCTGCCCGGGAGACGGCCCCAGTGCGGGCGTGCCCTTCGTCCTGTGGGGGGTGGGCCGGGAGCCCCAGGCAACCGCTGCTGGAGAGAGCAGCCAGCAGCACACACACGCAGATGCCGCAATTCATCTACATACACATACGTGCACACACACACACACACACACACACATACACACACACACACACACATACACCACACACAGGAAGATAAATGTTTTGTCAGTGACATTATAATAGTCAAAGGATGAATCACCTTAGTTAAAACTGAATTACAGGCGATGAGAGCTGTGATCACTCCATCTGAAATGTTACAATGCAATATAGAGGAAATATTTTTTATTCCAAAGCGGATAAGCACTAATACAATTACACAGTTATCAAAAACTGGTTGCAACACTACTGCCACATGGTCTCATGGGGAGAAATTACACCTTTGACACCTGTTTTTTATTAAGAGAAGATTAGTTGATTGAAATTAATTATTGAAAAGGGCAAGACGCCTCTAATTGTGCTCAGTGTAAGTCTTCCTCTTTGAGTCTCAGGGGAACTGTGTGAAACAGGGCTGGTTATATCATCTCATGAAGAGAAGTGCACTCTGCTCCAATCAGATAGTCAGAATCTCCCCAAGGGATCCTGAAATGCTAGTAATTTTAATGAAATTCTAGATGAATATTGTACAGAAATGTGCAATATTTTTTTCAGAAAGCTGCATTAAATCTTCATAATTCCAGAAAATCAGTATACTGAAATTCACTTGCTTTATCATTTTGACTCTATATATGATTTGACAATCAATAGTAATATTTTGTGTTTTTATTCAAATCTAAGGTCCTTCAAATATTACATTATACCTATAATTACATCAGAACAGAAATATGGGCTTCACAAAAATAGTCAAAAAATAATTGAAGACACCATTCAGACCAGAAAAAGCCCAACTAGGAAAAAAAATATATCAAGTAGCAAAAAGTATTAAAATATAATGGGACTTGTAATACATACATGCACATACAAAGACACACGCAAGCATGCTCACTCAGAGAACATCTTACCTTCAGTCTGTGCGGAGCAGAGAGCAGCAGAGCAGAGAGAGAGAAGCACACTGTCCTCTGAACGAGTGAATGAGAGAAACTTCAGAGGAAAGAGTAGGGGCCGGCTGTTTTATACTGGAGAGGGGGGAAAGGGTGGGGGGACTTGTGTGGTCTGCCTGCCGAGTGTTTGCGCAGTTCTGACGCAGAGATGGGCTTCTACATGGACGCACACACACAAACACACACACAGACACACACACTGACACACACGCATACACATAATATGCACAAATACCTCATTGACCTAACTAATGTCAGACCTACCTCCATATTTGGACACATCAAGACTTTCATATTGCTTCCTTACAGAAGCTATTTTCAGAGTCGTTGTGTTATATGTATGTATGTAGATATTAAACATATTATATTATATTATATTATATTATATTATATTATATTATATTATATTATATTTATTCAATTATACATTTAAACAAGACCCAAAGCCTCTTTAAAAAACACAGGTGTTTAAGCTGATGTTTAAAAAAATGCTTTTATATAGTTTACAGGATTTGAAGTGGTTTGCTTATTTTGAATATTGTTAGTACTAGTGTACCTTAAATAGTGTAAAAACTAATTAGTGTAAAACTTCAGATAATTCTGAGACACTTCATGTGTGAAAATACAGGCTCCAGTCTCTGACATCTACTGGGGGGATGCTATTTATTGCTGCTTTCCTCCCTACTGAAATTTAAAGGATGCTTAAGCAAAGCAACCCCACTCTCCATTTCTCCTTTTCACTTCCTGTCAAGCTGCTTGGCTGTCGCACCAAGCTCATAGACAGAGGTCTGGCAAACCCATAGACAGGAAGTTCTCAGAGGCAGGATCAACGGGCGTCTTTCAAATGCCTCTGTGTACTACTGGACACAACTACAACCAATTAGACCATGAGCTGAATCTAAAATGTTCAGTTATTTACAATACATTGCACTATGTAGGGAACAAAAAAAAACTATGTAGTGAGCAAATGAACAGCTGCCGAGTCCATGTGTAGAGTAGAATGTCTATTACATGTGTGATGCCAGACTGAGACACCTGAGCCTTAGTCAGGAGAAGGTTCTCCAAGGAGAAAATATTACCTCTTACACCAGACTTATTTTTTGTGTCTCAGAGAACCAATGAGGTCTTATTTAATTCTGATCTGTTTTTCTTAATAACCTTTTAGGAGAAAATAACAATATAAGACAATTTTAAGATCTCAAGTTGAGCTTGGACTGAATTCAGGCTTCACTGGACACTGCTTCTGAGGACTTTAGTGTCAAATGTATGAGACAGAAGCCAGAGATTAATAAACGCTGACCTGTTTTTCCTCCAACTCCAATTATGAGAAAAAGACACATATCAGCCTGATATAAGATCCTATTTGTTACTGAAAGAAAAAGTCAAGACAATTCTATAAAAGCAATATTTCCTCTAGGCTAATACGCTTGTACATCAGCAGATGCTATAAACTCCAATCAAACACTGTCTTGGAAGGAGAAGAGTGAGGCAGAGTCTTCCTCTGGTGGGTGGAAGTTCACGCCAAGGTGAATTAGGTAACCCCAAGTTTTTCCCTTTGTGTTACTTTGAAACACAGGGCTTCGTGATCTCAGCGGCTTTGAAGGGTGATCTGCAAGCATTTACGTGAGCGGCGTGTGTCAGAGAGCATATGTGTGCCACCTCACGTAGCCAGAGAGGGCCCTACCTGTGAAACACCCTCATCTATGGGGATTAGCGGCCAGTCAGAGGGCGCGCTGCCACCGTGAGCTCCAGGCTCGTGACTGCTAAAGAGCTCCTCAGAGACGGCTTGATGAAGGCTAAGGGGAGGCTGAGAGAGTGACACTCAATAATTCATGTGACCCTCCTCGATGTGTTGCCATGTGCCCTGTCATGTTTATGACACAGTCCAACATGGTAGCTATAGGCATACACATACCTGAGGAGGAGAGATGATTAGGTAGTCTCCACAATTTTAAGCTGTAATAATGAGTGTGAGTTATGGTGTCTCATGAACTGGACTACCCACAGCCAGTGATACGAATCATGTGGTGCAGTGACCATATAACGAAGCAGGATTCAAGTTTAAATATAAAATGTGGTAGGGACATCGGTTTCAGACTAATTACTATGTGCCAGACTAATTACCATGTGCTTCAACTAATTACCATGTGCTCAACATGAAAGCGATTGGCACTAAATTGCATTTCGATAGAGTCACAACCCTGGCAGTTCCACTCAAGCTGCTGTCCATATCAGCTAAGGCACTGTGCAAAAATGAGGACTTGAAGATGATGGAAGGTGAGGAGCGTTTGAGGAACTCCCGCATCTTCAGAATTCATTAGTGGTCTGATTTGCTGGAAGTGTGTTCAGAAGATATTGTCATTGCACAGAAAAAGCAGAATAGGATTTTTTCACAGACTGTTATAAGTGAAGGTTAGAACCAACTTGAAAAAATTAGGGCAATGAGCTGCATGGATCTTTTTATGTGCACTATTTTTCAAGGGTTCCGTTTAATTTTATGATTTCTTACATCATAAAGTACAGTGTAACAAAGTTTGTAACAATACGTAACATTATGCACTTACACTGTACCACTTAGTGTTATGTACAAGTAACGTGCATAATATTATATGTTGGTAAATTTAGACATTGTAAAAGGAGCCATAAAACAAGGTGTGACCTTTTCAACATGAAACCAGTAAAATGCATGCTGCCCCAATGTTTTCTCAGTTGCATCTAGGCTTCACTTTTGTACAGTGTATATATTGAAAGGCTTTACCTCACTGTCTTCCCCTTATTTAAAGCAGCGTTCTTTTAGTGCATCACATGAGGAGGGCTGTGTGTGGATGCTGTCCTGCATGTGTCATCCCAGTTCTGTGTTAGTGGACAATAGAGCTGTGGAAAACAAAAGGCTACCACTCTCATTATAGCTACTCCAACCTACCGTAGGTACACACACGAACACTTCATCTGGAGAGCCACCACCACACACTGCGAGCTGAGCTAACCATGACCTGTGGTTACTCAACGCACGCAAACACACACACCGGGCAATTAGTGTATTGACAGACACTCACTATGAATTGGTTCAATTGTGTTTTCTTTTCTAAGTTTAGGGCAATAAAGACATTTGAATTAATTCTGGAGCAGATTATATTTGCTACAAAATCAACAGTATAGAAGAAATGGAATATACGTATGTTGAACATGTTTAACATGGTGGAGATCGCCACTGTAGAAAGTAAAAACCCTGTCACATACAGTATTTGATCCAACCCTTTTCTGAATCAGCTTATCCAAACAAGTCCACAAATCGACAGATAGATCAGCTAATTAGTGAAATCATTTGTGTTACTTTTTAAAAGCCAGAATGTTTAACTCAGGTTTGGACATGTGGCAGAAAAAATGTGGGAACACACCATATCAAAATTCAGGGGCCTGGTCACACACTGGCTCCACCATCCTATCACATAAAATCATTCCAAGGATCAGCTGAGTCCTGAGTGCAGTAAAAGTATTCCGTTTTATGCAAACCGTCCGCCTTTTCTCTCCAGCATAGCAAACCTTTGTTTAGCTTCATTGTTTCCATTGACAGTATGTGAAATATTATAGCAATTGAATTAAAGGAAAGCACAGACAGACAACAACAAAACAATTTATTGAAAGGAAAAATGTCTTGGGGCTGTTGTTTTCTTGGTTGTGAAATATTAATTCGGGTGAATTGAAGATAGCATTGGCTTGAAAGAACTGTCTGACACCAGTATAAAACAAGGTGTCTAAATACATTGCTGTCTAAAACAGTTGGAGATGGATGGGCAGAATTAAAATGGCTACTTTCCTTACCTCTTAGCCTATGTTGTGAATGTCAGTATGAACAGAAGGTACAGAGAAAGTGAGAATTAGTTGTATTCCTTCTCTCAGTTTTTATTAGGAATGATTATAGGTATGTCTAAATCTATTGCACTAAAATACATCAGTATCAAACCATGTAGACATGTAAAGACTTTAGAAGAGATGCTTCTTTAACAGTATATCTAGCGAAACATGTCTATCTTTTTGCCTTAGACATCTTCAACCCTCCATATTTTCTTTTGCTCTCTTGCTTTCTCTCTACACCTTTAGGGACTGCTGTTGACACTGATTCAGTTGCAGAAATGTAACTGGTAAGTGTGAGCAGAAATCCACTCCTACTGTTTGTCTGTAAATCATGTAGATATTAAATCTGTCATCAGAACACTCACGCACGGCAGTCATTCTTTCACTAATGCTCAGATATTGTTAAACACAGAGCCTACTCTGTTTTCCATTGTCATGTGTTGTTTCTCTGTTTGATGTTTTGAAAACTAAAACATGTTTTATGTAAACACTTTAATCTTAACACATTATAATGCTGTATATTGCACACTTCAGTTGTATGTGATTAATTAAGCATATAATCATGCCATGTGTAATTTTTCACCTCTTACCATTTAGAGTGAATTAATGAAACTAACAAGTTCATAATTCTTCCTTCATGCTTTTATTTGTTGGGCGTGACTTATATAAAAAGACATACTAGATGAATTGTACAAAACAGTTTTATCTAAAACTTGCGAGTAAAATACATGACAAGGGAAACTTTTTGTTGTATGACAAATATGTGGAAGTGGCCAAAATCATGAGTGATATATGAAGCTGTGAACACTGTAGGGTTTTTCTTTTTTTACATGCATTATTATGGCCTCCATTACATAGTTTCACGTTGGTTGTACGATTTTAGAGCTGTGCCTTCAGCTGGCACCACAGTCAGTCCAATGAAGACCACCCACATGATGCTTAAACAAGGCTGGGGTTCATTCTTATTGTGCAATCATATTAAAATGATTAGATGAAATCACATGAGGAACAACAACCCCATCCTTGCACACTGGAGAAAAAAACATTATTCAATAAATGATTCTGTGGCAGGGCCCATCTTTTGGAGTGGGTACAGAGTGCGGGATTATGAGTGTTGCAATTACCTGGAGTGCCTGAGTCAGGCGGACAGTGGCCTTTTTCCACAGCACTGTTGTTCCCATCATGGGTAGCATTGGCATGCTTCGAGGATGCGATAGTCATGGGGCCAGGAGAATTTGGGTGGCCACGGACCCCAAACCCCAGCCAACCACTCCATGAGCAGACAAGAGGAGAGATGGGGGTGATGATACATCATCAAGCATGTAAGGGAGACCAGAGAAAAAGCACCATCATCCTCAATGTTTCTCGTTGTGCCTGTAGATCTGTAGGTGGATAATGGTGCTAACCACACAAATGGTTTTGATCCCCAAGAAGTGTACATACTGACAGAGGTTTTCTTTACTTTTTTGTACATTTCTATTGACAGAGACTCAAATAATTAATCATACAATTCATGCATCAGACCAACAATCTGCCTGTGATGTAACATAGCTTGAATAGCTAAATCTAGTACATTTACATGATTTGATCATGTTAATGTATGTACACGGATCAAAACAAAGAGACAGACAATAAAACAAACATCTTCTGTGTTGTCAATGAGCAAATACTGAAAACAAGTACACAAGTTTAATCATCTCACTCATCTCTCAACATTAGGAATAATTATGTGGCAACTGAGGACAACTAACCCTTCACTTCCAATGAAAGTGTTTCCTACAGTGATATCTAATTCCTGGAACAGTGCACACATTCTGCTCCTCAATTATACAACCAATTAAGAGCTGTGACTGTGGGGAATTCCATTTAGAAAAAAAAGTCAGAAAAAAGTGAAATGGGCTTGTTTGTAGATGGGCTGCATTATGATAATTGACTTGAGTAATGCTTAAAGTGGAATAGTCTCTTCGAAGACAACAAAAGCACATTACAGCAGTGTGTGTTGCCCACAATTCAAAGAGGAAATTGAGGTTACTGGACAGGGCAAAATAGGCAGCACTGATCACATGGGTGTGGAGTGCTGGTCTATTTTGTGGCCTGTGGATCAGAGTGGAGGAGATGTATGTTGTTTGTCAAGCTAGCAGTGAGAAATGCAGTCAACAGACAGGCTGCAACTGAATACGTTTGATCTTGTGGACAAACCAATTGAGTTACACAGAAAATTCTCCTCTGTCTAAGTCAGTGATGGACAACCTGGATTCAGAAGCTACAATCTAGTGCCACACATTCCATATCACCTGGTTCTACCTGTGCAGTTAATACAGGTAATTTTAATAATTAAGTTTTTACCTCAAAAGTAATTACATTTACTGAATGGCTGTAACAAGCACATAGTACTGGACTGTAGCTTGTAAAGACAGGTTGCCCATCACTGGTCTAAGTCATATAATGATGTGGTATATACTGTACTTCTTTCTGACTCAGCTCAACTGAAACAGTTGTCTCTGCACTAATATCTTTGTGTTGCCATGGTTGGTGCTTACAGCTCCTATAAAGCCATATAAATTTAGAGTATTGTTTTTTACTTCGTGAAGACAGCTTACATGCTTGCTGCCCATGATGGTATCTCAATTTATTCAGTTACTTTAGTTATGACAGATACTTCTACTCTGCACATTAGCACACATGATCACACATATAAAGAAGTAAAGAAAATGAATATTTCACAAATGATAATAAAACTGTATCTTAATGAGTAATACTTAATGAGATATTGTGTGTCTCACAGTGAGTATGGCATGTGGATAATTGTTGCTGTCCGTGGTCCTGACACAGGCACATCTGCTGCAGAGTTCATAAACAGGACTCAGGAAAGTGTGCTTTACCACATTAAACGTCAGCGCCTCGGGAAAAACCCGGCAGGCCCCGACAATTGCTCTTGTCAAGCAGCCCTTTTGCTCTCCTGAGACGCTCGCTCCCGACATCCTTTTCCTCCCCACCTGGTCTACGGCACTCCTGCTCTGGTGTGAGTTGAATAAAAATGTGATTTTGGACACTTTGGAGTGGAAAAACTGGCAGGGTGATCGCTGCACACACACACACACACACACACACACCCACATAGCCAGGCTTGGGGAGTAACGGAATACATGTAACGGCGTTAAGTAAAAGGATACAAAAAAAAAGTAACTGTATTCCCCTACAGTTACAAAAAATGAAGGCGTACTCAGATTACAGGTACATTTAGTGAAAATTGGGATTATTTAGCAGGATTACAATTTGAAAACATTTTACGTTATTTATTTCTTTTTTATTTCAAACTGGAGATGGAGGGGAAGCGACAAACTATCCTACAGACATGCATGCGCGCGCAGTTACACAACGGGCGAAATCGGGACTGACATGTCTCAGTAAAGACCGTCTCTGGTTCACTTCACTTGAACTTCGCGTCGTCGTCCGGCAGCATTGGCATGACTTCAACCAAGAACGCATTTAATGGGTGGAAATTTCGACATCAGTAATCCGAAAGTAATCAAGTTACATTACTTTAATATTATGGTTCTTGGATTACGTTACTGAATACATATTTTATGGGGTAACTAGTAACTTTACCAGAATACATTTCTAAAGTAACCCTCCCAACCCTGCACATAGCCGATCTCCAGGTGCCACTATTTAGAGTGAGCTGCCAAATAAAGGGGGGGGAGCTTTCTCCATGTCTTCTCCTCACCTGTCCACCTCCACCCAGCTATGTTTGAGGCTGGGAACATTTGAAGTCACAGCTGTCAGAACCATACCTGCAATCATCGTGACAGAGAATATGGATATCTGGAGCCCATAAAAAATGTTATGACTGCTCTTAGGGAAAAAAATAGATTTGTGTAATGTATCTTGTCATAGGAATGGCATGTGTGATTAGTCTAACACAAACAAACTCACCAAAGTATCCCTTCTGATACTGGAAAATAAATGTGTTGACTATGCCTGCTAAATAGAAGGTGTGTGTGGTTACAATTAGCAAGCTTGTTAGGCTGTTAGGTATAGTTGCGTGACTTGTGTCACACTTACAATATGCATTCAACATTCTTCTATGTGGCTGGATTGTGTTGCTGCCAAAATTAACAACAACAAGTTTAGCTCTCTTTGTTGTGCTGTAGGTAGCTTGTGTATTAAGCAGGTACTGAAACTGTGTTACTGGCATATTGTGAGGATCGACATTCTAAAGAATATTGGGGTCTGTAGAAAATAATGTGGAATTTTAGACTCTATTCTTTACTGGAATAATAGAAAGCTCACACTCTTAAGCAGCTGACTACTCCTCCTCTTCCTCAGTGTAGGGGGTGGCCTAATGTCTTTCTCCAGCTGAGGCATCCAGAGGGACGTGGGGGTGGTGGGTGGGTGGATGAATGAAGGGTAGTTTTGAGGGCCCTAAGGTATGGACACAGCATCATAACATGTCTCCAGAGAGGGTGACATGTTGGAGATTCACAGACAGGCAAGGCTTTCATCATCAGCACTCTCCCGTAAGATACCATCTTCTCATGTTCCACTGGTGCCCATATTCCCACTGATTCAATTTGCTGCCACATTCTCTTCTTCTATGTGTTTTTTTTTTTGTTCTTCAAAGACACCGCTTGGAAAAGAGAGAATTCTGCACTCATTAAGGCATACAATATTAAAATAAATATGTGTGGGAAAATGTTGCAAAGAAACATAACACTGGATTGAATAGATTGTTGCCCGAAAGCCATTGTTCAATGTGTTGTGCTGCTTTGGTAGAAAAAAACTAATCGTAAACACTGGACATGTAAGCCAGAACATCCATCCCATAAAGGCACAGGGTAGTTCTGTCATGTCATACTAAACCTGAGGTACTGATCAGACCATCTTGACAGTCCTCCCCATGAATAGGTTCCATCATGAATAAATCTTCCTCTGTTCTTCATGTCCTGCTCTGAAGCCTGCCATTTGTGCTGAGAGAAGAGTCAGTCTGTACTGGTCAAGCTGTGCTAAGCGCTAGTAACATTGGAAATCTTTTTTTGATGAATTATGAATGAATCACAGGATGCTGTTTGGGTATTGCAAAACAAAACTGGTAAGACCATCAGAAATACCCCTTGGTCAGGGGTAACCACACATGCTGTTAGCACCACATGCTATCACAATTTAGAGACACAAAACCAGACATCAATCAATAGACACTACTCCTAACCAAAATATGGAAGTTTGTGGTGGTGTTTGTGTAATGTAACCCCCAGCATAGGATGCACCCTGTGCATCATGGGCCGTGCCACTCCTGGCAAGTAATAAAAAATGTTTCAGCTTAATGGGAAAAACAAGTAAAAAATACTCATGTACAATGGATCAGACGTGTGTCTGGGCTGTTTCCATGGCTACTCTCATGTAATATTACTGAAAGACATTTTTATATCTCTCGAACCTTTCAGATTTGAGGGGGAACTAACTTAATCGATATCTTCTCAGTAATGTGCAGGTGCTGACATTTGTCTCTCTTTCGCCCCTAATTTTCCAGTGTCACGGGCCTTGGCTGCTACTCTCTTTTCTCCTCCTTTCCTTTCTATCCCCAGGAAAACATCTCTCAGTGTACAGAGACAAATCATCTGCTCTGTTTCCTCTGGATATGGAACAATTATCTGTTCTGTCCCCAAGCCTGTGGAGATGTCGTACCTCTTCTGTGGTGACATGGAGACCTTCATCAGCAGGTTGCAGGGGCAGCACCATAACTTTATTCTCTCTTGTCAGCTAGTCAGAATAAAGGTCAGGCCGAACAGGAACTAAGCTGGAGCTCTGTCTTCAGTAGATGTCATTTGCTCAAGGCTAACAATGATAGGCATCTGTCACCAGCAGATGATGGACCATTAACTGATGTGTAAGTTAGTATGGAATCACTCATGGAAGACATCAGGCTTGCAATGGTCAAAAAGACAGGAAACACATGTCTGTTTACTCACAGGTCCATAGGTAATTTGGGTATTATTTTTGGACAACAACAGGAATTATATGGTTTAATGTACTATGTTTGCTAGTGGACTGAATATGCATATATTTTGGCTGCAAAAACCGAACAACCTATTTCTCATCAGCCATTATAATGCACCCATTGTGACATTATTGACCACATAAATATATTTGTAACATTGGAAATGGTATATGTAGTAATCCAAACACATGTTTAAATCCCACCAGTCCCTGCTTCTGAGTGATCATTACATCATCATTTTGTCTGACAGCTAGTGTAAGAGTTGTATGATATGGGTTGCTTGTCTACACAGTAGCCTGGTGTGCCTGAAAGGAGTGCCTCAAAGGAAGCATCCATCAGCACAGCTGTAATGAACACAGAGTAGGGGAGAGAGACAGAGAGCCCTAACGTACACCCCCATTTCTCTTACACGCCCCTCCCTTTGAATAGCCTCCAGTCAGAGGTGGGAAGTCAATCACAGGTAACGGCTGACCAGAAGTGTTTACTGATAGAGTGAACATCGCACAGACAGGGATCAAATTGCCAGCTCAGGATTCGAAGGTGATTTTAGACGTAAGCCCACAGGCTTTCGGCCTGTCAGCTGGCTTCAAGGTGAGGGCCATTAAGACAGGAGGTGGGTAAGGTTTGTGGAGTTAGGAAACAAGCTGAATTTCTTGTTTGCCAAAAACAAAGTACTCCTCCTGCATTTGTTTTTCACAGGTCTCTGGCATGGAAAAACATGAATAAATCATGACATTTCATAGGTCATATCATGCTTTCTTAATTCAGTGTATTCTGTAATACTCAAGGTCATATTAATCACACCTGAAAATCACTCTGCCCGCCCTACCTCATTTGTCCTGAAGGAGATATGATTACCTGAAAAGAATGTATATCACTTTGTAAGCAGATGTGTAAGAACTTGACCAACACAACATCAACAGGACAACAAACTGTCAAAAGGAGATCCCTCTGTTAAAAAGCACTGTATCCGTCAGAAAAGAGAACACTGCAGGATGGGTAATCAGTTGTTAACTGATCACATGATATGATATGATATGATATATGATATGATATGATATGATATGATGTGATCATGCATTTCTCCTTCATGTCGATTTACTACTTGTTTGGAAATTAAAAAAAGACAGTGACTGCTCCCATGATGGAGGCCTGTTTTATGAGGGCTGTTTATGACTGAATGTCTGCCCTAATGACTTTATTACTGTGTGAGTATCAATATGCAGGGTGGGAAGACAAATAATGGCTGAGACGAAAGGGCTGCACGGGTACGACACTGAGCACTGAAAGTGACATTTCTCATCGCCTAAACCTGCTACTGTGTACATACTGAGCCTCCATCCTAAATTCATACAATTTAAATCATGTTATATCTCACATCAAAGCAAACAATGAATGGTGATATCAAATGTAATGATACTGTTTATATATTTTTCAAGGTCTTACCACAAACTTGTTATTATGATGAGTGATGTTGTTATCATGTTGTTTGCTGTAAACAAAAATGCAAGAGATTTTGAGGTAATGCACTTTCGCAAAAATAGCAATTTCTGAGTGACTCATGGTTGTTTCATGTGTAAAGCAATGGAAATGGCATGTGAATAGGGGCTGCATGCATGACTGCCATTCTCCTATCATCCAAACTGAAATGGACCTCTGGTGGTAGTCTAATGGGCTCTGCTAAGGGAGCTTGCAAACCTGATGCAATTAGGAATCAATCGTTTCCTTTTCTCCATGAAGCTGCACAAGTTAAAGGATTTAACTTCTCGAAGAAGAAGGGGTTGCTCATACAGTAGGCATGCTTGCAAATATTACCCTGCAGGTTTGACTCTTCGCAGCGGCAGCTTATTGTGTCTGGGGTCCTGTGTAGAGTGAGCTGGAAATGTGAAAATGAGCAATAACATTTTGCTGAACTCTAATTATGTATGGCACCCTCATAAAGGATGTAAGAGGAACAATTACATGACAAACATCCTCCCGGGAGGGGATGCTTGGTGCAAACAGCAAGGGACTGAGATTTCAAGGACTTTTTAATAAGACTGGTGACATCAGCACTGTGTTGAGGCGATGCACAATTGACTGATGCCGAGGCTGCCCCCGTGTCCACAGCGTTTGTGCCGCCGATAGAACCACTCAAGCATTTTTTATTCCACCCAATCACTCATGCATGTTATGCTGACGAGTAAAATATATAAGTGTCAATGTGCTGCTATTTAGCAGAAAATCTACACTATGTTGCCTAGGGTAAATTTACTGGAACCAGCATATTCGCTTATCAGGGAAGTATTTCTAAAAGAAGCAAGGTTGTTTGCTGAAAAAATACTTAGGCCTAAAAAAGTCAAATATTCAAAGCCAGGGGAAGCAAAAGAAATGTGTTATTTGATATCTAGTCAACAGTTTCTTCAAAATTTAAAAATATCATGCAAAGCTATAGCTCCTGTTGGAGATATATGTCACAAAGAATCAGGTAATCTTTTACCCAGCACAAGCACTAGACAGCAACACTGGCATACACAATGTCAGACTGGTCCGTTGCAATAACAGGCATTTCTCAGAGCAGGGACATCCACTATGATGTGATGTGATATATGTCAAGTGACTCTACACTTTAAAAAAACAAAACATAATCCCTGTATAACATTCATGCAACATTTATACCACTAACACCCATTATGACTATACGTATTTGGACCATGTTGGAAAGCTTTAACAGTTTTGATGCCTAAAAGATGGAAATGGTTTTAAGATAACAAACATACATACCAACATGCATACATATACCAGCCCCTATACAAGACCTATACACATTTTGGTGTAATTCATAGGGTTAAAGGTCTGGACAAGCCGTCCTTTGAGGGTGGATGGGCCAGAAGTCGAAATTGATCTGTTTTTTTCCATGTTTGTCTTCAATCATATTATAATTGCTGATTTTTGAAACGACCAATTTACCTTGGTGATTGTGAGCACATACCCTTCCATCTTAATGTTCCTGTGTCTGCCTTATGATTTATGAGTGCAGGACCACAGACCTGCCCCGATAAGTGTTCTTGTGTACAATATCATTAAGTATCCTGTTAGGAAGCAATTAGTTGGGTGATCATGTGGAAGAATAGCCCTCACAGGGCTCAATCAATACAAGATATGTCTTTACTACAAGGATCAGGAAGAGACTATTTGTTTAATTATTGGCAGCTTTGATAATGGGGTGGCTATTACACATCGTAGGAGGAAACCCAAATACATATGCAAAGTGATCTTTGAAATGTCAGCTGTAATTAGTGATCCATAAAGTAGATGTGGACTATGTTTTGCCCTAAATGTGTTTTTTTATGTGAACATAGCTGTCTATCTTCCTCGACACTGCACTGTAGTGCTGTCTATGCTGTTGTACGCCCATTAACATTTCTTCTCCTGCTTGAGTCTCTTGCCCAACTTGTCTAGCTGTGCTTTTACCACACTTTTGATGCACTTGCAGATGGGCTAAAAATGGACCGGATGATGGCAGCTAGTGTGTCAGACAAATACAGTTCTGATGACTACCCTGTCCAGTGTGACATAGATACATTCAGGTACGGAAATATTTAAGATGACACTAAAGGTTGTCACTCCTCTCTTTCTGAGAGCATTTTTTACTTATCATCTATGGAATATACGGCTTTCTATATTCAGCAGTTTCCTTGACCATTAGTCCACCGCAGAGTCATGTGATCAAGACCCTTTTACAGACAGCAGACATACACCTCGACAGTTAAAGGATCATTGCAAA
Source organism: Setipinna tenuifilis (assembly GCA_030347295.1). Lineage (NCBI taxonomy): Eukaryota > Metazoa > Chordata > Actinopteri > Clupeiformes > Engraulidae > Setipinna > Setipinna tenuifilis. The sequence goes on from CM059277.1 coordinate 29,573,085, forward strand.
CATTTGTCAGATTTAGGTACATTTTACTCACTTTTATTTTACCTTCTCAGCAAGTAAGCTTCAACATTTTTGTCTTTGTGCATGTGCAGACCCATGGAGAATGTGATGCAAACACATTCAGTAGAACAGGGTGATTAACACTCTCATCTGTCATCCCATTACAGGGATGGATAGGAAGTCTAAAGTTTAATTTAAATCTATGGTTAATCCCGACTATGACTCTCTAATGATTGTCAAGTGTTGCTGCTCCATGATGGGTGTAATGGTATCTTTTCTCCTGTGGGGTCATCTTCTGTGAAGTGCCTATTGGTGAAAGGCTGAAATCAGTCACCAAGTCCTCAATGCTAAGAGCTTCTGTGCAGCTCTTTCAAACAACAATCATTGTCACGCTCTGAACACTTAACGCAATGACGCATAATGATAAAGTGGTGGACAGAGAGAAAGATTCTCAATGCTCAATGTCATGTCATGTCCTTTGTGGTTTGACTTAAGATGTCACTCTCTTTTTTGAAAGTAGCAGTGTAGTCTGTTGTTGCAACAGCAATTCATATCTACTAAGTCAGATGGGATGAGTCTCACTGCAATCAAAATAATCATTGCATTCAGAAATGTTATGAAAAAGATATTCCATGGTTTGATATGAAGTAATATACTCCATAACAGTCGTAGAATCATATATATATTTATGTTTATTTGCCATTATTTGCCAACAGGTATATGAAATGTAATTGAGAAAGATGTGGCAGATTTGCTATCTATTCCACTGTCTTTTTCTTTCTTCTGAGGCATATGTAAACATCGACATTTTCCTAACTGTATTCTTACTTCCCTGTATATTTAATTAATACAACTGTGTTTTGTGAAGAGGGGTTTTGTCATTGAATCGTTTTTTTTTTTTTTTTTTCATATTGAATTTTTTAGAAGTATTCCTCTAAAACCCTGCTTTGAATGAATTGGGTAAATTGGTCAGACTGACTTGCATTACGCCTCTTGCTTTATGCTTGATGTATTTGCTTGCAGGATCTTTGTGTCAGCCCTAATTGGACCACCGATTACAGAGATTTGTCACATCAGCTGCTCACAAGCTGCCTCCAAATTCCAGGGCTGCTTTCGGCTCACAGCTCAACACTTCTGGGCCTCATCAACAACCCTGCATGAGTGAACACCTAAGGTATGGCAGACGATTTTTTGGAGAGAAAATCTCAACATTCTGGGATTCACCTTCTGAGTGTTTAAGAAGTCTTTTGTTAGTTAATTACATACATACATACATACATACATACATACATACATACATACATACATACGGTACATATATACATTCATACATACATACATACATTCATACATACATACATACATACATACATACATACATACATACACTCTTTTATTATCCCGTAGGAATTTCGGGAAGTTAAGTACTATTTTGCTGTTGGTTGGTCATGTTGCCATGTACGTATCTCTCATAGTAGCTTATGTTCCCAAACAGTTAGAAGATTGCACACTTAGTTTCCTAAAAATAGTTTCATGTGGAGGAGTATTTTAGCATGACTATAATATTGATGCTCATAACATTCACATTTTGGCCCATTTCATTGAGATGATTAGCTAAGTCATATATTCATTTGCGAGCTATTTTAATTCACGCATAAATGTGGAACAGTGATACGAAAGTTATTGAGTGGGGTGATGTATAATTATATTTTACTGACAGCCACCCAATTACAAAGATATTAAGAGAAACTGATTTTGGATATTGTGCTGCATTAATTTGTCTCCCCGTCTCCATTCATTCAAGCAAATTGGGATGTCCCTGTAGTATGCAAACTGGCATGGTAATAGACATATAGCTTTAAGCAATCATTGGATTATGTCCCTGATCTTACCAATAAAGCAATCACATGGCAGAGCGAATTACATTTAACCCCCTAGTGTAATGGCAATGAATGGGCACACACATGCTTACAAACACACACACACACACACACACACACACACACACACACACACACACACACACACAGACAAGTGCACATGCAGATACACATGCATGCACACACAGAGGTGAAGGATAACATGTTGCAGTCATTGTATTATAATAAATTCAGGTGTGCATGTTGCTAAAAGAGACTCTGAAAGTGTATAATAATATTTCTATGCAGGTCAAGACTATCACAATGATATTAATACAGATGGATGCTGGATGGATATTGCACATTGTGAACTTTGCTCTGCTGCCCCTTATTATTATGCTAATTAGAAGGCCTACAATGACAACAAGTGATGCAGAATGGGGGGTCCATCTGCAATCTAACCACATTCTGCTTTTCAGAAAACAGTGTAAAAGCATCACAAAGTTATTAGCTTTATGAAACACACAAGATGCCATATTTGAAGATCAATATCATAGTAGGCCAAATCTTAACTATTAATCTGTCTATCCATAGAGTCTGATAATGGGTTTGTGCCTATACATCATGTGGAAAGGCAGAAACAGCCAAAGAGCTCTTTAGTAAAATGTCTGACTGCTAGTGATCTTTTCAACAAAACATTTTGGCATTATTGGCAACCTGGATTCAGAAGCTACAATCTAGTACCGCATATTCCAAATCACCTGGCTACCAGTGCACTTGTTAGTACAGGTTATTTCAATAATTAACTTTCTGGCTGACGAATTGTGCTAATTAAAGTCAGATGATTTAGTAAATGGCTGGAACAAATATGTGGTATTATACTGCAACTTCTGAAGACAGGTTGCCCATCACTGCTTGGTTGGTACCAACAATTTTTTCATCCAAAATTCATTTATTTTTAAACTTACACCTGTAAAATCTGCACATCTACCACTGCCTGCAAGCTTTCACTTAGACACATGGCAATTTAACTTGCACACTGTAATATCCCACTGAGTAGGCTAGTATAGAGGCAGGGAGTGATCAGACTATAGACATTTACTATATATCACGTTTTTTGTTACCACGTCATATAAGTGAAGTCTTATATTTAGCTTTAATCTACCTGACAATTTATTCCCTTCTACTTTGTAATGTTTAATAGAATCATGTCCATCACACAAGAGTATTTTACCACAAGATGACATGTCTCAAATAACCTGGTGATGACAATAGCACTGCAGCACCGCTTTGGTTATGCATACACATGTAGCTTACAGATCTCAAATTACATAAGTATTGGGTGACGTCCAGGTGGTTGCTGACCTCATCATGATTCATGGCTAAATCAGAACAAATATTGTCATTCATTGTCTGCAGAACAACTGTGGTCATGTGTTTGAGGGTGTAGATACGGCAACTCATCATCCTTTTGACTGTGTGTCAGCACAGGCTCCAGTGGGCCCCGACAAATGTTTGACCTGCATTCACATTTTCCAGTACCTCATCATATTTACATTTTAGAACAGGAACAGATAGATCTTAAATGCTGTTAAAATGTACAGAGAACTATGTCTACAAACATGTCAATGTTATGGACAGATTTAAAACATTCAATGTTGTAAGGAGAAAGCAATCCAACCTTTAATCATTAAGAATTCATTCTGCGCTAAAATATTCTTGAGTGTCTGCATTTGGCTAATCTTTAATTTTTTATTTGAAACCTTTCTAAACACAACAACAAAGTAACCTGACACAAAACTGGCCAGAAAGAGGAAGAACGAAAGATGAACCGAAATGAATAAGGAGAAACTTTTTCCTCTGACACTGTCCTCCCCCAGGCTTGTGCAGCCAGGGTGGGGCCATTGGATCAGGGTTGTTTAATGTTACTCTGAAAGACAGCTGACCAATCAACAGTGCTGCAGTCAATTTATTGACAATTCAACCAGGAGGTAAAGGCTGTATCTGAAATGTTCACTTGTGCACTATGTAGGAAGCAAAACACTGTAACTCATGCCGTATGTACTACACTATATACTGAGTATATATGGAATATTACATGCAATATGGAATATTATTGAAAAGGCTCACCATGCTAGTGATTGAGAAAGCTTGAAGACGTGAAGAAGTTTTGTGATGATGCGTGCAACGGTGATTGCAGAGGGTCAGATATGAGGACAAAAGGACAAAATAAGGAAATGCAACAGCGGCCCGGACAGAAAGCTCAAAACTGTCCAGACGAAATCTGGATGAATGGTCACCCTGTAGTAACTCTCAATGTCATCAGGGGTTCCCACTGTGTAGGAAGGCCTCTCTGATTGCCTGAAGAGATGTATAAGGAGGTATACTGTATTTTGAAAATTCTCTTTCATTTCCACAACCTTACATATATGCTTACATAATGCTGCAATTGAAGAGTTCAGATGCAAAACCCCCTAACTCCACTTGACCACTTTTTGAGAAAAACACCATTTTTTATCAGGCCTTTGTATTTAAGTATAGAAACCTAGATTTATTTGAAATCACAAGGACATTAGTTAGGGAAAACACTGTGTAAATTTCACAAATGTTACTTCAGCCAAATTACTGTTTTTAACAAGTATTTTCTTTCTTTGCCGTCAAAACCAGCTAAATCCATTAGTGCTTTGTGTGCAAAACCCTCTAAATCCATTTTTTCCATACAGGCATGGGAACGTGTTACAAAACCACCAAAGATACAACTGGAAACATTGAAAATGATTATGCCACACATATGGGGTGGTTATAATAGTGCTGGTGTTGTGGTTGGCCCATTCATATTAATCATGAAAATGAAGTTGAGGTACGAGACAATACATTTAATGTATTAACAAGACAATTAACATGACAACTATTTTAGATGACAAACCTGTTTTTGGTAATTCAACATTAGGAAACTGAGGTATGAGAAGGTACACATAAAAACAGAATTAAGTTTACATTAACTAGGGTTGACTATGGTAACAAGGCTGCTTTATTTTTGTGTGAGAGTGTCTGAGTGTTATGTGTGCATGTTTAGTGACATTGTGCCCCTTAAGAATGTGTGTGTGTGTGTGTGTGTGTGTTCATTTTCATGATTAATATGAATGGGCCAACCACAACACCAGCACTATTATAACCACCCCATATGTGTGGCATAATCATTTTCAATGTTTCCAGTTGTATCTTTGGTGGTTTTGTAACACGTTCCCATGCCTGTATGGAAAAAATGGATTTAGAGGGTTTTGCACACAAAGCACTAATGGATTTAGCTGGTTTTGACGGCAAAGAAAGAAAATACTTGTTAAAAACAGTAATTTGGCTGAAGTAACATTTGTGAAATTTACACAGTGTTTTCCCTAACTAATGTCCTTGTGATTTCAAATAAATCTAGGTTTCTATACTTAAATACAAAGGTCTGATAAAAAATGGTGTTTTTCTCAAAAAGTGGTCAAGTGGAGTTAGGGGGTTTTGCTGTTAAAGTGAAGTGGCGTTTAGCGGTTTTTGATTTTAAACAATATTTTAGACACGGCGGGGAGCGGTTTATTTTATTTTTTTAAACAAAAACATTTAACTTATAAAATCTAGATTTAGACAGGATTCACACAATATCACTAACTCAGTTTTCTCAAAGATGGTGTTTAGGGGGTTTTGCATCTGAACTCTTCAATTCATACGCAATCTCAGAAATTGTCCAATAGGTCTCCAAAGAACTGTTATGGATGATCAGCCCTTAAAAGTGTATCTCTGCTAAGGGGGTTAAAATGGTAGCATCAATATTACTATTGTTACCCTTATCATTGTATGATGGAATCTCTAAAATATGGATGAAGAAGTCATGCCATTCCTATGTAAAAGACAAATAATTTAGCAGCATCAATCTCTTTCCATCAACCTCTCCAGATCACTATAATATCATCAATATAACTTTTCTGTGAAACAATATTAAAAAATTGGGGCGTGTAATATGGATACATTTGTGCCTCCATACATCCATTAGAAAACACATGAAATGTGCAAAACTAAACTGTTAGTTTGTAATTTTTCATAAGGATGAATGCCCACTGCTCAAGTTAGAAGTAATGCAATTACTGTGTTAAACTAATTGATACTTTAGCGATATTGTACAGAGGTTCGCTCACCTTTCTAACACACCAGGTACTTTAGTGGCTGATGCAGATCACTCTGCAATCACAAACTCGACATCTTCTTTATTTTCAAACAATTAGACTTGTTTCATTAGAAACTAATATACAAGGGTGAATGGCTTTGCCATGGTCACAAAACCAGTAGTTTCTCAGAGTCTGATGATGATGATCTGTCATGTTCAGCTTTGAATAAACATGAGTATTGTTGTTTAGTTGTCTCTGTGGACACTATCACTTGACTGTAATCAAAACCTGCTCGGGCTATTCTGTGATGTCCTGGATGTTTGTTCTCTACTGCACATTGAGTATTGTACTGGTTGTTTGAAAATGCATTGGAAATTGCATTGAAAAAAAAACAATTATTCTTTAACTGCAGGCAAATAATTACGGCCCTTATTAAATCAGCACATACAACACATATAAAGCCTAAAATGGAATTACTGTTTTAATGTCTACAGGTCACTAACATTTTCTGTGGTTGATATATTGCACACTTTACTAATCCAATTAAGATTATACTGAGAAGCAAATGATTCAAGGTTTACCTTTTGTAAACCTGGTAAGCCACTGTTTGTTTATTCCACCAGGTAAGTCAATAGAAGCCAGCCATTCCGTTTTGTTAACAAACAGTAAATGTCAAATGCAGACGGCGGCATGGGGTGTAACCGAGAGAGCTGATGCTGAGCTCTGAGGGATGCCAGCGATAATGAAGACAGCCACAACACTAAAGACACCCCCTCCCCTGATGATTGTGGAAACCACAGTACTCTTTGGGCTGCCCACAGGATGAGCGTTACTCAGCCACAGTGCTTTGGAGAGTGCACTTTAGACTGGAGTGAAACAGCACCAGTTCTAACCAGCACTACAACAACAAGCTCTTCTTCCGCTGTCTAGAAGCATGAACATGGCAGCAGCAGCAGCATCTCAAAGAACCCATGTGTACCTTGTAGCCTTGTGCAGGTCCAGTTAATTTCTGATAGATAGATAGATAGATAGATAGATAGATAGATAGATAGATAGATAGATAGATAGATAGATAGATAGATAGATAGATAGATAGATAGATAGAGATGCTCTTTGATTTGTTTCCATATTAAATAAAGGAAAGTAGAATAAATAGCCCAATTGAAGACAAATTCTATGTAGTTTAAGTGCAAACATAGAAAACAAGCCAGTGAAGAGTCATTTTGATTTGTGCAGCACTTGGATTGAATGCACATTCACAGAAAATTGCAGGCTCCCTTGGCAAGCTGTCACAAAAGTGGCTGAAAGATAAAGCTCGAATGAATGTTCCACCTTCTTCCCACCGGTTTTCCAGTGTCCAACTGAGATTGTCTGAGTGAAATGGGCAACACAAATGAATCATTTCTGTATGCTGAAAACCTTCCAGAGTCCAGGGCAGACTCGGTAGATCAATAAGGTGACAGGGGTCAGGGTAGGAACATGCTTTTGCAACACTAATCATTGCGCTGCTATTGATTAAGTTTTGCCACAACCTTTACAGGGCAAGTAGCACATGAATACACTGTGAGATATATATCTGTGCATCTCCCTTTTCAATTAACTTCTTAATGTACATAGTTATTACATATCATATTTTATGACTTGTGCCTCTAGCCAAACCATGTTCCACATGACATTCATATATAATTCATTTTAATATAAAGCTACAGAATGTCATTTCCCTTTAAGATTGAACATTGGACACTGTTCAATCTTAAAGGGAAATGACAAATAAAATGACAATAAAAAAAGTATGATATGCGGACATTGTGTGAAAAGATATTATACAAACATAGTGTTGTGTTGCTATTTTAAAGGAGACATGTGGTGTGAATCAATCCATGATCTATTGTTTAAGGTCACAGAGTGCTGTTGCACTGTTGCAAAACAAGAACATTTCATGCAACATAGACTGAATAATGAACTGCAAGCTAACACTAACTGAATAGGGCACTGAAATTTCCAGTTTTATTTCCCTATGTCCCATTCAGTTAAAATTAGCTACCATCTACACCAAGTATCTTAAAAAGCCAAGTTTCTGCCCGACAGCTCACAGAAACATGAGCAACAGACCTGGAACAGGAGTGACACACACATGGTCAGCTTACACCCCGGAGAGAAAGATGTGAGAATCACTCTAGTCACAGGGGAACATCCACGAGGGCAACAGCCTTATGATTAAAAGAGATACTCTGGAGGTTTTCTATTTGTGGGTCACTTACAGCTGTGGACGGTGCAATGCTTGGAACGCTTCACTTTTTTGGCAAATAGGCTTATTTTCCAACTCCATTACTGGTCTAATCTAATTCAATGGTTTATGCTAAGCTAAAAGCTAAAGTGCTACTGCCAGATCCAAAGAATGGTTTTAAAAATAGTACAACCCAACTGTTTAAATGAATTATTATTAGAAAATAAACATATTTCTCAAGAAAATTGATTGTTTCTTTTAGACCCAAATAAACCTGTACTGCTTCAAGACCCAAATTCAACCATGTTGTTAATGACGCTTAGTAAACATTTCGCTGTACCTCTGACATTAGCTTTGCATTTTTTGTAGGTGAAACAAGCAAGCTAGAAAACAAGTTTACCTGGCTGGCTGAGAACATCTTGTTGTCATTCACTTTTCTCTCTTGGCAAGACTAGAAATCTAACGCTAAGTTGCAATATTTCACATGATTATTGTTGCCCCTCAACCACAAGCCAAAGTCTTTCTCTGGGCTTAAGGGGGGATGTGTATTGGCAGCTGGGGAAATTACTGGAACTTCCCTCTTATGTAGCCATTCAGACTCCATGTCTGAAGTGACTTTGCAACAACCTTTGAATTGACGTAAGCATTTGGAATGAGAGTGGAAATCAACTCTCAAACCTCTGCCTGCCAGACGGGCCTCTCCTGTGGAATCAAAGGGTGTGTTGCCTGCTGCTTTAAATGAGATGGCTACACGGCACAGTGATCCAAGGAACAACGAGATCGCTTGGTGTGCACAGACTGCAGAAACGTTAATACAGAGCATGTCATTTGGTTGACATTAAAGATACTGTTTTTAGACTGAGGTTTATTGTAATGCAATAACAGTTGCAGTAATATGGTAGTTTGTCTCTATATGTTTTGAAACACCTTCACAAATATGAGCATTTTTGACACATTAATATTAAATGTATGGTAATTATGCTACAATCAACAATTCTTCAAAATCCTGTAAACTCTATGTAGGAGGTTATTCATTTAATGACAAAAGCAACTGCATGACCAGTTTTGCCATTGTGTGTTGAGAGAAACAAGCAGATGCGTTTTGGGCTTTTCTGCGAGGATGAGATGGTAATATATGATAAGTTAAGTGTGAAAGGCAATCAATAAATGCTTTAAAATGCAGGGCTGGGGACTGGCTGCAGTGAAGGAAGCGGTCGAGGAGGAGCCTATGCCTCTCTTTGATGGCTTTCTGAGGCGCCGCAGTCATGTCTCCAGAGGACGAGTTTTCATAAAACATAGAACTCAGGGCCAGAGCTCCCAGAATCCCTCCGGGGCCTCCACGGGTGAACAATACTGCAAGACTGCCAGCATCCTCTCTCCTCTCTCCCCCTCATCCTCTGCCATCTTGTTTCCTCCCCTTTCCCTAAATCAGGTCATTCCTCTCATCTTTCTCCATTCAACTGGACAACTCATGATGGCTGCTCTCTCTGCGCAGACAAACCTAACAATATATGAATTGTGAATTCAATGTAGAGAATGATTGCAGCGATCCATCAACGGCTGAATTAGGGATGTGTGTGTATGTCTGTGTGCATGTATGTGTGTGTGTGTGTGTGTGTGTGTGTGTGTGTGTGTGTGTGTGTGTGTGTGTGTGTACGTTTGTGTATATGTATGTGCATGTATAATGTGTGTGCATGTGTATGCTAGTGCAACCAGAGGTTAAGCAGACATTTTATATCACTAGTAAATATGACGGTATTTTGTTTCACCTGGTATAGTGTGTTGGCATATTACTCAGTATATATTATGATCATTTAGTATATTTATTTTTGCCTCATTTATTAAACCTTAAGTGTTTTGGCCATAATTAAAAAACACAGCTGTTAGTTTTTGTACAACAGAAATCATCACTTTTGCTTGCTGTAAGCTATGCAGGGAAGAATGTGCTTTGATATTTCTTTGACACAATATTCACACAATTCTTGTGTGTGTATATATGTTTGTGGACATAATGCATAATGGAATTGATTTTGTAATTAATGAGTGCCCTTAATACAGGGTGCATTTTCAATTATTAACATATGAACATATTAAACCACTACCTGTAAGAATGGAAATGCAGTTTTCTTAGAGATACATTGAATCATAACTTTTATATTGGTTAAGGCACATTTACAGTAAACTGCAAATGAAAAGATACCATCTGATACCAAAATTAAATGTGCTGCACTGGTATGACATTTGAGTGTGTTGAAGTACTGCCAAAGTCACTGGTTTCCAAGTAAATATATACTGGTTTTGGGAAAATGTGTCAGAATTCCAAATCATCAAGATAGTTGATATTTAAAATTTCACATGAGCCAGGAGATGCCACGGCCAGCCGCATTCCTGTCTAGGTGTATGTTTTCCTTTACCATGCTTTAGAAGTAATTAAATGTGTTCTCAAAGTTTGTTTTGCATTCACGGCAGTTCAGTGAGGACCACTTTAGTAAAAATAATTGTATTAATATGCATTAATTATTAAGTTACACTTGCCGTTGTGGCTCTGTTCTGGGACCTTCCTGACTTTCCATGTGTCAACATGGAGAGCCTAAGGCAGAAGGAGCAGCAAAAAAGATCCCCCCTCAAGGAATCTACATAAATAACAACATACATTGATTAAGTCAGATGCATAATGAGCTAGAATTTGTGAAGAATTGGGTTGCAGAGGGGCTTGCAAAGAGAATGATGAGAACAGCCATGTTCTCAAACAGTTTAAATAGCAGCAGTGAGAACAGCTATGTTCCTAAGCGGTTTAGCGGCAAGAACAGCCATGTTCTCAAGCAGTTTAAACAGCAGTGCCAGGCATTATCTCAGCCAACAAGGCAGCAGAAAGTAGTCAGCTGATCAACCAGGTAATGAGGTCAGCTGAGCTATCAGCTGACAGCTAAGTTTGACTCCCTGCCCTGCCAGAAGTAACGTGATGCTCGATTTTCTTCTCTGTCACAGTTATAGGTTAAATTGCAAATGAGACAGAGATGAGAAGAGAAATGGATACGAAAAAGAAATGACTCAATCTCTCTTGTTTTACAAAGAGGCAGAAAACAGTTTTTGGGGAAAAAAAACTTAAACACCATCAGAGAGTGAAATCACAATCACAAAATCTCAGTATAACAAGAGCAAGTGCTGACATGGCAATCTAACTCCACAAGGAATTATTCCACAGGCAGGTTTTGCCAATTAGTGAACTTGCAGTTGAAACAGGTAGCCGACTAAAGCAGACAGATGAGGTCTCAGGTGCAAAACCTGGCTCAGGATCTAGGGCCCAAGTTAGGCTGTATCACTTTTCATTCTATTTCTTAAAGGGGTCCTTCTGTCAAAAACCACTTTTAGTAGCTCTCTTTACAATGTGGTGGGTTACAACAAGCAGTATATGCACGCAGCATTCCAAGACGTGAAATTCGACCTTCATGGTTTTACTGGTCATTGAAGGGTCGAGCTAACCAAAACGAGCGGATCAGAGCAAAACCTATCTACGTCACTAGGTCGTAAGCCCCACCCAGAGCCATGTATGGCAAGCCCACATCCCAAAGGAAGAACAGTGGACAGAAGCTAGGTGAGCGAAGGACAGCGAATTTGCCCAATCAGAGGTGCCTTATTGACACGTCATGGATATTCACGAGGGACACTGGAAAAGCCAGTCGTTCAACCACTAGACCTGTTATAGCTTACAGAAAACAGCGTCAAACAAGAGATCTAGGACATAATTTTTTACAGAAATGACGCACAATGCATTTAACCATAGTGGCAACACAGAAATATGAATAAAAACAACGATGGAAGTTCCCCTTTAAAAAAGCTGAGCAGAGGTGGAGTTTCTGGCTTCAGAAAATAAAAACTCTGCTATGTATTGCTTCTGCATGAGCACTTGATTTTACTAATTAGCTGTCCTGTCTGACGATTTCTGTACACATTAGGATTAACTGGTTCAGAAAATCTCCCCGGACTTCCGGGAGTCTCTCACATTTGAGAAGGATGCCGAGAGTAATTAAAAATCTCCCGCAACTCGCGCAAATTTAGATAAAATTAGAACAAATAAAGTTAGAACAAATTTGACAAATGCAGTAGGCCTAAGTGACAGGGAGACAGGCGGAGTGAAAGAAAGTAAAAGTGACAGGGTGAGCCTCGGTCCTGTGTGTTGTTTTTGTTATGTACTCTAAATCCTGTAATATAATATAATATAATATAATATAATATAATATAATTTTAGATTTCTTTTTCTGACAGGGATCTTATTGTCTGAAGCAAGAATTGACACTTCTGATCAGCGTCCTACATATCTGCTAAGTTATTATTTATTGTAGGGTGTGTGGTCCTATGGAAACCTCATCAGGGGCTTTTTGTAGAGAGCAAATAGCTAAATTAAGCTAATGGAGTGCTCTTGCCTACTGTGTGCAGCTGAGTCTCTATAAAACTGTGAGCTGTGGTGCCTCTCCTGGCTTTGGAAAGCTAAGCCTGAACCATGTGTGTTTCCAGGCAGCCGTTGAAATGGACCACTTTATTCTAAAGGCTAGTGCAGCCGCTCTCCCCAGAAGTACTCTGAGCCTATTAAACGCGTGAGCGTGTGTGTATGTGTCTGTGTGTGTGCATGCGTGTTGTTGCTCACCTGTGTGTGTTTAAGTGCGCATATGCATGTTTAGGGGGGTGGGGCAAAGCAGTTTGTGAGTGAGTCAGTATGGGTTTTTGCATGCATTGCAAATGGCTGTTATTTAACCCAATTTCCATGATTATAAATGCGCACTGGACTGGTGGATCACTTAAAAGGGATGAATAGGGAGGAGACAGGGACACCTCACACCACATTTTTGATTCCTGCTTTTGTAGACATACAGGTATATATGTGTGTACTTTTAAAAGAAATAAGAAGATAGAAGTGCAAAATTACACAAAAGTTACAGTGGATTTGCTGTGTTCTGATATGTGTGGTTTATGCAATGTTTGATTTATTTTAACATCCATTAGGACATTTCAACCATTTAATGTAAATCCATTTCTTCTATTTTAATGATGTAAGGCCTAATGCTGAATATGTTTTGACTAAAATGACGAACAGCCCCATATACTGGACCTTATCCTTATACTAGACCTAAGGGCGCTTACTAAAACATTTGTACACTGATTTTTTGAAAGGCTTATTAGAAGTCCAAATTGAATTAAAATCATTGAAGCAGGTAATTATTCTGAAGTGGTAGAAAGCAGGAAATGGGATCAGAGACATCTGAACTACACTTATCACATAACTTCTCACTGCATTCTTCTGAGTCATCAAACCTGGAAAAGGACACTTTTGTATGTTAGGCAGGGATTTGATGAAACAAATGCATAGAGGTACCACTGGCTGGTTCTTGTTCCTAAAAATATCTGTCACGCTATGATTGTACCTGCACAGCCACCACTTCACCACTAAATCCCTTGAAGTAGCTTCGGCTTAATCTCGACCTATTCCATAGCGGACACTCTTATTATCCTTAATGCAATTTAAAGCACCCATAGGTGCCATTATCAGCAGAAATAAACAGAACTTTCTGTTATCTTTAAACAAGGCTTAAAGCAGCCAGAAAGTGCTCTTCTGTTCACCAAAATGCATTTATGTGTGCTGTGCCCTCTTTATTTTCTTAGCAGAGCTGATCATGCTGTAATTATGAGTCAGACTGCCGGAATGTTTCAATTTCCTCCGTGCCTGCAGAGACATATCCGTCATAGTTACAGATCCTCAGAATAGTGCCATGTCCAGCGGCCATCAATCAGCCACTCTGCCATCTTGCAGTGCATCTCCTCTCTGTCTCTCTGTCAATTACGGGGTCTCTCTTTGTCTCTTTTCCCCTTTCGCAACTCCTCATGCCTCAACTCTTGTCTGGTGACATTTACTGTTTTTTTAGAGATATAGAGAGATCGTCTTAAAACTGTAATTATTATGTGCTGCACTGTCATGATCTGGGTGTTTTTTCCCTGCAAAAGTATGCTCATCCATGCTTGATCTTTTCAGAACAACTAATTAAAGTAAGTGGCCAATCCAACATCCACTCAGGACATATTTGTGATATCATACTGATGCTGGATGGAGTCATTGAAAACTGACTGTAATGCGATGAAATACTAACAGACAGACAAATTAGCTCTCATCAATCTGTCTGAAAAACAAACGTGTGTCACAAGGCCAGTGCACAGCTTGAGCTGACTTTCCCTCCTAACCTTCGTCCTGTGTTATTATGTTGCAATATTGATTCTTTCAATTCCGTTCAATTGTATTTATATCATACTATTTAGAACTGATAACATTATTAGGGAGCTTTACACAACTTGAAACCTTTCTGAACTTAGGGAAGTGGGATGGGAAAAGACACAAGGCAGATGACTTTGTGCATGTGTTAGTAGAGAATACACCTTAGCACATATACACATGGACATAACAGTATGACACATAATAAACCTATATAAAACATGCTGTATAGCCTACTGCAAAAACATTGTGTATGACAATGGAACAAGCCAACATTCAAAATACTGGTTGTAAAACAGTTTAGTATTACTGATGCAAAAAGCATGAAATATGTTTATATTATGTGAAAATAGGTGGGTGTATAGGTATTGTAAGAGGGGTAACATTTGTGCATATTATTAGTTTGGTGGAAAGCAGTAGCCATAGGTGGAGGGTAGAAGGGGACAAGCATCTAATTAGAGAACTTTGCCTGCATAGAACCCCACAAAGATTCAGAAAGGAAAGGAGAAAAGAAATGGAGGCACTGACATCACAGCAGCCAGTGAACCATGAGAGCTCTAGAGCCCTTCCAGAGCTTGTGTCATCTTATGAGTGTTGGGGAAGTCTGAGTGTTTTACGTCAGCTCGAATTGAAATACGCAGTTGATGCTTTCATCAGCCTACCTCTCATATGGCCTGGCCTCTGGGCCTGAGCCCCCTCCCTGCCTCTTTTTGAGTTATATTTCGCACACTGCCATTACAAAGCAGTGCTTCCTTGATCACAACATGTTTACTCCTGGGGATTTAGACCTCAGCTGGGGCATGACATCTCCAGGCAATGTACATAGCGTGGGTCAGAGAAAAAAAAAGACATTTCCAACTGGGACTCATGGAAACCATCCTGTCTTTTAGGACCATGGCAGGTACCTCAAGAGTAAAATATTTCAAGGATTATTATTGGTTTTTGCTATAATTATTTCAACTTCAGCTTTAATATACCTCAAGAGCCCACAGGTAATCTAGTGTAAAGCGATCAGATTTTAGAAGTCTCTTCATTTATTATGATTTCCATTGATTCATTCATTCATTCATTCATTCATTCATTTAAAGGACAGAGCACAGTATGCAAGAAGTACAGTAGGTCGTTTTGCATCTTTAGTAGCCCACATCTGGGTACAAGAGTTGACATTGCCAGGAGCAAGTTTGAATGTTCCAGAATAAAACTTGAAAAAGATCAATCACTACAGTCACATTTTGAAATAAAAAAATGTTAAATAAACTGTTTATTGCTTGCCTTCACTTATTTTATGGCAGCTTTGAAGAATTAAGCCAGCATGTAGCCTTAATGTCATACTGAGCAACAATGCAGTCCCATACTAAATATACACTTACCTAATCATGCATTAATCTAAGACCTATTTTAAACAACAACAAAAACAACAACAAAGTACTCCTGAGCAAGGCTTATTGGGATTGTTGTTATACAACAGAACCTTGATTACTCACCATGTGGCTAGAGGCAAGAAGCAGATGACCCATGACGCTCTCCATTTTGTCTCTGAATTTCAACCTGATTTACCAGTGTTTGTGGAGATGTTTTGTTCTCCGTATCCGTTCTCCCTAATTTCTTATTAAGTCTCTATTCAGACAATTTGTTTTAACATAGAACACCAAATATTTCCATTTATAACAGTTTTTAGATTATGAATGCAAACTAATATGGACCTTCAGAAACACCTGGCAGTAAGGCTCTCAGTGACATCTAGGGGGTTCTTGGAGAAATTTCATTTTGATGATGATGTGCACAGGGGAATAAGGCTTTAGCATAGGTTAGGCCTACTTTTTAATTATCTTATATAACGATATATCCTATTCATAGTTTCAGTGCAAGACCTAAAAAACAACTACAATTTACCAATAATGTATAAATAGACGAATTAAGACGAATATTAAAAACCCTTAGTTGGTGTTGGTAGAGACTCCTCAGTGATTTGCACAGTAAGTTGCAGTTCCTCTCCATGACAGCAGGTGCTATCCTGCTTCTTCGCTATGTGAATGCCAGCTGTGTTTGTAGTCGGTGTCATTCTGGGTAATATTGATGGCGGAACTTTGAAGGCATTAGCCAACTGAACCGGCTAAACTGTACTGGTGAAAGCTAGTCGTAATCTTTTTTTATTTAGGTTATTACCACGGTTATTAATACCTTGGAGTTTACGACGGTAAATCAAATAATAGCACCAAAACATGGCAGAAAGCAGCGCAGGTGAGTATGTAGTTAGCTACCATTTCTGATAAGCTAACCAGCAACCTTAGCTAGTAAGCTTGCAGTCCTTCATGATTAGCAGGCTAACAGATGTGCAGCATGGGTTGGCTACATAATAATTTATTTTACTTTAATTTGTGAATTCGTGTCTTTCTGTGTTTGTATGGGGATGTAAAATCAGATCTAGTAGATGGTTTAACCCATTTGCCCACAGTATATAGCTGTCAAACTGTTGTACTTGGCTAGCAGACTACTTAGCTTGTTAGCGAAGTTGATAGCGTAGTAGCGAGTAAAGAGTTGTGATCTCAGTTTGATCATTATGCTATAAACTGTCCTGCAGTCCTGGGCGAGAAGGACAGGGGCGTTACTTGGTCTTGAGAGATATTAGTTTAAAAATTGAGCCAATAGGCCATATGATGTAAATTATATGTTTCTAGGGGTGGGTAATGCCAACTAGCAAGATTGACGCGTAGCTAACTGTCAGTGGCTTTTTTCCTTGCTGACTCGTTAACCAACGATTTTTATTTGACTGCTTTCGACACGCCCATCTAGACAGTCTCACAGTTTTGTTTTCTTATGTATTTATTTGCATTCCAGATCAAAGCTCTGACACGAAACATGACAATGCTTCCTCTCCTGGTATTTCAGATCAAGAAAAGGAGATGGCCTCAAATGCTCATGAAGCATTTACGGTACTGAAGCACAACACTACATGTTGGGGGCCTAGAGGTTGAGCGAGAGGCCCTATTCCTAAAGTTTTAAACCTCTTCAACACCGTTTTTGTCAGAGAATGTAACCTGTTGCAGGTCTACTAGCTTTTAACAATGGAATAGTTAAAAGTTTAAGTTAAACTGAGCACAGTTGTGAGATGTGCCGAAATAATTAGCCTAATAAATTTCACATTTTTTAATGGAAATCCATAGTTATGTATCTGGGTGAAAGTATTTCTTCTTGTTTACTAGGCTGGAAAATATGACGAGTGCATGATGCATCTTGAAAGTCTCCAGGAACTGAACAAAGAAGACTATAAAATTTCAATGAATAAGGCCATAGCAGAGTTCTATAAAAGTGGCCAAACCACAACGGGCACTTTAAAGCAGACTCTGATGACACTAAAAAGCCAGGTATAAATTATGATCCATTTGTCTTCAAGTAAACATCATCATGAAAAATACTTGTATGGGTTAAGAAAGTGGTGGATTGTTTCTGGTTTTTGTTTTCTTATAAAAGGTTCATACAGCTGTGGAAGATATTGATGGTTTAGATGACGTGGAGAACAGTATACTGTACTACAATCAAGCCATCATCCACTACCACATGAGGCAGTATTCTGAAGCCATTGTCATTGGAGAAAAACTCTACCAGTTCCTTGAACCATTTGGTATGAATCATGTAAATGCATGCATTCATTCTATGATGGAATTGTTGGCTTGTTAGACATCATTTTACTGAGTGTGAAAATTTTGTGAACATCATCTGAAGCAACATTCCTAAGAAGTGTTGTGTCTTTTTACTGTAATTTGAAAATAAACAGTTCTCCCAGCATGTAGTGATTGAATACAGTGAGACAGTTTGGCATGGCTTGATGTTGTCCTTTGTCCTAGAAGAGAAGTTTGCTCAGGCCGTCTGTTTCCTGCTGGTGGACTTGTACCTGCTCACCTTCCAGCCGGAGAAGGCACTGCACCTGCTGGCCGTGCTGGAGAAGCTTACTGTACAAGGCAATAACAAGAATGGCAAAGGAGAGGTAGGACTTTTTCAGGTTATTGAAAAAACGTAACACACACCTAAGAGGTGCTAGCTGTGGGTGTAACTTTTAAAAACTATATAAATACACCATACACTCTGGCTCCAAATACTGGTTTTATTAAACAAACAATGACATTTTGGCCTGTGGTCTTCTGCACATTTCATACGAAGGAGACGGCCACAGGCAGAAACTTGACTGTGTTTTTCTTTTTTCTTTTTCCTTACTATTATGCAGTCCCAAATACAGTGTCATGTACTTTTTACAGTTGTTTTAAGGGATCTGTCTGATCTGAATGTGTAAGAAGTGAAAGCATGGTGTATGTGGTTTGGGTTGTAAATAAGCATACAAAAATTAAAATGATAAACAATAACCATGCGTTTTGTGAAATACTCAGCATTTCTCCACCCTGGTGTGGGCAGATTTGAGGAACTAGAGGTAGTTTGTAGTTACAGCTACCTAATCTACATTGATATGCGTCAACCATATAAATACAAATACACATATCCTATAGTTGTGGCTTGTTTATTAATCCCAAGCAAGTAATTTCTATTAAGAGAAACATGTCGCATTAAAAGAAAAGAAAAGCATATTTTTAATTTCCATTTTCTTTCAACTAACTTGGACAGCTTATTTCTAGGCCTATTAACTCAGTTTTTCAGAGAAAGCTGCGATGATGCACCCTTAGTTTTATTTACCCAATGAAATTATTGTTTTAAAGGTGAATATTCATCGTTATTTTTATTCATATTTCTGTGCATTGTGCGTCATTTCTATGAAAAATGATGTCCTAGATCTCTTGCTTGACGCCGTTTTCTGTAAGCTAGAACAGGTCTAGTGGTTGAAGACTGGCTTTTCCGGTGTCGCTCGTGAATATCCATGACGTGTCAATAAGGCACTTCTGATTGGGCAAATTCGCTGTCTGTCGCTCACCTAGCTTCTGTCCACTGTTGTTCCTCTGCGATGTGGGCGTGCCACACATGGCTCTGGGCGGGGCTTACGACCTAGTCACGTAGATAGGTTTAGCCTGCTCTGATCCGCTCGTTTTGGTTAGCTTGACTCTTCAATGACCAGTAAAACCATGAGGGTCGAATTTCACGTCTTGGAGTGCTGCGTGCATATACTGCTTGTTGTGACCCACCACATTGTAAATAGAGCTACTTAAAGTGTTTTTTAGCGGAAGGACCCCTTTAACACGGGGATTGCTTGCAGTGCTTATGGAGGGGTAGACAATATATATTCTTGGATCCTTGTTGGGCCAGCTTTTGTTAATTTAAAAAAAAAAAAATATGGCTGCTGCATGGTTGAAACCAAGAGCTACTGTCATCACGGGGGGCCAAGCACCTCTAAAGGTCAGATCCTTAAAAAGCCCCTGCTGCACTGCCATTCAAACAGTAAACCTTAATCACCACTCATTTATCAAAGAAACTCAATGTCCGTTTAATACATTAAGCATAAACTCTATATATTTGGGTGACCAGCAGCGTTCTCTTTTGTTGTGGTAGTTGTTTGTGCTTGAGCTTCATTAGGCATGTGTAATGAGTGCTGTTGAAAAGGTATGCGTGGGACTTTCTGTTATTCTTTGACATAATCGCATTTTCGAACAATTGCATGTTTTTGGTTCTTGTGTGCACGCTAGGCTAGGCTAGATAAGTGTGGCTAGAGTTAGCTTTGGATTTATGGATGCATAATGGTAGACCACCAGGACTATTTAAAATGGATGTAGCAACATCCTCAAACTGACTCTTATTTTTAATCAGTGCATTTGAATTTGTAGAGTGTGTAAAAAAACAGAAGACAGTCCCCCTGTACCTAACAGAATAGTCAGTGTCAATTGTGGTGTTGACGTGATGTAGATGTCTTAACCCTGTGAGCCCGTACGTATCATATTTGATACATACATTTCTGGGACTCATTGCATCACCATCAAACGTAAACTTTGCATTAAACCCTTTTGTATGAACTCTTATACTTGTATTCTGACCCCTGGTGCACATTCTTCGCTTTCCCAATGTTTTGATGTGTGTTTTTTCTGTCATTCAAAATGGCCGCATCGCGCTAGCACACATCTGTGTTTCTCAGGGTCAAGAAACTTGGCAATTTTATGGTTTTATGGTGACAATTTCTCTGAAATACTTAGCAATATTTTTAAATGAACAGTTAGTTTGTCCTTAAAACATGGTATTACTCAGTTTCATAATTACAGTTTGTATTTATATCAAGCAGAAAATCGGTGTATCAAATTTGATACTTTGGGTATTTAGCCATAAAATCAACAACTGTTATGGGTATATTTGTCCAGCATTTTACATGGATTATGTCTTCCACAGGCCATCATGCAGTGTTTTGATGAGTCAAATACACAATTATAGATTGAAATGTTTTGATGAGTCAAATACACAATTATAGATTGAAATGACTTCAAGGAATATCCATATTGGCTGATCACTGGTCATAGTTATATTTTCCTGGGTTTTATGTAGATTGTCCTAAATAGGGTATCGTACAGTGTTTTTTGGAGTCAGTTAAAAATTTTAATGATTTAAATTACATCAATAACAAACAATTTCACTTACAATATTTGTTTAATCTAATGTACAGGTGGCTAAGAGGAGGTTCAGTACTGCAGACATATACATACACATACATACATACACACATGCATGCATACATACATACTCACATACATACATACACACACACATACATACATACATACATACATACACACACATACAGACATACACACACACATACACACATGCATGCATACATACATACATACATACATACTCACATACATACATACATACACATACATACATACATACATACATACATACATACATACATACATACACAAACATACATACATATATACATACATACATACATACATACTGTACATATATACATACATACATACACATACAGACATACACACACACATACACACATGCATGCATACATACATACATACATACATACTCACATACATACATACATACACATACATACATACATACACATACATACATACATACACAAACATACATACATATATACACACATACATACATACTGTACATACATACATACATACATACATACATACATACATGCACACATGCACACATACATACATACATACATACATACATACATACATACATACATACATACATACATACATACATACATACATACATACATACATACATGCACACATACATACATACACACACAAATACACACACACATACATACATACATACACACATACACACACATACATACATACATACATACATACACACACACATGCATGCATACATACATACATACATACATGCACACATACACACATACATGCATACATACATACATACATACATGCGCACATACACACATACATGCATACATACATACACATACATACATACACATACATACAGTGCATGCAGTGCTTATGGAGGGGTAGACAATATATATTCTTGGATCCTTGTTGGGCCAGCTTTTGTTAATTTAAAAAAAAAAAATATGGCTGCTGCATGGTTGAAACCAAGAGCTACTGTCATCACGGGGGGCCAAGCACCTCTAAAGGTCAGATCCTTAAAAAGCCCCTGCTGCACTGCCATTCAAACAGTAAACCTTAATCACCACTCATTTATCAAAGAAACTCAATGTCCGTTTAATACATTAAGCATAAACTCTATATATTTGGGTGACCAGCAGCGTTCTCTTTTGTTGTGGTAGTTGTTTGTGCTTGAGCTTCATTAGGCATGTGTAATGAGTGCTGTTGAAAAGGTATGCGTGGGACTTTCTGTTATTCTTTGACATAATCGCATTTTCGAACAATTGCATGTTTTTGGTTCTTGTGTGCACGCTAGGCTAGGCTAGATAAGTGTGGCTAGAGTTAGCTTTGGATTTATGGATGCATAATGGTAGACCACCAGGACTATTTAAAATGGATGTAGCAACATCCTCAAACTGACTCTTATTTTTAATCAGTGCATTTGAATTTGTAGAGTGTGTAAAAAAACAGAAGACAGTCCCCCTGTACCTAACAGAATAGTCAGTGTCAATTGTGGTGTTGACGTGATGTAGATGTCTTAACCCTGTGAGCCCGTACGTATCATATTTGATACATACATTTCTGGGACTCATTGCATCACCATCAAACGTAAACTTTGCATTAAACCCTTTTGTATGAACTCTTATACTTGTATTCTGACCCCTGGTGCACATTCTTCGCTTTCCCAATGTTTTGATGTGTGTTTTTTCTGTCATTCAAAATGGCCGCATCGCGCTAGCACACATCTGTGTTTCTCAGGGTCAAGAAACTTGGCAATTTTATGGTTTTATGGTGACAATTTCTCTGAAATACTTAGCAATATTTTTAAATGAACAGTTAGTTTGTCCTTAAAACATGGTATTACTCAGTTTCATAATTACAGTTTGTATTTATATCAAGCAGAAAATCGGTGTATCAAATTTGATACTTTGGGTATTTAGCCATAAAATCAACAACTGTTATGGGTATATTTGTCCAGCATTTTACATGGATTATGTCTTCCACAGGCCATCATGCAGTGTTTTGATGAGTCAAATACACAATTATAGATTGAAATGTTTTGATGAGTCAAATACACAATTATAGATTGAAATGACTTCAAGGAATATCCATATTGGCTGATCACTGGTCATAGTTATATTTTCCTGGGTTTTATGTAGATTGTCCTAAATAGGGTATCGTACAGTGTTTTTTGGAGTCAGTTAAAAATTTTAATGATTTAAATTACATCAATAACAAACAATTTCACTTACAATATTTGTTTAATCTAATGTACAGGTGGCTAAGAGGAGGTTCAGTACTGCAGACATATACATACACATACATACATACACACATGCATGCATACATACATACTCACATACATACATACACACACACATACATACATACATACATACATACACACACATACAGACATACACACACACATACACACATGCATGCATACATACATACATACATACATACTCACATACATACATACATACACATACATACATACATACATACATACATACATACATACACAAACATACATACATATATACATACATACATACATACATACTGTACATATATACATACATACATACACATACAGACATACACACACACATACACACATGCATGCATACATACATACATACATACATACTCACATACATACATACATACACATACATACATACATACACATACATACATACATACACAAACATACATACATATATACACACATACATACATACTGTACATACATACATACATACATACATACATACATACATGCACACATGCACACATACATACATACATACATACATACATACATACATACATACATACATACATACATACATACATACATACATACATACATACATGCACACATACATACATACACACACAAATACACACACACATACATACATACATACACACATACACACACATACATACATACATACATACATACATACATACATACATACATACATACATACATACACACACATGCATGCATACATACATACATACATACATGCACACATACACACATACATGCATACATACATACATACATACATGCGCACATACACACATACATGCATACATACATACACATACATACATACACATACATACATACATACATACACACATGCATACATACATACACACATACATACATACATACATACATGCATACATACATGCACACATACATACATACATACACACACCCACACACACACACACAGGGCCAACTAATAAGTTCATATCCAAAAAATTAGAATTTTCTGACCATTCTTTCATAGTTCAGGTCTCACAGGGTTAAATTCGCTCCCAGAGTAGTCTCCAGATAAATTAACCTATGTATGAAAAATTAATATATTTTTTACTCTATCATTTCTACATTCCAAGATGTAAGCATTTGAAATGTGTACCATATTTTTGGCCCACCCTGTGCAATAAAAATCCTTACAATTTCAAGAGGGTTCCCACAGCTTCACTGCTTGGACCCCTAATGATCTGTTATTACATCTGTTTTTGCTCTTGTACCAGAATGTTCTTTGTAATCATGAGTTGAGTCAGAAATGTTCAATCATTCACTTCAAAGTGCACTGTACAGGTAACTTGTAACCCTATATAGTGAATAAGTGAACATTTCAGACATGGCAAAAGTGTGAATAGCTTGTGTCGCACACTCAGACTCAGGATACCTGTTCCTTTTGCTCACACGCTCTGCAGGTGGCATGTCGTCCCAAATGCAAGTTCTACATTCACAGGGACCCGTTAACAGAGGCCGCCGACCAGATAGAGAATAGGAGCAGGGTGCTTACGGCAGGACAGGTCACTGAGGCAGACTGCAACCAACTCAGGGCAGAACACGTGCACACACACACACACACACACACACACACACACACACACACAAAAAAACACACACTGCTGTGCCACTCTTTCAACCATGCACCACATGAATTCAGTTTGCGTAGCAAGAACAGTGAGTGCAAGATCTTACTGACTCAGTTTGAGTCTGGTACAGTTAGCTTTTCTCTGTCTGGGAGTCTTGTCATTTTAATTGTTTTGAATTGCATTGCAAAAGGGGCTTAATCAGAAAGCCTCGAAGTGTGACCTGCTTCTCTCTGCTGCTTTATGCTTTAGAACACAGGTAGAGAAAACGCCAGTCAGAAAGCAGAGTTTACTGCTATGATTGAGGCAGCCAAATCAAAGATGCATCAGGTGAGGTCATCCCTACAAAGTGCCCTAACTTCTGATGGGTCACACGCATGTCTCTTAAATGCAGAATTGTAATTCCTCCAGTGTGTTTTAATGAACAGTTTACTCATGGGCATGTGTCTCTCCTCCCCAGTATAAGGTGCGAGCCTACATTCAGATGAAGTCACTTAAAGCCTGCAAGCGGGAAATCAAATCAGTTATGAACACGGCAGGCAATGTGAGTACTTGAAGTGACTTTTCTGTCTGAGCCCTACAACTCTTGCAAGTCCCTATGTGACTTAATAGTGTTTACTGCTCAGGGTAACAATCATTAAAGAAAAATTAACATGACATGATAGTAAGCATTTGTCACAACTAGACTGAAATGTAGCATACTTCACAGAAGTGCACATCGAAGACCTTAGAAACATCTTTTTGCTCTGTACTTGGCTAAGTAAAAAACATAACAAAAGACTAATAGGTGCTGTACATCTAAATTAGTATGTATTAGTAATGCATCTGTTTTGGTGAAATATGTGCACACAAGAACTACTTGGTTAACATTTACAATGTAATACAATGTGGTATTTTTGTATTGTACATTACTTTGGGGGAAAAGGCATCTGCCAATAAACGATAGCCATAAAAAATGAAAACAGAAAAGATCCAGATCTTGCTAACATTGGACTTAACAGGAAGATGAAGCCTTAGGATTGAACCTGAAACCTTTCTTGGAAAGGTCAGGTCCATCTGTCTTCTCTAAAGATGCCCTTATGGATGACTTAACTAGCTGTTGCATTTTGTCTTGTCCTACAGTCAGCTCCCTCACTGTTTTTGAAAAGTAACTTTGAGTATCTGAGAGGAAACTATCGCAAAGCCATAAAGCTGCTCAACTCTTCAAACATTGCAGAGCACCCTGGTCCCCTTAAAACAGGTATTCATTGTTCAAGTTTTTTATTCAAGTTTTTCATCCTGGCTGCTGAAATAGTGTTTGGATTTCTTTGTGTCCTTGCTCACATCTTGAGTGTCTTGTCTCCACTATTCCTTTAGGAGAGTGTGTGCGCTGCATGTTCTGGAACAATCTGGGCTGCATACATTTTGCCATGGGAAAGCACAACCTGGGCATCTTCTACTTTAAGAAGGCACTGCAGGAGAACGACCACACCTGTGCCCAGCTAGGGGACGGCAGCAACGGGCAAAGTGAGTGGCCTCTATGTTTGCACAGGGGAGCAAACCACTTGCTCAGATTTAAAAGAATGATTATGATCCTAATGGAGTATTATTTCAGGTCTTTAAGCTTACTGGCTCTGTTTTAATAAGATGACTAGAATTCCTGAATGAATGAATGGACAAAACATAGAAATACTGAATGGAATTGGTTCTCGTACTGGGATGTTTGCAAGCATCTGCACTTCACTTTGTAACAATCTCACCCTTCAAGGTGGTTGAAGGTTCGCATCATGACTTGTGCAGTGCAGTGGAGAATTATATGTCCCTTTATAACCTTATTATTATTATAACCTTCTCTTTATGGATGGCAAAGTCAATCTGCATTATGTTCAGAGTGATCGCTACCTTTATGTATTATGGTAACATTTGTTGTGTTGCTGTTATGAGGGGTTTTTAAGGTCCTGCATGGTCCTGCAAGGTTTTTAGGACAGGTCCTGCATGTACGCTGATGCTTGGTTGGCCTCTAATTACATATGCATTGAGGGATTGTGATTGTGCTGTAGGATGGGGGGGGTCTGGTGAAAGCTTCTCTTGTTGAAATAAGAACTGCATGACTCTGTTAAGACAAAGGGTCAAAGTGGTGTCTGCACTGATCCAAAGTGATGGCGAAGGTTGCGCCGTTGATTTGGCACAGAACCATAAAGACCCCTTAAGAACTGCATGACCTCTGTAGACTGCACAAATGACGAGAAGGACTAGAGAATAGTAATTAGAGCCAGGACTGAAATGCGCCTGCGTCTCTCTCTCTCTTCCCTGCAGGTAAGAAGTTCACGGGCATTCCCATGTGTGCCCTTCTGGCCAACAAGCGTCACGAGCTGCTGTACAACTGTGGCATTCAGCTGCTGCACCTGGGCCGACCGCTGGCTGCCTTTGAATGCCTGATGGAGGCGGTGCAGGTGTACCATGCCAACCCACGCCTCTGGCTGCGACTGGCAGAATGCTGCATCGCTGCTAACAAAGGGGTAGGGTTTCCACAGACACACACACACACACAGGCACACACACACACAGGCACACACACACACAGGCACACACACACACACAGGCACACACACACACAGGCACACACACACACAGGCACACACCCGGCCTCTGGCAATTATCTGGCCATATCAGTATTCGTGCTCAAATGAGAAGCTTAGTAAAAGGAGACTATGTATGGAAAGTACATGGAAAATGACAACATGGAAACAACACAATTCATGTTGCTTGGTGAATATTGTCACTGCATTTATGACAAAGAAATAACTCAACAAGTCATGGTTTGTCTTAAAAGTGCTATGTGCAACTGTGGCCAGAACATGAACGGCAGTTAAAACAATGTAAAGCATTGTTTACCCTCTAGAGCCAAAAGCTGAATGCAAAATCAAAACATAGACAGTATTTCCAAGCTGTAAATTAAGTTTTAAAATGTGAATGTTCTGGCTGTACTGTTGTTGTCAATGAATTTAATATTGCAATGTTTAAAATGTTTCCTTATTATCTGGTGACATATCAGGTCCATTTCATCATTTATTTATATAATTTTTCTTACATTCATCACCTTTAACTGAAATACATGTCACAAAAGTGAGTACACTCCTCACATTTTTGTACATTTTTTTATTATATCTTTCCATTTTTGCTACAATGTAAAGTAGGCAGTGTACAGATTGTATAACAGTGAACATTTGCTGTTCCCTCAAAATAACTCTACACACAACCATTAATGTCTAAACCACTGGCAACAAAAGTGAGTACACCCCTAAGTGAAAATGTCCAAATTGTGCCCAATTAGCCATTTTGCCTCCCTGGTGTCATGTGATCTGTTAGTGTTAGGTCTCAGGTGTAAATGGGTAGCAGTAGTGTTAAATTTGGTGTTATCACTCTCACACTCTCTCATACTGGTCATTGGAAGTTCAACATGGCACCTCATGGAAAAGAAGTCTCTGAGGATTTAAAAAAGAAAATTGTTGCTTTACATGAAGATGGCCTAGGTTATAAGAAGATTGCCAACACCCTGAATCTGAGCTGCATCACAGTGGCCAAGACCATTCGGCGCTTCAAGAGGACAGGCTTTACTAAGAACAAGCCTCGCCATGGTCGACCAAAGAAGTTGAGTGCATGTGCTCAGCATCATATCTGGAGGCTGTGTCTTCAAAATAAGCATAGGAGTGTTGCCAGCATTGCTGCAGAGGTTGAAGGGGTGGACCGCCTGTCAGTGCTCAGACCATACGCTGCACACTGCATCAAACTTGTCTGCATGGCTGTTGTCCCAGAAGGAAACCTCTTCAGAAGATGATGCACAAGACAGCCCACAACCAGTTTGCTGAAGACAAGCAGACTAAGGGCATGGATTACTGGAACCATGTCCTGTGGTCTGATGAGACCAAAATAAACTTATTTGGTTCAGATGGTGTGAGGTGTGTGTGTCGGCAACCAGGTGAGGATTACAAAGACAACTGTGTCCTGCTAACAGTCAAGCATGGTGGAGGAAGTGTCATGGTTTGGGACTGTATGAGTGCTGCCAGCACTGGGACCTACACTTCATTGAGGGAACCATGAATGCCAATATGTACTGTGACATACTGAAGCAGAGCATAATGCCTTCCCTTGGAAACTGGGCCGCAGGGCGGTATTTCAACATGGCAACGGCCCCAAGCACACCTCCAAGATGACCACGCCTTGGGTGAGGGTGAAGGTGATGGATTGGCTTAGCATGTCCCCAGGCCTGAACCCAATTCAGCATCTGTGGGGCATCCTCAAACGGAAGGTGGGAACAGCAAATTTGCACTGTTATATAAGCTGCACACTGCCTACTTTACGTTGTAGAAAAGTGTTATATCTTTAGACTTCTCCCATGGAAAGATATAATAAAAAAGGATAAAAATGTTAGGGGTGTACTCACTTTTGTGACATACTGTATATGTGTTTGCGGGTAAGAAGGTTGAGAGGACTCAAACACAGCATTGTCTTGCACCATTTCAGGAAGGCCGCAGTGCGTAACAGTATTCCATTTCAGATTAAAGTTTCATACCTAACGCCAGTTCACAGCCCACCTCTGTGGTCCAGAAAGGCTGCATTGTAAGTCCCACTGTGCCGGTAACGCTATCCTGTCTGTGTGGCTCTGCAGAGCTCTGAACAGGAGAACAAGGGCCTGCCCAGCAAGAAGGGGATTGTCCAGTCCATCGTGGGCCAGGGCTACCACCGTAAGATTGTGCTGGCCTCCCAGCCGACACAGAATACAATCTATAGGTATGGAAACCTTCACTTGGACCAGCAGAAAGCTAAAAACCCTGCTATGTATTCCTCCTGCTGATGCTTTTAACACAGGTGGTTTTAATAAATATGAGTTGTGTGCCGTTTAGGATAAGCTGATTAAAAATGGTTGGATTAAATATGTGGCAGGATTATGGTTATTAGCCAGTAGTCACTTTGCAATAATAGCAATGTGGTGGTGTTAGTTACCTCATTGGCCTGCAGATGGAGTCAGAGTAACTGCTGTTAAGCATCAGGTTGTGTTGTCAGCGTATGGACTTTGAATAATTGGTTGTTGTTTTGAACCGTGCGTGTGTGTGTGTGTGTGTGTGCACGCGTGTGCGCACGCGTGTGCGCACCTATGTATAGCACTTATAGTATTTTTTATTGACTTAATGACTGATGCACTAACTGGTAAGCACTTAACTGTCATTGTCACAGGTACAATGAAATTTATTCTGTGTGTCTTCGGTGGCTGTGTGCTTACAGTGAGGGTCAGTCTGCAGCTATTCCAGTGGCCAGTATGGAGTTTGCAGCCATCTGCCTGCGCAATGCCTTACTGCTGCTGCCAGAGACCTCACTACCAGAGGCCAGAGAACAGCAGCCCAGCTCAGACAGCAGTGGGGAGGGCAGTGATGCAGCAAGGTATAAACACGCACACATACACACAGTCTTTCTCTCACACATGCAACACGCACAGAGCAGTACGTTTAGAAAGCAACTGATATGCACATACAGATTACAGAGATACAGCAGCAACCCAAAGAACTACAGCAGCACACACATTCACAAAATTGAAATGATAGCTACACTAGAAGTTGGGCCATCTTCAACAAATCCTTGATCGTGGAGAGCAAAGGTTTGTTTCTCAGTGCATTTGTTCTCTATGAAAGTTAAATAAGCAATAAATAAATTTAAAATGCATTTACACTGGTTTTGGCTACAGGCAGCCATTTTGGATTTTGATATTGAACAAAATATACCTATTTACTTATTACCCTATACTTTTAAGATGGACATCCTGGCCAATTTTTCAATATAATCATAGAAGACAAGTCCACTGAGAAACGAACCTTCGCTCTCTGCCATTACATGATTGTTTCTGATGTAAGAATCTAGGACATGGTGGGCCCAAAATTCAGAACACATTTTAAATGCTTACATCTTGGAATCTAAAAATGATAGAGTGACAAATACATTTGTTGGAAAGATAACATTTAGGATTTTGATACATTAATATTCTCATGTACATATTACAGCTTGGCATTATTAAACCGTTCTATCCCACATCCCCATAGTTAATACACATTTCTCTACTGAGCAGCTTCTCTGCTGACACAGCTTCTTCCTGGTGTTGCTATTAATGTTAAGAGATGTGCAAGCTCTGCAATGCAAAGCTGAAATACAGTAGTAGTAATTATTAAGATATCATCCAATGAGTTTCATGTTACTCACCACTTTTGTATGTGGACCACTGTATTCCTGGGTTTACAGTGTCCATTGTCTTCTATTGACAGAATTGGATTAATTTGCACGCATGCATTTAGTCTGTTAGACTGTTGACATAATACTAGCATCATTTCACTTTAATAATATATGTCTATTCCACAAATAAACAATTTTGTGCATGAGCCTTTGTCCTTTTTAAGCAATGTACGAACAAGTGTCTGGATTTGCATTTGTAAATTAGTGTTCCCTGTAGAGCCTTGTAAATGTCTCTCCATATGTGAGAATTGAGTAATGAACTTGGGCACTAAAATAGAACAGTGACAGTCATACAGTCATTGACATCGAATCACATCTGAGCAAATGTGCCCATACCCATCCTAAAGACTTATAATCTCACACAATATATATCAAAAACTTTTATTCTTTTTGGAAGATTTGAGAGCAAAATGATGTGCAGT
Organism: Setipinna tenuifilis; assembly: GCA_030347295.1. Classification (NCBI taxonomy): domain Eukaryota; kingdom Metazoa; phylum Chordata; class Actinopteri; order Clupeiformes; family Engraulidae; genus Setipinna; species Setipinna tenuifilis. The sequence continues at coordinate 29,604,733 of CM059277.1, forward strand.
TTGAGAAGTCTCATTAGGTTTTGTGATTGTTTAATTTGTGTGTTTAACCCCAGTTACGTTTTCTGATTGTCTAATATTGTGTGTGTGTGTGTGTGTGTGTGTGTGTGTGTTTGGCAGTGGGAAGGGACAAGAGGGAGACAAGTTCCTCCCTGCGGCCCCATCGTCTCCGCTGCGGAAACAGGAGGTAGAGAACCTAAGGTAGGTAGGAGCTCAAGTGAGCCGGCCCCTGCATATTTAACTATGTTGATGCACTCAACATTTGTTCCTGCCGACACTCTCTTACACTTTGTGTGTGTGTGTGTGTGTGTGGGTGCATGTGTTCGTCTGTATGTGCGCGTAGGCATGAGAGTGTTTGTGTCTGTGTGTGCATTTTCAACTGTTTATCTCACCTGTCCGGCACACCAAAGCACTTGGAAACAGACACCAAGTCTTGCAGTTACTCATGTGTTCTCAGTCAGTCTCAGACACACACTCATCCCCTGACTAAATGTTTGGTCTCTGCATGGTGCCAGTGTTACTGATACAACCCTGAGCATAGTCACTTAGAGTTTAGACTTGTACTAACCTGAGCCTCAGTTAGAAATGTAGTGTGGTGGATATTAATGTTTGGTTATGATTTGGCTATACATTTGTTTGTGATGACATAATCATTCAGTTCAAATGCATTGCATGTTTTCTTAATGCAGAATGCAGAACACACAAAGATTGGGTTTATCCCCAAGAATCCACTTGAACTATTGCACATATTCAGTAACTTTCAATATATATATATTTTTTTACTTTTTCAGTTGTTGACATTTTACATCTGTAATTGTACACCCACATGACATTTAGATACATTCCTCTGCAAAAGTCTGCCACAAACACATTTACAGCTCCATATGTGTTTGAAAAGTGAAGTTGCATCTTGATGTTATATTTAACTTGATATTTGATATGCAATATGTATGCATGTTTTGTTTAATTACAACAGTACGGATTTTTACCCTTGAGCTCAGAGCCTTACCTGTGTAACTATGAGGGAGATTAACTTTTTCTGCCCCAAACACTTTGACCTACCCTGCTTCATGTGTGCGTAGTCTTGCGCTCAGCTCTCTGTAGTCCTTCTTTCTCCTGTCACCTACCTCCTTCTGTTTTTCGTCTGCAGCTGATTAGAAAAAGACCCCCACCCCACCCCACCCCACCCCCTCTCGCTCCCTTTTTCATATGTGAACAACAGCAGGCTGACCCTGTGGTGACACCCTCCAGCGCTCCATACCTTGACAAGTTTATGAGCACGCCAGCCACTTTCTCCAGTTTCTTTTCCCAGAAATCTCTCCCCAAATCACTCCTATTCCAAACAGCCAGCCACTTTAGAAAAGCTGCCAGCCAACATTCCAAATCTCTCTGTCTCTCTCTCTTTTTCTTCTCTCTCTCTCTCTCTCTCTCTCTCTCTCTCTCTCTCTCTCTCTCTCTCTCTAATGAGTCACATTGCCACGGCCACACCTAAGAGCAAGTGGTCTGGCTCTGTCTTGTCGATTAGCCCCCCTGGTGGTGTGAGCTCCAGTGGCCTTAACAGCAGTGATGTCGGGAAACAGACGCAGCCACGGCCTCTTCTGCTGAGTCACAGAAAAAGCCAGCATGTTATTAGCTGCCCGTTCACACACTCCACGAGCCCAGCAGGTCTCGTAAAAAGCCGGGGGCCTTGCTGAGCTCTTAACATCCAGCGTGTTTGTGCTCCCTCCAGTTTGCACGAGGCACTTGCTTTTACAGTGGCTCAGGCATAAGTCATGTTGTAAAATGTATGGTGTGCTCAGTTTTGAAGAAACCTATCTATTAAAATTAACATTGTGTGTGTGTGTGTGTGTGTGTGTTCGTGTTCGTGTTCGTGTTCGTGTGCGTGTGTGCGTGTGCGCGTGCACAGGTGTTCCATCTTGGCATGCAGTGCCTATGTAGCGCTGGCATTGGGCGACAACCTCATGGCTCTCAGTCACTCAGAGAAGCTCCTGCATCAGCCCAAGCTGTCCGGCTCCCTAAAGTAAGCCCTTCCTTCATTTTCTTTTTTTTTCTTTGACTCTTTGGGCTGTATCTCATTTTGTTCTTCTTTCATGCTCACTTTCTCTCTCTCTGTCCTCCGTACCATCCTTATTCAAATGGTCTCTCTCTTTCATGTAAGCTTTTTACGAGGAAAATTGTCTGCAGGAAAACCCCCGGCTATCCCCCGGCCTGCTGTTTTTTCTTTCAAACATTCCAGCTTTTTAGCTGTCGATCGTGATTGATAGGGGGCGGGGCTAGAACTGACTGCACCTTTAATGACACCCACATGATTGATTAGCTGCGGCTCCAGTGGCCCAACCCCCCATTGGCCCAGGGCCCCTCCCACATACACTTCCTCCTGCTGGTAACAAAGAGCCAGAGCTCAGCTGTGTAGCCCACACTGCTCCTCCCTCCCCCTCTGAAGACACAGGGCAACACAAGGGCAACATCCAGTATGTTTCAATTCAGTCAATCAATTAATTGTTTATAGTGCAAAATGACCATATAAAATAGTCTCAATACATTTACAATGAAAATAAAATAAAACAAAGTTAGAATTAGATAAAATAACCAACAAGTATAACGCTTAGATAAAATAAGCTTAGATAAATAACAGCTACAATAGATAAATAGTAAGACCATTTTATAAGAAATAATCACCTAAAATGAAAAGTATAGCTTTAAAATGTGGCACACACAATTTACCTCATTGGGCATGAAGTGCAGCATGCAGCTTTTGCTGTAGGTTTAACAAAATGTCTTGGATGTACTTAGTCTTTGAGCCAAAATGTGGGGATGGTATATATGGAGTGTCTTACTGGTTCCTTTTTTCCAGTCATTTCAAGGTTGTTTAGTCAGGAAAAAGAGAAAAGGTGCGCACATACAAAAAATTGAACACCAGATGCCAAGCAAACATATGAGACAGTAGGAGGTCTGCACATTGTTTTAGCTTAACAAAATTAATTTTATTAAACTTAAACGTTGGTGTTTCAAATGCATAGGATCTATTCAGGCCTGAGGAAAGTTGTATGTGATGAAAACATTGTCTGTCCTTAGGTTTAATGAGTAGAGCCCTCTATAAGTTATTCTGTCAGACCTAAGGCTAAATGATATTGCTCCCTAAATGAATAGTCAGAAGGTCAATGCATCTCTGTAATGCGTCTCTGTAATGGTTATTGTAATGGAATATTTGGTGACCCTTATTTTGGATAGTCCACTGACAGAGACTTTACAGATGGTTTGTTAAAACTTAGTTTTATCTTGTTTATCGTTCACTAAACTATCACTGTAATCACATACAACCTCTAACCCCAACTTAAAAAACGTATAATCTTGCACATACAACCCCAACTTTAAAAACCCTAACAAACCACCTCTCAACAGGTGGTTTATTAATAGTTTTATCATCTGTAGACAGCCTATAGGACAAACCTTAGGACCATTCAAATAAAGTGTGACCAAATATTGTGCTGTTGTCATGAAGGTGCTGCAGGTTTTTTGTTAATTACCCTTTGTGGTGGTGTGGTGTGTTTTTTTTTTTTTTTTTTTTTAATGGAATATTTAGAACGTTACTAACATGAAGGTTAGTCTGACATTGTCTTGCTGTGGCTGCAGGTTCTTAGGGCACCTGTACGCCGCAGAGGCTCTCATCTCGATGGACCGCATTTCCGATGCCATCGCCCACCTCAACCCCGACAATGTCACCGACGTCTCACTAGGGGTATCACCCAGTGAGCAGGACCAGGGTGCGTTGTCACATTCTGTGTGTGTGTGTGTGTGTGTGTGTGTGTCTTTGTGTGTGTGTGTGTGTACGCTTGGCACAGACACACACACACACAGACACAGTACATGCTGGATGTAATCTATTACTTGGCGGTGAGCCAGTGTCCTGGTGTTCAGTAGTTTAAATTCAGTCTGATTATAGCGTAAGCACAGGAAGTACACCCCGTCACCATGTACTTAATCATTAAGTAAGAGGAGCATGGGGCCATCCACCTATGCTGTAACAGATACAAAAGAACGGTGTCAGCGCATGTGATCCACTGTAGCCACCGTAGGAAGTGGCTCCATGTAATTAAATGTTAGCATTGGCCGCCCCCCCCCCCCCCCCCCCTAAAACGACAAGGCTGTAGTGGGTGGATTGTGAAGATTAGGGATGGGTGAGAAAGAGGCTCTCATGGCAGGTGTACATTGCTCTGTTGCATATAGTCACTCCGAGACAGTTAAGTAAGCATTAGTGCACATGTACATTGTAATCCCTCAAAGGCTTTAATTCTTACCTTACTCATATGTGGAAACACATGTCCTTCTCTGTAGTAAAAGTATTGTACATTGCATGCATGTTATTGTTGACAGATTTTTAAAATCTATATAATACTCATAATTTCTAATTGCAACACTAGGCAATACATATGATGTGATGGCTTATGCAAAGAACCAAGAGTTGAACCTTTGTGTGTGTGTGTGTGTGTGTGTGTGTGTGTATTTCTACAGGAGCTGATAAGGGTGATCTTGAGCCAGTTGAAACTTGTGAGTTCTATTCTTCATCCCTCCATTTTTTTGCCATTGGCAGCTCAGTCATATATTGAAAGATTTAATTACATTAGTGTATACAGGATGTCATCAACCTATGTTATGCAGCAGTTATAGGTTTTTATGTATTAATAGTATTGTTTTAGTTTGATTACATACATAGTTACATAGTTGTTTACTTAGAATTTCAAATTCCAAAAATAGTATATCTAACATGAGGTCTCAAAGCGGTTTTCTGTGTACAAATTAGCAAATAGGTAAGTAAAGGTGGAGTAAAAAATGGAGTTCAGCAAGGCTTTGAAAAGCTAAAATGTGTCTTTGTATGTGTTGTGTGTTGTGTAGCAGGGAAGCAGACTCCGCTGTGCTACCCCAGTACTGTAAACTCGGCACGCGCCATGATGCTCTTTAACCTGGGCAGTGCTTACTGCCTGAGGAGCGAGTACGAGAAAGCCCGCAAGTGCCTGCACCAGGTACACCCATATTTTACTCCACACCATATTTTTTTACTTTTGATTGTACTGGTGTCGCTTTGCACTCTTAAAAACTCATGGGGCCAGTGCTGGTTCATTGATGCTATAGAAGAACCTTCACTCTCCATGGAAAGATCAAGAGATTGTTACACAAGCATTTAAGCAACTTTATATTTTAGTCTGTATGTGAAAGGTACTTTACATTGGAAATGTTTTTTCAGAGCCTAAGGTCATAATGGGCTATGTTACGCCATGTCGGCATCAAATGTTTTTTTTAAAGAACCGTTGCCTCGATGCTGCTTTGAAGCACTGAAAAAGGTTGTTCTATGGCATCGCTCTGAGGAACCATTATTTTTTAGAGTGTATGCTCATAATATTGTAAATGTTAGCCGATTTGAAGCCAGATTAAAAACCGTAACAAAACTATAATGCTTCTGCCTGTTGTCCACACAAGTCTAACTTTTTAGAGCTCTGGAACTGTGAGAAACTTTGCCAGTGACTGAGCCATTTGAAAATGGCTACAAAGTAAAAACATATTGTGTGGTGAGAAAGCATGTAAGTTCTAAAACAGAGTAATGTGGACGCAGCTTGAGTTGGTCCTTGCCCTGCAAGCATGACTGGATGTATCAGGTGGAGTGTGAAGTGTCTAGCAGTGAAATGTGAAACTCAAGCTGCTCTGATCTGCTTTGTTAGGCTGCCTCCATGGTGAACACAAAGGAAATTCCTCCAGAAGCCATCCTTCTGGGTGTCTACTTGGAGCTACAGAATGGTAAGGTGTATGTGTACACACCCACACAGTCCCACACACACCCATACCCCATGCATACACAGTCACACACACACACACACACACACACACACACACACGCTGCTGTGGGTTAGTTTAGTCCAAATTTTAACTCAGAATCTCTGTCAAACCTGTTTGCAGGCAACACACAACTAGCCCTTCAGATCATCAAACGCAACCAACTCCTACCTTCACTGAAGACCACATCATCGCCAGACTTGCACAAGAAGCCTCCGCCACCCCCCTACCAGCCCTCCGCTCCCCTACAGCCCATCCAGGTGCCCTCCAGTTTCACACAGGTCCAGCGCAAGTGACCCTCCTCCTCCTCCTCCTCCTCCTCCTCCTCCTCCTTCTCTTCCTCCACCACCACCACCCAGTAACGCACAACATTTCTCCCTCCAACTGACCCCCACAGCACCCTCTGAAGGCCCACTTCCCAGCTATGAAAGAGACCTCCAGCCAGCAGCAGCAGAGGCCCATGCCCTGCAGCTGGCTGGCTGGCGGGGGTCTGCACACCTCGTCTGTGGCTCTGTGGATCTGTGGATGTGGAGAGCTGTTGTGAGAGAGAGAGAGAGCGAGCCCTCCGCTGGCGGCCCCCACCACAACTGGACTGTAAAGCTTTTGCTGGCCATATTAACTGTTCACAATCAGCCTTCTATGGGAGACCTAAATGGGTTGTGTAAGAATAAAATATTTACTCCTGTGTGTGTGTGTGTGTGTCTGTGTGCATGCGTGCGGACGGACTCCTTTGCAGTTTCTTTCTATAAGAAGCCTCAGTAACAACCTAAACAAGTCAGATATGACTTGTAGCCATTCACGTGTACCTCAAGTAATTTCACCAGAGCTGGAGATCTTTGCTTCCAAGGGGAGACAGAAAATTCTGCCACGTTTTACTTTTACCTGTGCACTAATCACAGGAATGTCACTATTTAGCCAATTTACCTGTCCAATTGTGTTTACTAGGATAAACCGGTTTTGAAAAGGGATTTTACTTTCTAGAGTCAGAATATCCACCTCTGCATTTTAGCCCTGAAAGCGGTCATAATGAACAATTTGTCCATCACAACTAGGGATTCTGTATTAAGGTTTAGGGAAGCACTATATAACAAACTCTGAGGTATGTTTTTTTAGGCAGCTAGTTTGCAATGTTGTCTTCATTTCGATGGTTACTGGACATATAAGGAACCGATTACCTTACCCTAATGGTGCCAGGTGTACCCAAAAAACAGTTTCAGCATCTTTTCTTAACACCAACTGGCAAGTTAGTGATGCTTGCAAGTTTCGTATACCAGCTTTAGGTGTTTAGCCTGCTAGTTCAGACTTCTTACTGGTAAATTAGAGAAAAGTGCCTCCCTCACTTCTGCAGTATCGATATAGTCGGTCATTTTACATGACTTGCCGTATCTCTTCAAAAGACACACACTTGCATGGATGCATGTTAAGAGAAATAGACAGCCGGGGCTCATTTATAAAATATTGCGTAGAAACAGTCTTTTATTTTATTTAAGAACTTTTCTGAAATTATGGTGTGATTGGGAGAAAACGAACGTAGGCCTACGCACAAAAAAGCCTACCCGAATACTTAATTTATAAATCTATGCACTTTTACGCAGCTGAATGCCCTCCTGTTTCCATCCTTAAACGCCCATAATTAATATAACTAGCATATAAAGCATCTTGGTCAATGTGTATTTCATCCTCTTGTTTCCGCTGGTGCATGTTCAATTTGCGAATTCGAAGTGAGAACCTATGCTTCAGATGATTACCTCGGACACGTTTTAAAAGGCAGGAGTCAAACAAAAATGATAATTGTTTACCTACAAGTCAGCCGTCTCTGCCTGTTCGAGCCTCTAGTCGTTCCTAACACTACAATACGCGCGACAGATGAGCGCGCAACAAGCGTTGTATTGAACTGCAATGTAGCTGCACATGTATTGAATGGAAGTTCTTTATGTTAACATAGATTTACTTGTTTACATGTGGTGTATTACAAGATGAGTGCAGTTTACCTCACATTTGACATTTGGGGAATCCTCTGTTATGCAGGAATACTCCCTCACATTTTACTACTACTGGACAGTGTATGGAAAAAGAAAACGAATAGTACCCCCCCCCTCCCATCAATAAAACTGCAGAATGATGGCTAGGATATTCAACCGACAGTTTTGTTTTGGGAAGTTTGACGCCAAGAACCTGTGGACAGATTAAACCTGTCTGAACAAGTATGGCCTGATTGCATCTGGTAGGGCCCATTTGGACATCTTGGTCTCATACAACCGCTCTTGGCAATCAGTAGCCTACTGGCTCATCAACCATACATAATCATATGCCAGAATGATTACGAAAAATACTTAATTCACTACGCGGTTGGTAATTACCCTTTTCGCAATAGCATTGACAGTCAAGCATGATATTAGACGCCCCACGTTCGTTCACGTCTATAAATGGTGTTAACTTGTTGTTTTTATCCTAACCCTAGAAAAACACTTATTTTGCAGGATATAAATTCCTAGCATTTTTCTGCTTGATGTCCGGTTTAAATATGTAGTGACTGCAGTGATTTAGTTAATTCGCTTTGCTATCTCCCAACTCAAACAAACGGAGGATGCTGTGTTTGTAGCCTCAGTGTGGTGTGGAATGCTGTGGTGGTGTAGTGTGGCCTGGAGCCTTCTCTTCTCTGCCCCCGGCCAAGCCGCTCATGTGTGGTCCCCCCACCCCCACCCCCAGGGTGGTCCTACCACCTTTTCCCAGACAAGCTCTTTTCTCATGCTGAAAATCATCCCCCCCCCTCCTCCTGCCAACCACCCCCTCTATTGTTAGTCTTTCACTGTTCACGTGGGTTGTCAGCCAGCTCCTCCACAAACTAATTGGTCATCTCCCAGCAACTACGTCCAGGCAAACATGTCCTACTTAACAGCCCCAAATCTAGATGGGACTCAAGCACACTATCCATCAGAGGTATTTGTTTACAGACTAGATTTACAAGACACTTGCAGATATGCGAAATACTTTTCTTCTCCTTTAAGTGCGCCATCAGATAATGGATTCAAAAAAGATATATTGGCAGTAGGCTACTCTGTTAAAGCATCAGCAGTGCTTCCCTCTCTAGCTCTGCATACATCCAGGGCATCCTGAAGATACGCAGACTTTTGGATGAAATTAACAAAGTACAAAAAAAATTCCCAGTCTTTACAAACAATAAGCCACAAATAAAAAAAAAACATGTTCAAAACAATTACATTTGAAAACATGTAACATACAAACCACTGAATTAAAACCCCTTTTCCTGTTGTCCCTTTCTCTGTTCTGGTCTGCACTGCATTGGCCTGTCCTGAACTCTGACCTACACCTCTGATCCCAACGCTTGGAATGCAGACACACTGGTTTCTTGGTCATTGTTTCCTTCAGGAATGTTGGACCTGGGAATACGGGAAAATCTTCATTGAAACCAACATCTAAGACACCCTCTAACAAAAAAAAACACAAGCTAAACTAATTTCAGGATCCAAGAAGTACAATTTTATTTAAGTGTAAACAACAGTACATAAAATCAAAAACTGCATAGGAAATGTTTAAAGTCCACAAAGACCAAAGACAGAGACTGCAGGCCACATAGTATTTTAGTCTCTTCTGTCGGATTTCTTTTTTTTTTTGATACAACACGGACATGACACCAACCAGTTGAGAGAGTGGGGAAAGATAAAGGTGGAAAGGAAGGAAGGGAGAGAGGGGCTCTTACAGAACCTGTCCCTTACTCCATCCTTCCTCCTCTACACATTTACCCTCTAACCCCAAAGCCTGAAACAGCCACCAAAAAAAAATCACAATCACACAGAGAAAATGGCAGTGGGATTCTTGTGTACAACTAAACTAAACATATGGAGCACAGTGGAAAAGATTTAAGGGAGTGACCATAGTTATACCACATATAGAATAAAAGAAGCGTTTAGATGACATTAAGGCATTTCTGACTTATCTGAAGGCAAACCCAAAATTTGAAAAGATAGCTTCTCTTTGGTCAGGTTGATTGGCTGCTGCTGCTAACAGAAATTGTGCCAATTGGTTTCCTGAGAAATGTTTTTTTTTTCTTGGGCTACAGGCAAAAAGGATATCCCACTATCATTTCTCTGTGGCTTTCGGAGGCTGATAAAAGGGTGAGTTTCTACAAAATGGTCAAATGTTATGCATCACTTTAACATTTTCTGAACAACTTAAACGGAAATAAAATGAGGGGGATCCTGTAAAATTTCACAAACAGCAATTTTTTCTTTTTTTTTTTAAACAGGGATCAAGACATGTACTTGCACACACATACACACACAAATCAGGTACTAAAAGTACTATCAACGGATTCACTATCAAATGTCAGGGGGAAAAAAACAAAGTTTGGGATTTTTAATCTCTAGAAAGCTACCTGAGTTGTTCTTACATGTGTATACATCAGAAGACAATACAATCATTAAAATGGGTCTTGGACCATGCACTTCTGAGAAGATGTGTGCATAAGAGTGTGTGTGTGTTAGTCAGAAACAGGCTAAAATAGTTTGAAATAGGCAAAAGAAACCCGCAAATGAGGAAACAGAACATCAGAGACCCAATTAGTACATCTAAGTTGGAATATCCAGAGGACTGATACAAATAAGTTTTGATAGAGAATGGGTTTAAATGAACCTGATGCTTTCAAAAAGCCTGCACATCCTAGTCCATGACACTTATGCACAGTCAGCTGCTGGTGTAGGTATGCTGGTGCCCCCCATAGTGCTGTATACATGGCTTGCCATGTGTACGATCTCATCTTGAGAGTAAAGGGGTCTATATGCTACGTGTGTAACATATGGATCAGAGGGACCATGTGTATGTTTGGGAACACATGCTCAGTTGGTCTGTACAGAACTGTGGTTAATCACATCCCTCACGCTATATACTGAATGGTAACTTTTTTGTTCCTTTAAGCATTTGCATTGACTTGACGTGGTTATACAGACACATCTCTGCACACAGCATCCTGATGATTGTTCAGTAAAACAGGACATAAAGATACACCATACATTGTTTTACGTCAGAAGCGAGCTTGGTAAAGAGGTACTTCAAGGTCAAACATTTAACATTTCCACTATGCAAGCCATGAAAATCCATTTCAAGAAACTATTTGGCAGTTTTAGGTTTTAGACAATCAAGTTGGGAACAAAGTATGATTTATGATTTGTTTTTTTTTTTGTTTTTTTAAGTTGTATACTACTGCATGTGTGGTAAGGCATCATGGACCAAAGACCATGCCACTAGTGTCTTACACAATGAGGTACCTTTCTTGGGCTCTGTAAAGCTATTCATGAAAGAGAAATACAATCGTATAGGTCAAAGCCATCCACCACAATCTACCATACACACTTTTTGGTACATCATAAAAGTGTCATCAAATAGTAATTTCTTTAATTCTTATTTCAAAACCACTTGTCTACAAGGACTTTTAAAGCATGCAAAAATATAAATATAGGGTTTTATTTTTTCCTCTTAAAGAGTATAGATCTTAGGATCACAGGGGAGGCGTTTCTGCAGCACTGCGCTCAGTGTTGAGCACAATAATACTGGGTGAAAAGGTCTGACTCACGCGCTTGCTACCCGCCATTGGCCAGGTAATAGCTGCTTTCTTATTCCACACACTGCACATTCACACTTTTCATCCGTAAGCTCCTTTTGGTTTTTTTTTAAGTATCTTTATTTTCAGTGGTCTACTAGATTTCTCCAGCTATGGCTCTACAAAGCAAGTGTGTTCTAGATGTGTGACATAACGAAGGAAAGACGTTTTTCTTAACAGGGGCATGAATGAAAACATAGCCATCCTCAGTGCACTAAGGAACCCTGCTAAACATCTGCTGAAGTTAAGCCTGAAGAAACATCACAATGCAATATATCCAGGGTTGTGGTGAAACTCCAGTGTGACACACTTGAAGGTACATTACACAAGCATGAGAGGAGGCTGTCTAACAGACACAACCTCTCTTTCATTGAGGTAAAACAACATGGACTTTGGGAGGTCCGAGGTAATGCTGAGAGGACAATGGAATATGGAATATTCAGGTCACTGAAACAAAGAGAAGAGATCTGTGAGGTCAGAAATGGTTTGCAGCTCAACAGCTTTGTCTATGGATCACTGCACTAGCATGACTCACTTTTACCATAGATTTGGCACGAGCTAAAAATATGGTCACCGCATTTGGCAAGACATTCAATTTAAAGCTAACCATTAACCCTTGTGTTGTAGAAAAGGCATGTTGACATATTTCTACCAGCAACACAATGTGAAAAAGTCACCTGACAAAAAGAAGAAGGAATTACAAAAACCTGCATGGTTTCATCAATCCATTGATAACACCTGTAGACTTGAAAATGAGGTATGCATTTGTGTTGCTTTTTTTACTGTCCCTTGCAGTGTCTTAACCTTCTCATGTTCTAAACTGCTGATAACCTATCCAACCAATACAGGTGATCATAAATGCAATTTCATTCAACAATAACCGGTCAAACAGTAACAAGATCATTACCTGAACTCAACCTAATGAAATCGAAGAGGAAGTCACCTTTAAAATAACAAATGCTATATTTTTCAGCTTATTAATCTTCAGACCTAACAACAGACAATGATCCAATTATAAGCCAAAGGGCTTATAGAATACAATCAAAAAAGTACAGATTTGCAAGTTTGCAAAAGTACAGATTTGCCTGTTTTTAATGAGTCTTTCTATGATCTTATCATAATGCAGTACGCCAACACCAGACCCTTTAAAGGTCTATTTCTCTTTCAGGTTATGCTGGAAGGGGCATTGTCTCTGCTTTCTGAGAAAGTTTGTCACTTGTGTACTGTGTGCTTCAGGCTTCACGTCGAGCCCCTATTTAAGAGGCAGCCAAGAGGATCGGAGTTATTTTCCTAGTGCCTTTACTATCAATCACATCACCATATCCATGACATAACTGAGAATTAAACGTCTTCTCTCCTTAGACAACATGTGTGCTTTCTGTTGCAAATACTGATACCATTTATGTTTTAGGTGGCAATGCACAAGTCTATTAAAGTCAAGCTGACATTAGGAGTCTTGCAAGTGGTTCCGCAAGAGACGCTCTACACACCACCTCAGCAGCAAAGGATTATTTGAGGTGCATGGCCTGCATTCTACTGACACCTTGACATGACATAATGACCCCCTCCCCACCACCACCACCACCACCAGAGAGAGGCCGCTAGAGAACTCTCTCGCCAAACAAGACACATGGAACAGTTTCTCTGAAAGCCGAGCCCTCACACCAAAGAGATAAAAGCCGGTGTGGAGTCTGGGCAGACTCTGCCAAGTCCACAACCTAAATTATGGCCAGACAATAGTGAACTACAACTCAAACTAATTCAACTAAGTTTGGATAAAATTCAATATTTTTTCCCAGCACAACTGTGCCTATTCCAAACGAACACCTTTCTATTATATCTCTTTCACCTTAAGTTGTGCAGTCATAGTAATATATTTTCAGATACTCATTTTGCATGACAAACAAATCAAATAGAGGATAGGTATATTCATTAGAAATCAAGCATCAGTTGCAACCCCCTCTAAATATTATGCCCCCTTTTGAGAGATTTCCCCCTAAAAAGATCTGGAAAACAATGCAGTTTTTCATTAAAGCAATTCTCTTTTTGAGAAAACATTAAATGGGGAGTTAGGGGCATATTTTTGGTTTCTTGCAGCATTCTTCTTGCAGTAAATCTGGATCTAGAACTTTACTTTTAATATGCAATGTAAGGGGATAGATGTAAGATAAATGTTTAACTATGTTTAGCCAGTCAAGTAAGTGTGACTGAGCCTCCTTATATTAAAAAAATGCAATAGGGAAACACTTGCAGAGGCAGCTGGACCCGTAGAGGTATTGTGTAGTTGAGGTAAGAGGTTTAAGCAGAGGTATGAGGCAGATGACGTTATAGAACTACAAACATAACATGAAAACACAGTAGATTTCTCTAAATATGGCTGCATGCTTTGGCTAAAACATGCCACACACTGGTAAATTTGAAACATTGTTTTTCAAAATCATTCAGGGTTATTTTCATTGCTTTATGTGCACAGTAACAACTGGGAAAATTTGTGCGAGCTGTGCAAATACAAATCAAACATTGCTTCATTTTTGTAGTTTTTCTCTCGCTAAAAAAGCACTGAGGTAGATGTTTTTTTTATAAAACTTCATGGACTAAGTCTCTGCACACAAAAAACAATGTGAGTACATTCATACATAAGCTAGATGAGGTAGGTAATGATGCAGAGAGTAAAATATTTCAAGAATGAAAGAAATTCCCTGAGAAAAATCAGAACAAAAAAAAGATTTGAAACACACATCAAGAGCAAAAAGGGCATCACATTTCAGCAGCCTTGATCCCATGGGAGCAGGAAGGACTGCTTCTTAGACCACAGTGCTGATCTGTCAGTCAGCACTGAGCATACGGCTTCAATAAGCTCTGGGCTAACTAATACAAAAGGCATTTTTAATTAACATGTTGTAGATGACGAGATTCCACTCTACTACCATTTTCCCCCACTTTGCTCCTGATGGGTGTGTACCAAAAATCTTCTTTTCTCTGTTTGTTCACTATGCTTCCTTTGCCACGAGCAAAAGCAGCATTGCTTAGAACATGAGGATTCGGTTGTTACCAAAGTCCACGGCGACAATCATTCCGTCAGGGGTAACGGCTATACCCGATGGGCGATCCATCTGCCCAAAGCCACTGCCCTGAGTGCCAAACTTGCATAAGAAATTGCCGTTGGGCTCAAACACCTGAATGCGATGGTTGCGGGAGTCGGCGACAATGATGCGGTCCTCCTGGTCCACGGCGACACCCTGTGGGCGGAGGAACTGCCCGTTGCCCGTCCCTTCTGAGCCCAGGAAGCGCGCGGACTGGCAGTCCGGCCGAATGACTAGCAGTCGGTGATTGTTGAAGTCTGTGACCACCAGGTGACCCTCCTGGTTAAAGGCCACACCACGGGGCGAGTCAAAATGCTTCCAAAGTGCTCCCTCAAAGCCGTACTTGTTAAGGAACGTGCCGTCAGGTCCAAAGAGCTGCACGCGGTGGTTGCGCGTGTCGGACACCAGTATCTTCCCCTCCGTGTTCACGGCGACGTCCCAGGGGTAGTTGAACTGCCCATTCTTTGTGCCCTTCTCACCAAACTTGAGGAGGAACTGGCCCTCAAAGGTGAAGATCTGGATGCGGTGATTGTCCTTGTCCGCAACGATGATTCTACGCTGGCTGTCACAGGCCACACCTGCTGGCCTGTCGAACTGGCCTGGTCGTGAGCCCAGCGTTCCAAACTTGTGGTGGAAGGTGCCGCAGGGCTTGAAGATCTGCACGCGATTGTTGCTCCGGTCTGCCACCACCACGAATCCTTCCTTGTCCACGCAGACACCCCACGGGCGGCAGAGCTGCCCGTCGCCATCCCCTTCACCACCGAACGACGCCATAGGCAGCCCAATGCCACCGTAGCTGCGGCCTGACTTCACCAGCACCTTGAAGGGGCTGCCTTCAATGTGCTGATTGCAGATAAGCACGGAGAGCAGGTGCTCGCCCTCGCTCTTAGAGAGGTAGCTGACCGTGTAGGTGCCGTCCTGATGGTCAGACACGTCTGCACTGGACAGGGCCCCATCAGGCCCCATGAGCACGGCCGAGACGCCGTCTCCACCAGACAACCGGGGCTCGCCGTCATGATCGTAGCCCACAACAGTAAAAGAGGCCACCTTGCCCTGCAGGCCCCGCTTCAGGCCCTCGCCGTGAGCTTTGGAGGCAGACGCATAAGCACCGCTGCTGATCAGACCCATAGACTTGATGGCTATGAGAAGGGCTTGGTCAGGCGGGGTGAAGACGATGCGATCGTCTTCCTGTGGCTGCAGCAGACAGCGGAGGGCCTTCAGCTCCTCGATCTGTGCCAGCATGTGTTCACGTGCCAGCAGCACGTCTAGGCTGCCCCCCTCCTCCAGCACCTGCTGTACGGTGGCAATGGTGGTGTCCAGCTTGGTCAGATTCTGATGGAGCTTCTCAACCTGGAGGTACAGAGACTTGGCCTTCACTTGACGGATCTTCTCAACCTGTTCAAAAAACAATGGGCAGACACAGCAAACTGAACTGATGTAATTTATTACAAAATTACTTTTTGACTGCAATCAACAAAAACGTTTGTTTTAAAAGTCTTAAAACATTCCTATTCCTATTCTTAACATAAGAACATTAGCATTCTTGCCTTTAAATTATTTGGCAGAATACATCACACTGCAAAAGTTTTCACGGCAGTTTTCAATGCTCATGTGAAGCTATAAAGACTCTCAGTTTCTAAGTTTCAAGTTTGGTTTGCGTAAAGGGAAACTGCACAAAAGCCACTGTGGATTTCTAAGTCTGTTTTGTTTTCAAAGGCTTTTTGTGTGTCCCTAACCCATAGAGGATACCATTGTGCAAACCTACTTGCCATATAATGTCAAGCCTTCAGCATAAATCTCAGTATAGAGGTCGGCGTTAACCGATAGGTCCTGTATTCTTTGTTACACACACCGAGAAACAGGATACTGGCCCCAACAAAAAAAAAAAATCACCTACCGCTTCCCTAAAGACTGCCTTCTGTATTGTGAGCAAACTTTACTTAGCACAAAAAGAAACTGGTCAAAGTTTGGTATGGTTGTAAATCTGCTTACCTCTAGAGAGAGCTGGTCCCTCTCCATTATACAAAGTTGTATATAAAGCCCATGTTTAATTGAGTGGTAACTTTAATCTTTAAACGAATTCATGTTGTTAATTAAACTTTATCATCAAAATAAAATGACACATTTAAAATAAAACACATTTTAACACTTCTCAATAGTTAAAGTTGAATAACTTAACTTTACCAGAAGTCTGCTACAATTTAAACATTTAGCAGTCTCCCTCAAGACCAACAGCCATGTGAAATTATACTCAAAACTCATCTTTCTTTCAGTCAGTAAATAAACAAACTTACATGTAATCCGTTTATAGTATATTTAGAATATTGTGTTTCAAGATATCACCAGGAATTACATGGGAGACCCTACACAAAATAATGTATGCAGTTGCCCTTTGAGATCTGGCCAAAAAAATAGTAAAGGCATGGTTGTGTGTGCTCATGTTGTTAAGGGTGTAACATGTTAAATATTAGCCTACAGAAAAAGGGTCACCACTCTGCTTACCTTCCACAAGAGTTCACACTCCCTCTCCTCCAGGGCCTTCTTGTGGCGCAGAGTGATGGTCTTCACTTCAGTCTGCACCACCTTCGCTTTCAGCTCAACCTGCTCTGCTATCGCTTGGGCCTTCTCGATGCTCAACTGCAAGAGAAAAGATCCTTTAAAGTAAAACCGTCAGGGAAAAACAAGATGTTTCCAGAGCTTTATTTTGGTTATGGTGTACAATTAGGAGGCTACTTTTTAAAGAGAGCAACATTTGAAATGGTCTCCTAATGTTTTTTTCAGAGCCGTGTGTTGACATTGGTTATAGAAATAGATTAAAGAGATTATACCTCTTAAATATAGCAGTAACATACTACTTTATTTAAGAGGTATAATTTCTATAATCATTTATTATAATTTAAAGATTTATTTAATTATGCAGTGAGACTAGAAACACCATGTTCCACCATGACCCTCTTTAACAAATTATTTCATGTTACTGTACGCTGTTGCAGACCTATGCTAACCATGACAAGCTTTTTGCTAATAGAGCCAACAACTTAACGTCTTTCTTTACACAAGCTGTTTTTTTGCTAAAGTACACTAATCATTTAAAATTAGAGATAAACTGATATGGTTTTTTTATGGCGGATGTGTCAGTCAGCCAATGGTCAATATAAGCTTCCAAATTTAGAAGATAAATATATATTTTCAGTATTTCCTTAAATATTTCCATTGTACTTGCAGTCATTCATCTAATGATGCCATCAATTAGTGGAGAAAAGGTATAATAGTCCTGCCATCCATGGTACAGGATTAACAAAATAGCATGTAGTTATTGTCCTTGTCCCTGAAGTTGTCCTTGTCCTTTTAATGAAAAGTTGTCATTGCCACTTCAAGCATGAACGAGAAAGTGTTTTCTTACAGATTATAAATGGGCCTAATATTATGCAGATATCGGCAAACGGCGACATGTTTCAAGAAGGACAAATACTGGCCTGATATACTGACTGATTGATATATCGGTCTATCTCTATTTCAGATTTGAACATACATGGTCTGCAAATGGTGGATATAGGATTACAACAAAGAATAACACTAACTGGAAAAGATTGCCTAGCTGTCATTCAGTATCCAAATATAGATACCCAGCTAAATGGCATTTTTCCCTCTCCATTATGAGCGGGGCCGATGGCTTTCCTGATCTTTGGGGGCGGGTGAATGAACCCATACAATCATGAGGAGCTCTATTGTGACGCCACACTGGGAAGTAAAAGACACCAAGCTGTGGGGCCGTGACCTCTGACCCCAGTAAAACAGCCTATGGATCCCACAGAGCCACTGAGGGACGTGCACAACAGATGCTCTTTAAAAAACTCCCCTTTCTTACGTTAAACTTCAGGAATTTTCCTTGGGGTGTTTTTTAGGACTCAACATGGAAAAACACAGGTTACTCAGTCACTGATCATGCCACTGCTGCAGGGACAGCAAAAATAAAAGCTGTTTTGTGTATGCAATGTTAAATACTTAGGTTTATACTCTGATGTTAACATATAGTTTATATTAGTAAATGTGCACACTATTTCTACAGCCATTACCTTGTTAGGAGTCTCAACAGTCCCTGTTTACACATTTAGGGTTAAACTATACCTAACCACATACTACTGAAAATAAAAAGTGAAAGTGATTCCCATTTGTCATTGTGATTACACAGCACATCATAGCACACAGTGTACACACTTAAATTTACACTCTGCCACTGTGTTCCATTTCACCTAATGTCTACTTAGGTTGAGAGTAGGCAAAATCAGTGGGGTAAACATTGTTCCAAATCTGCCTGTCGCACTTACAGTAAACAATGGCCGCAGTATGTCATCAGAGCTCAACTGCCAAAATAACCACCGGGAAGAACAAAAAAAAAAATGAAGGTGTCAGGTTGTTTCTAGTTTTCTTGCCATCCCCTTTCCCTGCTGCACTTGGGGAATGCCCTCTGTTGCAAATCTGTTGTCTTATTGCAGAGAATTGGTGATTTGAGGCGCCTCTTATTCACCCATGTAGACAAGATGGCTGCCGCTAACTGTGAAAAGTGTACACTGTTGTACATTCCAAATTCTGACCATTCTGTATAGGCCATCTGGGTACATTGGGTCTACTTTATTTCACTGGTTTTCAATTGAAACAACACTGCCTACTCAGATCGTCCATTTTAAGTAGGTAAGCAGGCAAAATGGAACAGACATGTGCATTTCACCCATCACACATGAGAGCTGGGGGCAGCCAGGCAAGGTGTGTGGGGACAGTACCATCACAAGTGCCTCAGTGGCACTTGTGGGTGTATTCAGACCTGCGACCCTCTGGTCACCACTGCCCGATGATGGAATGGAATCAGTGGAGATTCCTG
Organism: Setipinna tenuifilis; assembly: GCA_030347295.1. Taxonomy (NCBI): domain Eukaryota; kingdom Metazoa; phylum Chordata; class Actinopteri; order Clupeiformes; family Engraulidae; genus Setipinna; species Setipinna tenuifilis. The sequence goes on from CM059277.1 coordinate 29,624,135, forward strand.
ATTTTTGGCAGCCTGGGAAGGGTGGTAAGTCAACCACCAGAAACCGTCTGTTTCAGCACCTATCAGTTGTCACTTCTGAACCAACAGAACCTCAGAGCTGCAGCACTAAAGCCCAGCAAATAAGATTACTGGAGCCAAGTAAAGCCTGAATGCTCTCAGCTTCTTTTGTGATAATGCAGCTTGGATTTCCTTTAGCAGTGCTCCTGTGTGGGTAGCTGGGGAAGTTCCTCGAGAATATATAAGCTCCAGCACTGCAGACCATCACTGCATGATATGAGCTAATCTCACACCGCTACCTAACGCTCAGTGCCTTTGGACCTGGCCTGAGCTGCACATGAAGGCAGGTATGAGCACTACAATTTCCATTTTAATGGAAGAAATAAAACTTGACTTTAAGATGCGACTTGTCAGAAACTTTGGCCGCGCTCTGGTAACACAGGGCAGAAAAAACATGCACAGACTTTTGGGTCTGCCTCAAGACTGTGTGCAGAGAGGGCTTAAAAGTAGGACATCAGTGGACTTAGAGGTGATCACCAACAGCTACTCCCAACATGGTGCCATCAGCAATACCCCAAGATAATGGCATAAAAATGGCAACTGACAAACAAAAAGGGAAATTTGTTTGGGACATTTGGGAGGTGGGGGAGGAGGAGGGATTGTTACTCAATTGGGGGGGGGGGGGCTTTCCCTTCTCCAGAAATCCCTCCTCAATTGTAGGGATTTCTAGCCACCCCCCCCTTTATCTCTCTCTGGTGCCCTTTCACTCTCCACCCCAGCTGGCTGGAGCAGAGGGATTAAAACAGCAGCGACCCCCATCCTCCTCCACCCTCCCCCCAGAGCCTATTGCCCAGGACCCCTGCAGAGGCCGAGGCCTGATGGAAACATTTCCTCTGTGTTGTGCTAATGACTCGTTGTGTTCGGGCCATCGGCCAGCTGAATGTGAGCCGTCAGGCAGCAGAGTAAAGGGTGGGGGTGGTGTGTGAGTGTGTGTGTGTGCACGTTTGGGTTGGATGACCAGTTGGTGTCAATTCGAAATTGCCATTTCTCTTGCATACATCTGCACATTTGCAACGTGTAACGAAAAATTAAGAGAATTGTGTGATCTTTGTGGCTACCAAACAGCCTTGCACATCTTGTGCTAATGCGCTATTTTTAGTAACAGTTGTTGGTCCTAGCAAAAATATCTCTTGTCTTCATTCATCACATAATCAATACACATGATAATGAATGGCCAACTTAAGTAGGGGAAAGAGAATAGTGTTACCGCTTGAGCTTCCAAAATTTTAATTTAGACAAGGCAGCATTTCAATATCAGTATTCCAATCGTACTTGTTGCTTTTATCATGTCTTATGTCTTTTATTATCTCTTAATGTCTAATTACGAACGAACGAAGAATTTCAGTGTGCAGGGAAACATGTTTTTTTAGTGTACAAACATGACGAAGATCTTAAGATTAAAATGTTGCCTTGTCTGCACCAGTGTGCAGATTTTGACTCTTTTTCCACATCACCCCACCTGAACAGCCTGCCGTCCTTGTTGGGCGTCAGCCAGCAGCTGAATGGTGAGGGCCCGGCAGTCCTGCACAGCGTCCTGCAGGTAGGTGAAGCTGTGGCCAGCGTGCCGCCCTGCACTGCACTCTCGGCAGATGGGCACTGAGCAACTGTCGCAGAAGAAACGCAGAACCTACACGGAGAGAGAGAGAGAGAGAGAGAGAGAGAGAGAGAGAGAGAGAGAGAGAGAGAAGAGATGCAAAGTGAGACAAGCAACTGATGAGGAAAGGCTTCCATAGATGACTGGAGAAAAGGAGAAATACTTCCTTCTTGCTGCTCAATATGTATTTTTGCCATAAACAAAGAAACGATTGAACAATTACGGTACCTAGATGTAAATGTACACATGTGTACACACACACTCACACATGTACACACCCACAGACGCATTCACATCCACACAAGTACATAGGTGATATGTCTTTCTTTGTTGTTTTTGACATCAGCACCAGTAGTTTTGAAAATACTGTATAAGATTACAGGGGGGGAGAGGAGGGAGGGAGAGAGAGAGCGAGAGAGAGAGAGAGAGAGAGAGAGAGACAGACAGACAGACAGACAGACCAGTGGAGGGCTAACACAGGGGGCTGGAGATAAAGCGACTAGGACTTCTCTCTAAAGGTGCAGACAGCACAGACGTTGAGCCTTCATCGCCACATGGGCCTAATCCCCTCTTGCAGGGTATTCTGGGAATAATGAGTGCAGACGGTGTGACTGACTGCAGCACTCACATGACCTAGCGGCTTCGTAGACTTCCTGATCACTAAATGATGTGGAACTGTAAGCTCATAAATAGTTACATTGGTCAGTTGCCAAGAATATAAATGTTTACAATAATGATCCACGCGGACACGTGTTTATCTTTTCAATGCTTTCCCATGCAGTGCCACTGGTTCATGGTTATATGGCATCTTGCTGAAGGGCTTATGCACTCTCCCCTTATATGAATGTAGCCATGGCAACAGGCAAAGCAGAGCTAAATGTGTTGGGAGAATGCGCTGAAGCACCTACCCCTCAAAGTGATTCTTTCCTGGTACATCATCTTCCACAGAGTACATGCCATTCTGCTCCATAGGACTCCACAGCTGTCACGTCATGACCAGGGACTGTGCTCGTTTAAAGAACTGAGCATTTGATTAACTTTAAACCCTTTTAAATGCAAACTGGTACACTATGGAACCATTTCCATAGATTAGCATCACTTAGGCTGAATCAGATGGTTCACTCACATTTGCCTTTTTTCATACAAAGTGCTGGATACATGTTATGACAGCATCAGTCATCAATCAGCTTTCCCTCAAAGAAAAGACTGACACTGTTTCGAGAGCCCTTAACTGACCTTCTATTGTGGAGACAGAAACAAAACCTGATGTCTACTTCCTGCTTTGACGGATCGAGGACTGATTACTGACAAAAAGTCAGAAAGCTCCATTGTCCCTGAAGTCTATGTAAAACATTGACATGTTTGTTCGCAACCCAGATAAAAAAAAAAAAATTCCAATACAACAAAAACAGGTTTCTTCCAAACTTTACTTAGTTACACAACAGGTCACCAGTGTTTTATTTTCTTCTCAATAATAACTCACTCCGAATCATATTTCAAATTTAACTCTTCTGTACATAGCCATGCTGTATGGCAAGCTCACCTCATGGGGCTTTACGGTACACAAGATCAAACAGCATTACATCCCGGCCGTGTCCCAGAGCTGCAAGCAGCTGTGTGTAAACTTAGAATGGCCATGGCACTCAGGTTACCTGCCCATAAAGCTACCAGCCACACTCTGTGTGGGCTGCATCAAAGAGTTGTGATAGTATGAACACACTTCAAGAGAGTGTTCAGAATGCCTATGATTTAATATAAATGCCCCAGCAGTCAACAACTGATAAAATGCTGTATTAAATACATACCACCACTTCTTAAAGATAATCATGTGTTATACAAGGACTTGGCTCAACATCACCTTTTCCCAGCCATATATGCATATTTAAAGTTCCATTACATAGGTGAAAATATCCACATTCAAACTTCAATAATCCTGTGAGGCTGCATTTGATTAGGCACAAATTCTACAATAAACAGGAAGTCTCACATGACTCTAAAGGAATTCCAAATCACTGGATTCAACTTAGATGTTCAACTTAGATGTTCTAAGACCTTTGTAGGCCATTCTCTCACCACAATGGTGGTCTGAAAAAAGCATTCAATGATTTTTTGAAATAACATTTTGTTTATGATCAAGACAATGCAAATAGCTTGAGGACTTTTCATATTAGATGACTGGTGCATGATCAGAAACACCACTACTGTGAATCAAGTCATTTTATTTCTATAGCACATAAAAAACCAGTGTTGAGTTCACAACACAAGCACGATTAAAAAATAGGATATCCAAACAATAAGAATAGAAAATGACCCTCAGATAAGTTGAAAGCTGAGGAGCCAAAGACAAGCAGCGGCAGACAGTCATGCCAGTTTATACTGCTCTATGTCACCTGCTACATGGTCAAAAACACCACTACTGTGAGGGTAAAAAAACATTTACTGAGCCAGCTAACGCAGGACAAGTCCTTGCTTTGTACCAGCAAAAGAAAAGCTATGAGCAGTCTATTTTTACTGTTCCTCAAAAGATGTTGGGGTGGAGGTTCTAGTGCCCATATGTAGATTCCCAGTCAGGCATTTCAAGAACAATCATATGTGTGTATATGTATCTCCTGGAACTGGGATAGCAGCTGGCACAGGAGTTTACATGACATAACTTTCAGGGCTCCTTTGCTTTCAAGGATAAGATTTCTGGAAATGCTTTCCAGACAAACAACATAACTGACATGCTATAAACAAGTCCAGTTTGAGAGCCGCTCTACAAATCCACTGTTCTGAGAGAGAAAGAAACAAGAGAGAACAAGAGGGAAGAGGAAAGAGAGAGAACTGCTCTAGTATTCAGGTCTGTGTGGTCTGTTCTGAGAGAGAGAGAGAGAGAGAGAGAGAGAGAGATTGTGAACAAAATTCCACACTTCAAGGCTACTAGCAGGTCCTGCATAACAATAAGGGCCCTAGAAATGTCCTTGTTGAGTTAAACATTTCTCTCCTCTTGGCTGTACGAGCTCCTTTTACTTTCTAGCTGAAAGGCCCTGTACAGTAAATGCATCTCTCTGATGGCATGCATAAATCTTTAATGAGCCGCTTCTCGTTTCCTGGGCAAGCACTTTGCCTCTTTTTTTTTTTGGGGGGGGGGGGGGGGGGGGGGGCGGGGCGTCTGCTGTTGTGGGTCTCGTGGACACCAGTTTTCCTTTTAAACGCCTGAACAGGTGTGAAAAGATAGGATTTCCACCCACAGAAATGTTGGGACATACACTCACAGCATTTATCACACACAATCCTACTCTACACCAAAAAAACTGAGAAGGAGCCTGAGAGAAGACAGGCACAGGTTGACAAAAGATGACAATTTTTTTGGGTGCAATTCCAGCTCTCTCATTTGCGGCCCCTGACTTTTTGCTTGCAGTTCTGGCACAAACTTTACGCGTGGGTTGGCTTTCCAGGGGTGCATTCCCATTGGCAAACTTGTGTCTGACAGACAAATAATTTGTATTATGTTTATTACGTTTTTTTTGTTTGATATTTTTATTTGGTATTTTGATTCATCACATTTTGTTTGAGGCTTTAAAAGCAAAGTTTGATTTTAAAACTTACCAACTGACAAAAGCCTACAGCCAGCTGAAAATTTTTGAAGATTTATAGACCAAGTAGTTCATGCACTAGTCATACAAATTATTTCATTTCAACGCCACTCCAAGCACCATTACATATCCATGCTGGATAGAAAAGAGTATATAAAGTATTCTGATGCATTTTAGTATTTTTATGAAGCCTGGACATCAACATTTACACAAACAATAAAAAAATAATGCAAAGGTTATTTCTAGAGCCCAATAACCCATCACTCCCCAAGTTCATAAAGGTAACTCAATGATCAATAATTCAAACAAAGTCTCTAATAAAGGCAAATCCTCTAAAGTAAATGTTAAAAGATGACCGTTAACCTGTCTTCAATGAAAAGATAAAGTTCTCACCTACCCCCTTCTTCATTCATACAGCCAAAGCTGCCAACACTCCTGTTTTTTCTAATAACAAATAAGACTTGAATAATGAAATAATTTTGGCTTTTTCCCTGGTTGCCAGAGATAAATTCCCTATATTTCCAATTATCTGTCGACTACCTGGCAAACCATACATAATTGCATAGTTGGCAGGCCGCAGACATGCGCAAAGTTGAAACTAAACAGGACATTAGCGCTGCAGGTAAAAAATGACTAAAGGCAACATAGGGTTCAGCTAAGAAGGTAAAATATATCTACTGGTTTCATGTATAAAAATATTGTTCCATAACTCTGTAAGAAGTGCAGTGTTATTCATAATGTACTGTAAAACGGTTAGCATGCTTTTAAGTCTTTTTTGTTCTTGACAGAGTGTTCATTGTTACACTGTTACCAGATTGTGGTTAATGTTGTAGTGGATCAGGCAAATAAAGCCTCATTTTCAAATTCTCTTCATTAGAATTCTTCTTTCTTAAAAAGCATAGATCATTTCAGCTTGAAGACACAGCTGTATCCATCTCTTAAAGCCTTCCTAAACAGTAAGAACTGTTTACTGCGTGAGAAGAGATAGCCAATAGCAATTTGGTACATTGTGCTAGTAGTACTGCGTAAATAATTCACTATAAGTACAACCAAAAACACAACTAATAAATTGACGTTTTCAAATCAACAGAAAACTAGAACACAATCGGCTATGTAATAAAAATGGTTGCTCTTGAACAGCAAGAAAAAGCCCCAACAGCCTGGCAAAACACGTGATCAACTTGCACAACCCTCCTGTTTTGACCAAGGGGAAAGGAACAGACGTGGAAGTTGAAACACCCATGGGGCGAAAAAAACCCAGAAAGGGCCTTTAGCATTCCATTCACTTTCATTCATTTTGGCGTCATTTTGAAACCAAATAATTTTACATTAAAAACACCCAGAACCTTGTTTTTGGTATTGTTGGACACCAGAGAAACCACAGCAAAAAAATTGCTTCGATCAAAAATCTGTCCCGTCATTGCCTTGTAAGAAAAGTTTTTCTAAAATTATGCTAAAAATGACGTCACGAATTAAGGGACGGCTAGTGACTTTCTGTCGCACAGGAGAAAATTTACCGTACTGTTTCAATAACAAGCCATAGCCATACTCATGCCTCGTTATTTTTATGGATCGTTACCATTCAATGCAAGTGAAGCCCAAAGAAAGAAGGCTAAGCCTTGTGTGTACATGTTAACTAGGTAGCTCCCTCGACATGCTAGCTTGTAAGATTGCTTTGAACCAAAGTTAGTAGAAGAAGCAAGTCTCGAAGTACAATATTAGCCTTCCACTTAAGTTACTGTGATTGTACTTATGATGGTAAAAATATATTCATTAACAAAATTATAGTCTGGCATCTGATTTGTGAGCATCTACTAGTCAGTTTATAGTATTCGGGTTCGTTGGCCAATGTCACCAGGCTGGGTCTCGAGTTGGCGCAGTAGCCTGGTGACCAATTTAAAAGATCAAAAATCTGGCTTCATCCAGTTCCCATTGAAAACGACGCCATCCCTCAGTCCATTTCTTCTACGGTCTATTGTTTTGACACTACAGAGCTGCCATCACTAAGCAACCAATACCAACTTTCACAGTCACAGAAAAACGAGTAGATTTGCATTTCTTGAAGAAAATGCCACTGTATGCAAATCAAAAGTTCAAAATAGAATGCCAGTTACAACCAAATGTTGTAAAATTGATTTAAGTTACAAAGTTAGATGGATAAGACCATTAAAAGCAGAGAATGAATGACAAAATAGAAAAAGAATGTACTTGGTGGACTAATTTTAAGACTAGAGGCTCTTTTACAATAAGCCGGGCGATTTTTGTCTCTTAACTACTTAGACCTTGTTTCTTCTTTTATATTTGTTTTCTTTCCCTACTTATGACACTAAATATGTGACATTCCCCAATTTCCAGATCAACCACACTGAAAATCTGTCAGACTTGTGTGAGAATTCCCATGTCAACTGATGCTACAGCCATAGAGCACACTGAGGAAATCAACACATCTGAAGGATGCCCTTAGCACACTAATCCGGTTTCTGAGAAGTCACACACGCCCATGAGCTTTCCTCTTTGGAGTAGAAAACATTAACCTCCCCTCCCACACACACACACACACCCACCCACACACACACTCATCATTGGAGGGCCCTGGCAGCCACTGTGGGAGGTGTCTGCCTCTCAGGTGACCCCATTGGCTGCTGTGGAAAAGCCAAACAAAATCAGCTGGGGCCCTTGTGCACTCTGCACACCCCTACATGCGTGTTCACACGTGTGTGTGTGTGTGTGTGTGTGTGTGCGCGCGCGCATATGTGTTTGTGGGGTGAGTGTGCGTGTGTGCGTGCGCATGTGTGTCGTGGGTGTGTGTGTGTGCATGCGCACTAATGCAGTGTGAATGAGACCGTGCAGACGCAGACACATGCGGCAATGACTGGCACTCACGCAACTTAGACAAAAACACTTACCTAGGCTGCGCACTTAAAAGCCAAAAACTGGAACTTCAGTGGAGAATTGGTGCCAAACATATGACAGAGTGTCTCCACGGCTAAACTACAAAGACAGTTCTACTCTACGCGCCAAGAAGGAGGCAGGGCTTTGTGTGAACAAACGTACGCCTGAATGTTTCCTTTCGGTTAAAAACCTTAACAGGCGATGATGACAATCACAGGAAAAACTCAAGTTTGCGTCCCATCCCAAGGGCCGACAGCGGGAAAAAGGGGGGAGTTAGTGGACCAATGAGGCGTTGCGTGTGTTAAAGGAGTGTTGTAAAATCACTGAATGTGTCATGTGTAGGTAAAACGGCAATAAAGATTTGAGTTTCTTCAAAGTTGTGGAATGGAGACAGTCATCATCACAACTCTGTAAGTAAGGCTGCAAGATTAATTGGATTTTAATGAGATATTGCTCCAAACATCTCAAACATAACTGGGCTTAAACAGCTATTTTGTTACATTCCATTTTGCAAGTAAGCTTTAGATTTTTGTTCTGGGTTGTTTACTATACAAAATATGCACAAACTATATCAAGCAAAATTTATGTGAAAATTGTAAATGTGGAAAGAAATTAGATGTGATTAGATGTGTTTAGGGTTAAATAAATGAAACATGTTTACAAAGTTAATTAATAATTGTGTTGATCAATTCTGAAATTATGATTGTTCAACATAATTATGCTAATCATTTTTTCCCCATTACCAAGCAACCCTACCTCTAACCTAAAACTGGCTTCTGCGCAATTTGCTCCAAAGAACAAATCAAAGCTAAAAGTAGTTTTTAGTGCAGGTCGAGATACAGGGGTCGAGCAGTAAGTGTGTGCTGTGATGAGGAAGTGTGTGTGCGTGCGCGTGCGTCTGTGTGTGTGTGTGTCTGCCAGCTAAGTAACTGTTAGTTTCCAGTAGACATCTGTGAGCCAGAGAGAAATCTCTGCGGCTGCTCCACCTGCCTGACTTCATTTAACAACATTAAATGTTCAGACATATGTTCCACTAGCGCAGTGTCCTGCTTTATGAAGAGGCCCGGGACGTTTTGGCAGTTTGAGCTTTTTTTTTTTAAGCACACTGTGAGGAACTCATTGGTTCACTTGTATAATCTTAAGTGGGGGAATACACCATCTACCCTGATCCTAATAAAACTGTTTAAAGAAGACATTGAAAGGGAAAAGATAACTGAAAATATTCTGACTTGAAAAGCATGAAATATAAGCAGGTTATTCTTTTTTTCAGCCACACGTGGACAATAACCCCTTTTACAGTTCATTATTTCAACATCAAAACCCTCAGAGACGGAGAGAGACAGAAAAAGAATCGAGACGTCTGTGCTTCTAATAATGTTGCACAAAAATGGGCAAATAATCTGTTTCTAGTCAGGCGCTACAATCTGCTGACCATTCCACATTCCACCATGAAGCAATCCCCGCAAAGAAGGAAACCCTTTCCAGAGGAAAAACCCTAGCTTCTTTCCCACTGCTCCAGATGGCTCCTGTCTCGGTGCTGCATGTTGGCTTTGTTTTAAGGGTACCCCACTAGATTCTATATCAAAGCTGGAAGAGCACAGCACATGAAAATGGTTAAAAACAAAGAGAGGCACTGGGGGAAAATGGAGAGGACTCAAAAGATGGCCACAAAACACACACTGGAAAACACAGCCCTTCTTGATGCGGCCTTGCATATCTTCGTCTATGACACCTCCAATAGAAATGTGCATGTGTGTGTTGGGGGTGGGGTGGGGTATGGTATAGTAATAGGGATTTTTATTTTTATTTTTAATAACTTTTTCTTCCAACAATCACCACCATCACCATTTAGGCCCTTTGCCATAGCCTAACGCGCAACATAACTTAGTGTGCTGCAAGGGCTGCAATTGGCCAAATGGTCCAGAGTGTGGTTGGGTCAGCAACATACTAGTTCACTGACAAGCTTTGCAAGCTTCCACAGACATAGTGTTGGTTACTTTGACTGGGTTAACAGATTACTCTAAAATAGATGCTGTACATTTTAAAATCAGCAGTACATTGGGAAGATTATAAAACCCACCATATAAAACACAAGTGTGTACAACTGATTGAGAAAAACACTCCATACTTAATTTCTTTTGCATCTGTGAAGTTTTTATTAGGGTCGAAAAACTGTTTGGGAAAAAAACGACAAAGATTGTGGGCTCTATTTTCACGATCATATGCGCATTGTCTAAAGTCTGTCGCGCAAGTTGCTTTGGGGGCGTTCCCGACACAATTTGGTATTTTCACGGCGGAAAAAGCAAACATTGCGCCAGGCGCATCGTTCAAAATGGCATTGTCCATACCCTGTTGCTATTACGATGGCGGATTTACCCGGACAGGAGGAGCTTTTCGGTGGAGGAGACCGATCTGCTCGTGTGTGAAGTAAAAGCGCGTGAGCAGTTAATATTCGGGGATGAAAAGAATCCCCCCAAACCTCCGCGGGTCATAGAAGTATTAGCCTAGAGGAAATATTTTCAGTAATTGTGTCCTCCCTTGGCAAGAAGAGAACGTTCGAACAGTGCCCAATGTTAGAAGACGTGAAACAAAAGCTTTAAACTCAAAGGAAACATCAAAAATAAAAGGTGGAGGTCCATCAAACCATTAGTCCACTAGATTTCTTTTTGATGATTAGTCCTTTTCATTTCTTACAACTTGCCACGCTGTTTATTAAATGCACTGCAGAACATTGTAATCGCTGTTTATTTAAAACGACAAAAGAAACTGCAGAACATTGCTATAAACTGCGAAACACTGCTATACTCTTATTATTTGTGCATGTTTGCTTACTAAAACATAAAAATACATGGACATGGCAGGGAGGCCTACATCGGGGTTCAAAGCGTTGTGCGCCGAAAGCGGTACAACAACGTTAGAACACGGGAAACAAAAGCCTTAAACTCAAGGGAAGCATCAAAAATAAACGGAAGGTGAAGGTCCATCAAACCATTAGTCCACTAGTTTTCTTTTTGATGATTAGTCCATTTCATTTCTTACAACTTGCCACGCTGAAACTGCAGAACATTGCTATAAACTGCAAAACACTGCCATACTCTTATTATTTGTGCCTGTTTGCTTACTAAAACATAAAAATACATGGCTATACATGGCAGGTACATCGGGGTTCAAAGCGTTGTGCGCCAAAAGCGGTACAACAACGTTAGAAGACAGGAAACAAAAACTCAAAGGAAACATCAAAAATAAACGGAAGGTGAAGGCCCATCAAACCATTAGTCCCAGTGCCGTAGCTCCGCACACGCACATAACGCAGAGTGCGTAGGGCACCAAGTGCTTGTGGGGGCACCACCAAAAGGCTCGTGAAAAAATCACCACAATAGGCTAGGTACGTGCTAGTAAGGATATTTTAAAAATGTGCAAAGCATGTTAATATTTTTAAGCAATACAAAAGCAACATAGGTCAATTTGCTCCAGAAAAAGTAAATCTCCTTCTCCATTCTCCTCCTGGTGCCCCCCTCCCCCACCTTTCAGTGGTCTGGTCGATTATTGCTCAGTCTTAGTTTAAGTTTGGCAGACAAATGTTTGGACATGGCCTTGAAAAGATATCTAATGTCGGGAGCGTAAAAAAGAATAGAAAGCGAGATGAAGCTCACGCTTGCAGATAAGACAGTGTTTTAAATAAATAAATCATAATAATAAAAAGTTCATTTTGTAGCCCTTGCTCCTTACCGTCGACAAATGTTTGATTTGAAAGCAATTCATCATGGTCACTCGACTGTTTTCAGTTAACGTTCGGATAAGACTAGCACTTTCTTCCTTAGGTTGCTAGCTAGCTACCGTATGCTACGGTTGCCCTCAGTCACAAACATAGTTCTCCTCGGTTTGCAGGTTCATAGGCCAAGGGCAACATCTGCTGGTGAAACTAATATGTTACGTAGATTTTCCCTCTTCGTATTTATTTCAAACTGTACACAATGCTTTTGTTCTCCGAAATGAAACCTTTATAAATGTAAAATAGAGTGAATTTTGAAATGTACCAGTGATTTACACGTAGGCCTACATAAACCTAATTTATATATGCAGTTTTTTTGTACTAAGTTTAAAACTGTATGTCAGTAGAATTCCTATATTTTGTCTTTTAATTCTGAATGTAGAGCCATCTGCAGTCATTGCACAAATCTTTGTTTAGTAATGGTGGTGGTATCTATTTATTAACCATTTTAAATAATGTATTATTTTAACTGTAATGTTTGGTGTATTTGTTTCGAAATAAAGTGAATCACATTCAATTATTGTTCATTCTGGGCGAGGTGGGATGGTGTGATGGGGCACCACAAAGCATTTGTGCTTAGGGCACCACAAAGCATCTGTGCTTAGGGCACCCAAATGACTAGCAACGGCCCTGATTAGTCCACTAGTTTTCTTTTTGATGATTTGTCCATATTAGGCTATTTCTTACAACTTGCCACGCTGTTTATTTAAAACGACAAAAGAAATTGTAAATAAACTGCAGAACATTGCTATAAACTGCACAACATTGCTATATTCTCATTAGTTGTGCCTGTTTGCTTACTAAAACATAAAATACATGGCTATACAGGCTATACATGTGGCAACTTTTCTACCAGTTCAGCTCGCCTCTGGCGCAGCAGCAGGTACATCGGGGTTCAAAGCGTTTTGCGCCTCTAAATAGCTTTTCAACAATGCGCCAGTGACAAAAAAGAACCTTTTTATTGATCAAAGGCGCAAATGGTTTAAGCGTCCTCATAATAGCATCTGGTGCGCTTTGCGCCAGACCACACCTCTTCTTTTCGCTGACCCGCCCGTCACGGCGCAATGTCATCTGCTATCTAGACAACGTGATATTTTTGCCTGAAAAAATGAACGTTGCGCTGGCACAGAATAGCAATGACAGCATGCGCATGTCGCGAATACACAATGCGCCGCGGCAAAATAGGGCCCTGTTTTTATCTGCGTTTGTGTATGAACAACTTCACACTGCTTTAATTTAAATAAATGCCTTTTTCTGTTTTTCAAGTGCTACCGGCCACTTAAAAAAGGGATCATTTCCTTGTGCATGTACAGTGATTCCTGTTTAAGGTCAATCAGTAAAAAAAGCATTTACCAGTTTAAGAGATGGCCACTGAAAAGGGGTCAGTCTGTCATCAGTGTTTGTCAAGCCCCTGCACTACCACATGGCAGCCACACCACACACACACACACACGACCTTTCACCTACCGCCTGAGGGGAGGTTGCTCACAGTCACAGATCTCGCTTGAGAGTTTTGCCTGTCCCCTGGAAAAGGCTCAATGCCATTACAATAACACTGAGTAACACTGAATGACTTGCTTGAAACCCCACCCTTGATAAATCAATATAGATTTACAACAATCCACAGATATCAGGGCTCTAGACTAACTTTTTGTGGTGGTTGCACCACTGCGCATAACTTTTTTAATTAGGTGCACCAGCATAAAAGTTAGGTGCACCAAAATATCATATTGCGTTTAACATTGTGGTTAAAAAAAAATACTGTCTACAATCTTACAAATACAATCTTGACTTGTAAATGATTAACAATCTGGTAAACATACAGTTCTTTATTTGAAACAGAATTGCACAAGATGGGTAATACTCAAAAGTCCGGCAAATTATTTAACCTGAAACATTTTTTTCTTAAGAAAATGAATGGGAAAATACTATATTACAAAAAGTAGAGAGTAACCATAGGCCTATAAGTTGTCCATAAATCTTAATGCAATAACATGATTAACAGCAGAATAGTATTAATGGATCATTATCTAATATGTCGGAACAAAAGTTTAATGTCAGAAACAGCTGATGGTGGTTTAGATAATCCACATCTAGGTGATAGCCTACTGCCCTTTCTAGTAGCCACAAGCAGAAACGGGATAGCATGTGTAAATTCACAGAATTATCTCCAGTTTGGTTTCTCTTACAAGGAGATGAATGACATTGCCAGTGTTGAGAGTTTGCTCATGCTATCAAATGAAAGTATACCATCAAAGCTGCCATGACAGACAAATTATGCACATTGGACAAATATGACGACATTTTCAGGCCGTTTAAGATTTTCTGGGGGTGAGAATACAGCTGCCAGCTTTAGTTTTGGAAGGAAACCTCATTACTGATAGTATGGTTAACTTAAATTGGTAAACAACTGGTTAACCCTATGAAATTGGCTATCGTGCAGAGCAAAATTCCATTGAGTGCCTGCAACTGCATGTTATAGCCAAGCCATAAACAGTTTGTGAATGATGAGTGCGTTACAAATAGTGTTTTGTTTGGACGGCTCAGGCCTTAACTTGATGAAAAAGTTGCTGATTGTTCTTTTCATTCTGCGCTACATCCACTGTTTATCCACATTTTCTGACGGGTCTGACACAATGGTTTTGCCGTGAACATGTGCACATCCCAGCTTGAGCTACAGGGAGAAGGCAACTCCGGAATGATTCGCTTTAAACATATTTTATGTTAATTTTAGCAATTTGTGTTGTTTACGTGGGTCAACATGTAAACAGTGACAGTTGTTCTTTATTATTAAATAAGTATAATGATGGCCTACAAGAAGTCCGTTATATGGTATAGTACAAACCACTAACAATAAAAGCATGTAGTTCAATGGCAGAAGGTAGAAACAATTGCATTACACCCACCCTACATTACAGGCGAATTCTACCACAAATTATCCCACAATCCATTTCTAAACGTTTGAAGTTGTTGTTGTGAGGTGTGCATATGAGAGAGCAGTGACATCATCGTTTTCAAAAAGCAGTGGTTTGCTTGTCCACACTTCCACTCTGAAACCTGTTTCACAGAACATAGTTTCAGGGCACCCAGAATGCTGGTGCCGTGTGGATGAAACGCTGAAACGATCAAATACTTGACCGTTTTGACCTAGAAACGTTTCCATGTGCATAGCCTCTTACTATTCCCTCGTGTTTAAGAGGTTAATAACACATTTCCCTATAAAGGTAGAAAAAGGAACATATAAGATAAGTACTGTACAAAATTAAAAAGTCGTAAAGGCAAAAAAGGTGAGGACCCAAATATATTTAAAGGGCAGCAAGCTTTCCAGAAACTAAAATGAAAATGTAAAAGTGTTTATTTCACGGTGTGACTTTTAATACAATATCTTTCTTCATAACATTTCTCAATAATAATGTGATCAATACTATTTTATGTTATATGTATATATGTACAGTGAATATATATATATAGAGAGAGAGTAAGACAGGAAGTAGGTGGAAGATAGAGAGGGGTTAGGTTTGGGAAATGACCACACTCAAATCCAGGTACCCATGTCCAACTTCAAACCTGCATCGACAAAAAGTGTAGGGTCTGAGGCGGGTCGGTTTGATGTGAATACGCAGACGCAGGGTTTTGGGATGTATACATTTAACGTCATTCTTTCTTCTCAATGCGTAGGGCTTCACATCACATTGGTCTTGTTTCCTGCTATTTTAATGTCACATTTTCGCTGCTGGTGTATGTGGTGCACTTTGTCGGAGGAGACGTTTACTTCCTTACAGGCTGTCTTTAATGTAAACATCAAACCACTCAATGTTTCTAGCAGCAAAACCTGTTTATGTCAAATGTTATTTATTAGGAACGCCGTTATGAGTGCTGGTAGACGATAGGATAAGGCAAAATAAGTTAGCTTAATAAACTAATTGCAGGCTTGCATCTATTTTGATTTGTGGATAAAACTGAATAAATCCCAAACAATTCTGGTCAGTGTGTGTATTTATTGTGTTTCCAGTAATACAAGACTATTTATATCGATTGTTTTTAATTAGGCAAGGCATGAGTGCTGGTAGGACAATAAGATATGGCTAAATAAATCCTAAAGGTTTTTGAACAATGTTTGTGTTTATTGTGAGTTTCTAGCAATGTTGGCCTATTTATGCCAATGGAAAAGACATGTTAAAATGGTAACTAGACTGCATTTCCGCAGAAAATGCAAGAAGTGTGCTTGCAAATATGCATGCCAACATTTCGCCGTTCATTTCCAATGGGCCAAAAAGTTGCAGAAAAACGGCAATAACAGACAAACGACAAGAGGTACGGTATACCGAAATGTAGGCGGTCATGTCCAAACCGGGCCGGTCGTTTTAGAGTTGGAACGGTGTCTCTATCTCGAAAGCCTGAGGAGTAGTAATGTCTGAAAGATCTGGTTCAGGAGAAGAACAATAAACGGTGCAACTTTGCAAGCACACTTAATTACTAGACTTAGGTTTTGAATGGTCCACTACACTGACGTCATGGGCCATATGTGGGCCATATTATCATTATCATTATTATATCATATTTTTGGACTTTGATATGAGCCAATTAAAAATAGATGGCGAGCTGCAGTTGGCCCACAGGCCGTAGTTTGGTCCCTGGCTTCAGACAACATGGGGAAGAAAACACGCCTTCCTTTCATATTGTTTGCCCCGGGTTGAACCCGCGATTTCAACCCTGATAAAATAGAGGGGTTCCAGTGTGGAAACGCCTATACACAGTACAGGACACTACAGCCAGTTACACAAAGTAAGCCCCTCTGTGTAATTTTTCGAGTTTTTTTCCATTTACAAGTATCACCTCATTAACTAGTAATTACCTACTTAAGTTGCAGTCTTCTGGTAGGCTTTGTATTCGCAATTTCTATACATTACATTGGTTATGGCAATCCGGATCCTCTGTAATGTTTCAATGTTCACAATAAAAAGCCATAACATTACTAATAACACTATCTATTTGAGAAACTTGTGAACGTCTTAAAGGAAATGTCTGGTGTAAAATTAAAATTGGCATGTTAAAACATCACACCAAGTTAGCATGTTAATGAAGAGCAAAAATATGCTAGCCTGTTGCATTAAAAACTTATTTTTAACACTATTTTTTACTGTTTTGGCCCAGAAGCCTAACAGTGCTAGTAGTAGTAGTAAGGGCATAGAGAAAGCTTGAAGATAATACTATTTTTAAACCATTAAAAAAAGGTCGAAAAAACTCCACACCTCATTGGGAGTATAACAAAGGCATTCAAAACAAGGCACTGAGAACTTTGTAAGTGTACACATTGTTTATTAAAAAGATTGTTCTTACAGGTAGTAGTTTCTAGTCGCAGCCATGATAAAAGTCCATACAAGCTGATTGATGAACCGGAAGTGAAAGCATCAGACTGACTGTCTCAGGAATATTGTCGAGATGGCAGAACAGGGAAAGTACTACAAAGAATTTGAGAAAGACCCATTTATCTTTGATGGGCATTCGTACTTATTGTACCCGGAATATACAGATGCAGAACTGATGAAAGGGCTGCCAGAGAAAGAAGGCTACAACTCAATCGACTTGTATAATAAATGATGTGAACACTTAAAGTTCTCAATGCCTTATTTTGAATGTCAGGGGTTGCTATACTAGCAAGGAAGTGTAAAGCTACTTTGATCTTTTTTAATCGTTTAAAAATAGCATCAACTTCAAGCTTTGTCCATGCTCCCAGGACTAGCATTGTTAGTCTTCTCGCCCAAAACAGTAAAAATGGTCAAGTTGGTGCTAAATGGCATCTATGATATAAAATAATGTTTTTCATCTCTGCATTGACTCAATCATACTGTGACACATTAGTTGTATACAGAGAACTACAGTAATATGTACAATGGAAACACTTGGCATCACCTTGATTCACAAGATGCATTTAGCCATTTGCCAATATATCACCCATCTGTCATTTTGTTATCTCATCCAAAAAGTGGCAACAGAATGGGTTGAAATAACAGCACAAATGTTTTTTTGCTTACATCTCTTTTTTGACTTAATGTTTAGAAAAACATCTGGTTGGAGAAATTGCTAAGTTGAACACCAGGCCTTCCAGCAGGGAATGTAAAGCCTATTGTTTGACCTCTTACACTGAGGATTTCCTCTCACCCCGTTCACAATGCGCCCCACCTCCACCCCGCCCTAAACCATCCAAATGGAGAGTACAGTGATTGCCCTCTGTACAGCAACATAAATGAGAAGCTTACACTTTATTTTACGGCCACTGTTAGAACATATCTACATAATGAAATACAGTGCAACAAAGTATGCAACATGTCACATTATGCAAGTTCACACTGTACCTTAGGGTTAAGTTAAGGGTAAGAGTTAGTGTTTGGTACCAACTGTGTAAGTACATAAAGTTACATGTTGCTACATGTCGATACACTGCAAAAGGGGCAGATAAAATATAATGTGTTAGCAAAGGAGACTTCCCCTATATGAAGATTCCAGCCCAGAAACGTTCTTGCTCAACACACAACACAGCTCAAGTTGCTGGTCTTCCATTGCAATTTGCTCCAAGCCACTAAGCCATAACAAGGGAGTACACACAAACAATGAAAGGATACACAAAGCATTGCTGGGATATTCAGCTGAGGTCACTTACATAACACCTACAAAGTGAAATACAGACTAGCCTCTCTGAAAGCTTCTCAATACACACAACAGAGAGACAACAGACTAGTGTGGGGAATTCTTGGAGCATTCTGGGTCGAGAATGGAAACACTGCTAACAGACAGCCCAGAAAGATTCTCTCACTTCTAGTTCTCTCTCCTCCTAGAGTACTGCTGAGAGCTGATGTCATAGCATTCCGTCTGAACGGGAGGCTTCCTGTGTTGGCTATACTGGGGCCCTTTTCTACACCCCCACCCCCATGCTTGTGTGTGTGTGTGTGTATGTGAGAGAGAGAGAGAGAGAGAGAGAGAGAGAGAGAGAGAGAGAGAGAGAGAGAGAGAGAGAGAGAGAGAGAGAGAGAGAGAGAGAGAGAGAGAGAGAGAGAGAGAGAGAGAGAGAGAGAGAGAGAGAGAGAGAGAGAGAGAGAGAGAGAGAGAGAGAGAGAGAGAGAGAGAGAGAGAGGATGCATAACTGTGCATCTTCCAAACCATCCAGAGAAACACACACCTATTAATGCCCTTACAATACTTTAGTAAATTCTATTCTTGCGTTTGAGGAGACCATTCATGCAGTCATCACTCCATTAGCACTGAGTCAGGTGTGTGTGTAATAGACAAATTGCTACTACACTTTTTCAGGAGTTTCATTTTCTCCTTTCCAGTTATTGATTTTAAAAACACATTATTACTACTGTGCACCAGCAGTTAGACAATATGAATTTGAAGGCAAGTGAAGACCCTAAACTAAGTGGAAAAATAAGGGCTCTTCAAACCTTTAACGCAATTGACAGAACGAGAGAAGTATGCTGGCCTGAAACTTGCTCGTGTAGTAACTGAAGGATGAGCAAGGGCTGGTGTATTTCTGTCACAGCCAGTTGTTGCTCCGAAGGAATTTCTCAGTGCCCGCCCCCACGTGGGGGGCGTGAAATGAGGGCTTGTCAACATTGAAAGCGATTCTCCAGCGTCACCGTCACTCTGATGACATGCACAGCATTCCTTCCCCAGAATCATATGACCTACTGTTGAGCACACATGCATTCCAACACACAAATAGAAGAACTTCCAACAAGCAGTAAACACCACTCTGTGTGTGTGTTACAGAATGAGAGAAGACAACTGTATGGCTGAGTGCATCTGTCTGTCCCATCTAAAGAGCTCAGATCACAATAATTCACAGTTATTTCAACAAGATCAGGACACAAAAATCTTTCACACAAATCTAAATTAACTGTTGCCAACACATTTTAGAAAGGGAGTGGTCTTCTTATGAATGTTTTTGCAAGTGCCAACCTATAGGTAGCACGTGTGTTCAAGAAAGTTTTTAATCAAGCTTTATGACCTTCCACCCTCTTGAATTTACCAAGACTTTCATCTTATTGTTCACGCTGTCCGAGTCGTAACTTAAGAGATCAGTGTAAGCCCCAAGCAAGGAACATAAATTAATTAAATCAATCCTCAGCCATCCTCACATCATGAATGGCCAGAGTCCTTTTCATGCACCACTTCCACATCCTCTGATGGACTGAAATTGCCAAGAGGCTCTACAAGGACACACCCATCCCTCCAGCAAATGAGGATGGGGCCTTTAGCCAGTCATGGCTCCTCAGAGAGGGCGGAAGTTTGGCACAAAGCAGGCACACTCCTCGTGTCCAGAGAGTGCAGCACTGAAGACATTGAAGGACCAGTTTATAACAATGAGATAGTTCCCAGATATAACCTCATGGCTTAAATGGCTGTGGGAATAGTCCAACTTTTAAAACAGCCTTTATAAAGAGCTGCCATAACAATGCAATAACTGTGCCTGCTCTACCACCATACAAACACACACACACACAACCCATGAGAACTCTCATTAAAGCTGTGTTTTGGTGGGAAAAGAGACTTTGTATATCTGCCGTCATTGATCACTGCAAATAATTTGCATATTAGGACAAACTGCAATACCAGAGCTGACTTAAAAGACATTTAAAGAATGTGTGCATTCCCAATCAGGCAGCAGCAGCAGCAAATGGGAGTGCAAGCCCTTCAAAATGCTCACAAATATGTTTAAGCTTTGCAATCTCCAAAATGCAAATAAAGTAGCCTAAAATATAATTTTCGCATTTTAATAAAAAAAAACATAAACAGGCTACCTGATCCTGATTAGTAGATGTTTTACATTGTAAACACATTGTTTAATCTACCACTGGAAATTTAAAAACTTAAGTTGTTTGCAAGGCATTGCATCCACGGCTTTGTGCGCCAAGTTCATGTCACGTGCTCTCTGCAATATAGGCCAGATGTCGTTACATTTGTGTACAACTTCTAACAAATTGGTAAACCTTGGTCGAAAGGATTTAAATGACAACTCACCGCATTATCGTGCTGTTGACAGAAATCCATTCGTTCTTGAAAGACGGGCAGAAACGAGTAGGTCGAATGGAACGACTGGGAGAGGCTCACCGGAGTGTTGGAGTTGTTGGTCCGGCCTCCAATGTGCAAGTTCTCCAGTAACCTTTCAATAAAATGGTCTTTGGTTAAACGTACCCGCTGGTGCGCCCGGACACAGTTATCACAGAGGTACTCTTGGCAGTCCAAGCAATGTGAGGTAGCGGGATTGCCCTCGTCGCAGGAGCTACATTGAGGTTCGGTGAGGTGATGTGGTCGAAGAAGGCTGCTATGTGGATTTACTCTGCAGCTAGTCTTGTTCTGCTCCTCGGACGCAACTACAACATCAAGTAAGTTGTTGAACAGAAAATTTGAGGATGGCAAGGCGTCTACCCCGGATTCGGACATGGAAACCTTTTGGTCACAAGTTGGGCACCGAAGTTTCAGTGGGTCGCCGGGGTTTCGCTGGCCCTCCAAGCACTGCCTACAAAACGCATGAAGACAGGGGAGTACGTGGAGCCTTCTGGAAGATGAGGTAGATGAACTTGAGGTCTGAGATGAGGATGATGAGGTAGACGAGTTGGAGGAGATCGGAGCAGAAGACCCACACAGCTCCTTGCACAAGGGACATGTCTGTAGGTCGGAATCTGGGAATGAAGCCATTTGCGAATAAACCAAAAGATAACCTTGAAAAATATCAAATCGGGTGGCTGGCAAGTACAGAATGCGTTTGCTTTAAGATATGTGTATCTTCTAGGGATTAAATGTGGACCGACTGCATGGCCTGGCGTCGCGCTCGCTACATAAATTCGCTTGGCTAAATGAAATATACCTCTGCACATTAAATGTGTACTTGTGGTGTGGGCAACTAGCCAGCAACGAATTCGAAAGAATATATTAAATAGTAATCAAAGTAATGTCAGCTATTTTCTCAACTGGAAGAATTAAGCAAACCTCTTAAATTATGCCATGGTAGTCTTATAATCGAGGATATCACGGAAATTCCCTCGTCGCTCATTTCGGTGCTCCGATCTACACAGTGCAGTTTAACCATTTACAAACGAGCGGTCCTCATTTTTCGAGCCTTAGCCTATAATCCTGAGATGAGGAGCATTAACATTGTTGCGAAACATGAAATCCGCTGCGAGGGCCCTGCTCCGATCCTCCCCCACCGCCGCATGACGAAAGGGGCCACACGTTCGTTCGATGCGTTGTCACTTTCTTGCTTTTCCTTTAATACGAAGGTGTGTTTTTTCTCTACGTGCAAGTCTTTTTTGCCTTCTAGTCTACCATCTGGATGTTTCTGAGCGAGTCGTGCATTAAATGAACTGATAAAGTCGTCCGGGAAGGAGTGGGATATTTCACTACACTATGTCCCATGTAGCTAGTTAGCTTGCTTGGTTAGCGCTCATAAGATCCAGTTACAGATTTGAATGTGTTGTCAACAAAATCGAATGTAGTCTACTCCTTAACCCGCTTCTCCACTTTGTTAAATTGTAGCAGCAATTATCCGCCCAGCATATCATAGGTTACAGCTCCTAACCCAACTGTTTCCCTTCGAAAATACACCGATAAAGTAATTTCCACTGGCCTCCTTCAAAAATCCAACGAGGTGTGCAGACTATCAGTCTTGCTGCTCCGGGCTGTCCGACGGAAACATGTCGGTTGTGCCCTAAACACACTCGCACATTGTGTTTGCGTTAAAAATCGTTTACCAGTGTGCTGCACCCTGGTCGCAGGTACGCGAGTTGACGAATCTGATCTGAAAATGCCTTCAATTCCGAATGGCTTGCAAACACTTCCGCTTGATCACACGGTGGGGCAAGGCTTAAGTGGGGAGGGGGTTGGGCATCAACCGATAGGACAGGATAGGATATTCTACAACGGACGCAGGGCTAGTAGGTGGGCTATGTCATACATATTTCACTTGTGACAAATTTTGGTGACATTGGAGGTTGTAATTTAAAGCCCCTATCACTTTCTCATTACTACGTTATTTTTTAATTAAAATTAGAAATAAAACAGAACGCCAGTCCACAAAAGTACCCTATTGTCAAACAACCTCTATACAATAAAAAATCTACCTTAGATTTTTGTATCGTATGTACCGAAGACTTTGCTTTACAAATAGCCTTGGCAGTGTCTCTCATAAAAACAACACTTTAAATTCGAAATTGAATAGGCATAGTAATAAGAGTCTTACACTGAGCATAAAAGCTGTTTTGTTGAGACTAATTTTAGAATGAGAACATAAACAGCACATAAGAAACACATGTAAAATTATAACACACACACACACACACACACACACACACATATGAAATACATAATATAGCCAAATAAAATTATACATTGAAATCACACACTTCTGACTTAGAAAAAAGGTGGGTGGGGGGTGTTGGTGGTTGACAAAGGTGCATACAGTAAAGTGTTGCTCTGTAAATAACCTGCAGTTGCACACAGACGTTTACTGGCTCAGGATGGGGGCCCTGCAAGGGCTCCGAGGGGCAGGATGGAGCCCCCACTGTGGGTTGGGGCTCCAGATGTGAGCGGCCCAATAAAGCAGTGCGACGCCAGGCCCAGGGATGGAGCTGGGGGAGCCACCTTTTGACCCCCATTATCCCAGCCTGGCTTTAGGAGCAGCAGGGCCCAGCCACTTCTGACCAGTCACTGGCCACTCCAAGGACATTCCATTGATCTCTTTGAGAAGTAAACACACACACACACACATGCAGACTCACAGGCAAAACAGAGGGAGGGGGTTCGGTTCAGCACAGGCTACAAAGACAGAAAAAAAGAAAGAGGAAGGGTCAGGTCACATGCTGGAAATGACCGAAGGTTAGGTGGACAAAATGGCAGAAGGTAGCGTGATGTGGCATGGTGTGATGTGGTGTGTGTGTGCGTCTCAGTGGTCATGGTGTTAACATCCTCAATAGTCATCTGTGAGAGAGCATCGCGTCTAGTGACCATCTGGACCAGCTCTGAATGCTTGTCAAAGAAACATCCCACATTCATTTTGACACATTTTACTATTGTTCAATTTGGCAACAATTTCCAATGTTAACAATTAATAAACATGCACCAAGCAATCAATATAATGCCTTAAACCCATAAATAATCTCATGTGTACATTCTTAAATACATGAAAAACCTACCCTGATATCCATGAGTGCATAACCATTTCTTACCCCTTTTCTGTGTTTTTTTTTTTCACATCTGACACAAGCCACAATTGGTTGCTTAGTCAGCTAGTATCAAGCTCTTAAAATAGTTTGCGAGGAGTTAGAATCCCATATGAAGTCAAACCATTACAAGTTAAGTCAATGTTGAAAGGGCATAATGAAAGATAGAGCTCTGGTAAACATGGTTTAATGGGTAACCATGAGGATCACTGGTGCATTATGGGAGAACAATGCCTGACCAGAGGGGAGATGGTCCCTCTTGACTAGAAGACGTAGTGGGATGGCCGGCTGCTGAGACGATCATGTGCAGCTGTCACACTTTAAAGTGCTGCATAGAACCTATTACCCATAGAAAAAAATAAAACAACATGCTGCATGGACATTTATATGTTAGTTTAACTTAACCATGCCATGTATGTCCATAACATAAAAAAGATCTAGCAGTACATTGCCTTATTTTTTAAAAGGTTCTATGCAGCACTTTTTTTTTACAGTGTACAGTATAGCTATTTCTATATGGATGTACATTTGAAGGTGCTGTGTGATAGAGGAGCACACAGAGGATTAGGCCTGACTTTGGACAAAACAAGTAAAATTGAATAAGAGATTATCTGAAGATCTATGGCATGGAGACACAAGAGGAAGAAGTCATGGACACATGGTGTGTTGTGAATGCTTCTTTTTATTAGCTCTGGCAAGTTGCCTCTGGAGGTTTTTAAAGATGTTCAGACAAATTGATGTATAGACTTGATTTCCTTATGCAACTGATTAGCGTGGCTAATGCTGCCTAGCACTGCACACTGTGCTCCTGTGTTCACAGGATTTGTGAAGCAGTATTATGCAAAGCAAATGAATGTCCTCAAGACTAAGCATTGGGGATTAACTAACATGTTTTAGTGCCCTGCCTTGAGAGGTTCTTACTGTAAACCCCCAGCACATAATATATACAGTGGGGCAAACAAAAAAGGTGCATATGCTTATAAAAAAAGACCCAGACTCAGTCCCAGTCCAAGTTTGATATGTGGTTTAGAAGTGGCTTAATATAACAGACTTTTACACCACATGTATTTAATATATATTTAACCCACATTTAATAGAGGGATTTCAGTATTTCAAAGTTTTAACATAACACAACAAATAGCCATTTTAAGGTGGAAATGTAATATTACAAAAATAAATGTAAAAATAAAAAAATAACGCAAGTTGTTCATGGAAACCTGGTGGCATTATTGGGTTCCTGCATCAGTTTTGGACATACTTTTTATAAAAAATGTCACTATGGTGCTGCATATTCTACATTGATTGACAACCTTCCTCATGGTATTTCATTGTCTATTTAATAATAATTATTCCTTCAATGCTTGGTAAAGTCTTTTTACAGCAAAAACATCACTGAAAAATAGTTGGGGTTGACCTTAAGATGGGAGCCTTGAACCAATTTAACCTATTTAATATGGACTTGAATGATTTTGTCTGTGATTCTGTACATATATTATCCTCAACATAAAAAACAGCACACGCTGCATATACAACCTGTTTTTTACATTAAAGTGTGAGAATGTATTAATATAATCTCTTATAATTTCAGTTTTCACCAACACAAACTATGTGGGTGTAGGGTTTTTTCTTTTTTTTGTGTAGGGTGTAGGGTTTTTTCAATGCACTTTTAAAGTTCCTAGCAAGTTTATATTTTAATGTTGTATATTCTAATAACATTGTTAATAAAAACAATGAGTTCTAGTTTTAGCCAGTGCAACTCACTTTGAGACAGCTTGACATAAGCATTTATGTGTATAAGATCAACCTGGTAATAGCAGTGTGTGTGTGTGTGTGTGTGTGAGCTTTCAGTGGCTCCTAATAAAGGGCTGCATGAGTGCAGTAGACTCCCTGCCTGTGGTGAGTAAGGGAGCCATTGTGAGAAGATCTCCAGTGGACCAGGTCACAGGCTCTCAGAAGCTGGGAACCCTACTGTAAGGTCTAGAGCTATAGTGTTACACAGTAAGAATTGTATTGGCGACTTGCAAATGGATTGCTCCTACTTAGCAACTCTATAGCCTGACATCAAACATGTTTTTTCCTGCATAGTTGGGTGGATCTTATTTCAACCTCAAACCTATTGAAGAGCAGACCTGAAAAAGAATGCATCTACACTGAGTGTGTATGTGTGTGTAAGTGTGTAAATCTCTGCCAATCGTAGGCCAGCCTGAAAAAGGACAGAATGCATCAGTGTAGCCATATGACAAGTTAAATGTATTCTTTTGTTGATCTCCACTTTTTTAATGTGCTGCCACGTCTAGGGTCACTCTGCAAACACCAGTAACTTACACATACATGTAACAAAGAATTTATGAGTGTTTTTACAAAGTGGCAGGTGGTGTGCAATTCTAAGCACAGTACAGTTAGACATGGTCGCTACAATAACATCACTTGTCAGTTACTATATCATGATATTATTCAAACATATTTACAACCCTTGTAAGATAGTTGCATGTTAAAAATATACTGTAAATGTTACTGCAACAGTCACTGCTGCTGTGCTGAACTCGGAAAGGAGAGCTGGTGGTGGGGAGACTGAAAATCTGGACGGAGGCCAGGAGGGGTTACTGAGAGGGGAACATATCCTTCTGAGTTGCCTTGCCTGTGGATGGAGCTCAGTGCGGTCCAGAAAACCAGTCCTCTCCCTCTCTCTCCCTCTCTAAAGTAGATTTGTAGAGCAGTTCTCAACACTAAGCACTAGAGCAGTGCTCTCTCTCCTGTCTGTTTCTTTCTCTCTTTTTCTCTCCCTCTCCTTTCCACTGCGAGCAGCTGCAGCCTTAGGCTTCCTTGAGTAAATCTGTCAGAAACCAGACTGCCACAAGGGGAGAGAGAGGGCTAAAAGCCCTACAGCTAAACACAGCTCTCTTTTCTTCACTAGTGTGCTGAGCACGCTGATGCCCCTTTAGCTCTTAGCCCAAATTTCAATCAAGCATAAATATAAAGCTGCAGTTGCTTGTCAACATAGAGACACCAAACAATGTTTGTAGAAAGCAATACTGATAATAGGCTTTAGGTTTCATGAGTATATGGCATATCTATTGTAAGACCTACTTGTAAAGTGGTGAGATACAGATGTTTTTTTCCTTTTAAAATGTTTTTTCACCGATAGGGGAACTTTTAATTTTTTTTGCACAAATGTTCCTCAAATACTTTCAGACACTTACATGGTGATAATGTGATTATGTGACTAGAGATATATTGAACAGCATTAACACCAGTTAAAAATACTGACTCATTATAGAAGTTTAAGGTCCTGATGGCCCATATACCACCCTGTGATACATTTATATTGAGAGAAACCTATTCACCACCAACTGCTTGATTCAGGACTTGTGATTATGTCTTAGAAGGCATTGCTGGGAAATCTGATGATAATTAACGGAGGTGCTCCCTGGGCAAATTATTTTTGGGTTCCCGTAAGTGTCCGCTCTTATCAGACTTGAAACATTGCACCCAAAATGTTAGTGTTTAAAATGTTGATTACCCTTTTTTCTTATGATGCTCTGATCTGAATGGCTCTCCAAAGGTAATTGTATACTGTCTATGCAATGACAATAAAGGTACTCTATTCCATTCTATTTTGTACTATGACCTAAATGGCAGTGCAAGAGCTGAGTGTTCTGTGAGCCACAGGCTGATCTTGGTGTCTGGTGGCTACACTCTGCATGTCATTATGAACAGGGGACAAGTTGAAGTGTGTTCGCAAGCAGCAGTCCAGGTGTAAATCAGAGGCGAACTGAGCACGTGCAGATTTAGTGCCCCTGGCTGTGGCCGTGCACTTCGCACAGGCCGTGCTAATGACGGGTGTGTGTGAGTGTGCGTGTGAGTGTGAGTGTGTGTGTGAAGTGGGGGTGGGGGGCGGTCAAAGCACTGCCAGCCACTGCTCTTAGTTGTAGCCCCTACCGTGCAGGGCAGGAAAGATTAACAGAGCTCAAAGGAAACCTCACAGCCAGATCATTAATCCCTCTTAAAAAGGCTCTGAATTACCTTTAATGCTGGGGTCTTACCCCACTCCTGCAAAAGAACAATCACATCCTTGCCTTCACTGACCACTGGCACTGCACTCCTGCTCCATACACTCCTATTTGGAGAAGGGTAAAAAGATGTCCCTGTTTTTGGTGGTCTGTCCTGAAAATCGACTTTGTACCCAGTTTTATAGCTAAAACATTACTTGTTTTAATTATTTTGGCTGTAGAATAGGAAATGTCCCCAATTTTTCAGGGAAATGTCCCCACTCCCACTCCAGCACAAAGGCCTCCAGGCTCCAACCTGAGAAGAGCAGTGAGCAGGATTGAGATTAAATGGGGCAGGACAGAACATATCTTTTCAGTCTGCAATGAATTAGACGGAAAGATTTAGTGAGCTATGGAGAAGAGGGAGAAAAATCCATCTCAGCTGGCTGGCCATTTGCCTTAGACATCTACACTACATGAAAGCATGAATTCCAGGAAATCAAAATCATGTTCCTTCTCAAAATTTAATGTCAGTCATAAATTATGTTTTAATATTTCATCATTTCTAAATGCAGGCCCAGAACAAAATACTACAGGAATTTTGGACAAGAGAGGACAAACATAGGTTTATGCTGAGCAACTAGACCTACTTCATAATTCTCTTTAACCCAAAGTGTTAAAAGAAAAATAATCATAGATACATTCATGTCCTTTACTGAGAAAAAAAACATTAACACAAATGTTCTTTTGTCCCTCCTGCATTTCTGCTACGTCCTAATGGCAGTTAAACTCAGACTGGAGTGTTGTGTCTACAGCTAGCAATCTTACAGGTACTGTACTGTGGTTTAGTGAACAAAAATTCTTTCCTTCAACATGTTATGTTATGTTATGGGTCCACATTCAAAATGCAGATGGAAACTCCACAAAAGAATCCAACTAGCAAACAACTTTCAAAGGCACGAGACATGAGAAACCCAGACCAGCGGGGTACTGCTGATATCGCTATGTTCTGAGACTAGAGCACCCCCTGTTGGATCGAAAGCAATGAGCAACTTTTAAAAACCACAGAACAGAAGTTACATTTGGTGTTTGTAGGTATTAAATAATTAGATGAAATGGAAGGCAACCTCAATGAAAGAAACAGTGACCATGGTAACAACAATCTTGCTCACACTGCACGGACTACTTGAAAAAAAGTAGGTGCAAACAGTATTGTGCTTGCGAATTTAAGGAAATGAACTCTAACCTATTTTAACCTCAGCTTGCCACATGTCTTGGTTTACCACTACACATTATTGTTTTTTTTACAGATTGTACACTCACAGTAATGTTTTACAGCATTTGGTTTCTTTTTATAGTTTTTGTATAAGTAAAAGTCTCTATTTAATGCAGCATTAACAATTCTCCACTGTGTGGGTTAGTTGAAAGCTCTTTACAAAAACAAATACTGTCCCCATTGGGGATTGACCTATAGGTGCTAAAATAAAATAATAAATCCAGCGCTCACACACTGAAATACTCAATAAATCTGAAAAAAAAAAACTATTCTAATTTTGACACTCAAAATATAAAAAAGGATTTCTTGAGTGACTATTTGTGTTATCAGCACCCAACTGGTGACCCAAGATGTGCTTACCACCAGCCACCCACTCACCCGGAATAAAGTGCTTATGACTGAACCATGTGTATCTGTGATCGTGTGTGTGTGTGTGTGTGTGTGTGTGTGTGTGTGTGTGCTTGTAAAAGGGAGTTCAACCCTTCCAGTCCCAGGGTATGCAGAGGTCTCCATCCTGCATGACAGCATAGAAGTAGGCGACGCGCAGGCGGAGGCCCTGCAGCAGGGGGAAACGCTCCTCCAGGAGCCTGCGGCAGCAGGGGATCATCTGACCTGTGGAGATGCTGGGCTCTTTGGACAGGCCCGCTAGGGACAGGCCGTTCACACACGCCTCCACCACCTTCTCCTGCTCTGCCTCCAGCCTAGAACACAGGACAGGACACACACCACGCATGACACCTTCTCCTCCTCTGCCTCTAGCCTAAGCCCAGGGCAGAACACACATGACAGGTGACAAACTAGAATCACTAGTGCCCGGAGGACAGGACACACACGACACATGACAAACAGGAATCACTAGTGCCCAGAAGTGCAGAACCACAGCTACTAAGGACTACATAGAATAAAAAAAAAAAAAATTATTGGACGGGCCAATGGGTGTTTCTATGCCTTATATAAAGCTGTTGAAACAGTTAATAAACCATTAGTAAATCTGTGTCTTGTTAAGGTAAGGGGTTGGGTTTGATTAAGGTGATTAGTCGGTAAATGATAAACAAAATGAAGCTGAATTTTAACAAACAATCTGTAAAGTCTCTGTGGACAAACTATCCAACCTAAAAAGAAAACCATGTCACTGTAGGGTCTGTTCTTAATACTGCCACACTTTTTTTGCCTTTGAAAAGTAAGAAGCATTGATAGCATTCCAAAACCTAAGCTTTTAAGAAGTACTTCCCTGAGATGTCATGTTTTTTTGTTGTTGTCAAGTCCTTCATTTCTTTCACTGATATTTGATATCTATACTCTGAGTTGTGAGCAAGTCACTGTAGCTATGCACTGACGTGTTGTTAAAAAAAGTGTGACCTCACATGTTAACTTTAAGCACCTACTGTTTTTAGCTGTTTTTTTCTATTCATGCCTCACTCAAAAAACAGTAAGGCATGTACATGTGCAACAGGCTATGAATTCTGTATAGTGGGTGGTGCAACAGGATGTATAAGCCAGTGTGATGCTGACAATATTGGACCTCACTTACTGGTCCCTGCGTCTCAGGCGCTGTCGAGCCTCTTGGGCTTGTGTCTGGAGGAAGTTGCGAAGTTGGCTGGGGTCACACGCAACTGGGATTATGAAGTGACCTGTGTCGTGCAGACTAATGCTGGATCGCCCGCTGAACACACAGGACAGAAAAGATAAGGAGTACACAGAGGGGCAATTAAACAGGAAGGAAGGGTAGCCTATGTTGGGGAGGCAAGGAAAAGAAAATCGTGATACAAAGAGGTTGAACTAAAGTGAACATCAGACCAGCTTGCACTCATTGGGGAGAACTGAAGGAGGCTAAGGTGCAAAAGTATGGTCATTGCTTTGTTGCTTCTGGGCTGGTCAAACACTTGCAGGCATGAATCGTAATTTAGAACTTTTAGTTTAACAAGTTGCTCTAAGACAGGATGCAACATAGAAACTAATGGGGCAGTAAGGAGATTTTGCCCACTATTCCAGTAATAATGTAGCAATGCAGTCACTAAAACGCTGTCGCCTATCTATGCAACTTGCTCAAATGCCCAAGATTTTTTTCTCGAGACACAGACAAAGCACCGCTGAAAGACGCAAAGACAGCATAATAGACACCGCAAATAACCATTTTATCATTCAGTATATGAGAAAACAAACTTCTAAACACTGTAACAGTCTCACTGCCTACCAGTAACAACTCCACGCTTGTGTGTTGACAGAAGTCGGGGGATAGGGGTTTCCAGGTGCTGCATGGTGTGTTTTTCGCCTTTTAGCAGTGCTTTGTCTGTGCTTCGCCTGTTCTTCCGTGGAATATAGTCCACCATGTAAATGCCGCTTGGTCAATCACTTCGTGTTAATTTGCACTGTCATTTGTACTTGATCTGAATGCCCAGGTCACGAGAAGTAATAACAAAAAAAATCGAGTGAACTGATTCACTTTTGCCACAATTTTCTAGTTGGCAACACTAGAGTAGAGTGACTATGCTAAGCTAAGCTAAGGTCAGTGCTGCCAGATTCGGACAATGGCTAGGTCTGCTAGAAAACACTTCTGCTCACTTATTCCACTCTATGGACTGGGGGGAGAGACTCAATTTTACCTGGAGGTGGCGTATTCCTTTAAGGTAGGAACTAGTATAAGTGTTAGGTATGTACAGTATAAGTGCATAATATAACATGTTGATACATGTAGATACACTGTAAAAGAACCTGTAAAATTATGTGTTACCAATAAATGTGCAAAGGTAAAATTGACTTGACTTACCTCTCCAGAGTCATGCTGAGCCCCTGTAGGCTGCGGGGGTGCAGGGCGAGGCGGTGAGGTAGCAGCCTCTTGTGGAAGTGGTTGAGGGTGCTGTAGTGATCCTCCAGGGGAAGAACGGGGCCCAAATGCTCCACGTGGATCACCTGCACACCCCCCAGCAGCAGGCTGATGCGCTCCTTCAGCCACTCCGTCTGCTGGAAGAGACTCCTGTAGCTCGGCAGCCTTTCAAAGAGCTAGATGCATACAGACATTCACATACATAAACACACAGACAGGCAGGCAGACAGACATTCACATACATACATACATACATACATACATACATACATACATACATACATACATACATACATATATACACACACAGACAGATACACAAAGATTCACTCACACATACACACACAGTCTGTGAGAGTATGTAGAATAAAGAAATGTAATCACAGATGCTTTGTGGCAGCACACTCAGAGTTACGCACATATAGTACACTTAGTATCATCAGTACACAGTAAACAGTGTTGTATCCTGTAACTTTAAAATGTTTTTAAGGTCTGTCACACCGTGAGTCTATGTCTACACTTGTCCATTTCTACCGTTTTAGAATAAAAACGATACGGTTTTACTTCCAAAAGCAAAACGGTCCTCCATTCATACTAATTACATTTTAGTGTGAGCATGACTGCTCATGCATGTGGCCATGTGCGAGTGGGTATGAACAATGAAATATATTGCCTCCTGTCAGCTGCACTTGGTAAGTTTTGAAGGAGTCTGAAGAAGTGTGAGGGATGGTCAAGAGGAGCAAGACCAGGCTCTTAGCAGGAACAAATGACAAAGTGGAATTGTTACTGACATTGACTACAAAGCAACTATAACAGCTTGGCTGGGCTTTCAATCTCACTTTCCATATGAGTAAATACATCTAGCTCTGCAAACTCCAAGATCTAGCTGAACTACAGTTGTAACCAAAGGCAACACGGTAAACAAAGTTACAGGTTGTGGTGGCCAAAGCCATTGATAAGACTTATAGGGACTTATTATTGTCGTGTTCCGCGTCAAGCCATACAGACACAACGAATCAGGGGGCAAACATCACACTAAGGAGGTCCAATCAGAACGGGAAAATGGGTTTCTGCATCAGTGTTTTCATGTCCATTTTGACCACACTACAATGCAACCCTGCCATTTTCAAATGGCTTGTCACTGGCTCCATGTGTAATCTGACAGTTCCAGAGCCCAAAAAATTAGACTATTGTGGACAACAGGTGGAAACATATCAACTCTGTTACACTTCCATTTAGAACCAGACTAGTGTGGACATAGTGTAAGTGACAGTGACTACATTTACAGGCACTTATTTACCCCGAATATGATCAGGATATTAAGTATCCCGGCTTTGCTTTTGCACATGTAAATACCTTTTTCCGAATTCAGTATCCTGAATAACCCCTTAATCTTGGTTTCTTAAAAATCAGAATATGCTAGGTGGGATACTCCAGGATACTGTGGAATGTAAACACCTTATCCCAAATACTGAAGATTCTGACAGTGTGTTAGAATGTTGTTGCTAACCAGATTACATGCACGTAGAGACAATTATTTAAAGGAACATTTTAACAAGAAATTGGGATACTAGTGTTTATCATGTAAACTGGGATATTAATAATCCCATTACTTTGCGTTCATGTAAACACCTTATCCCGAATGTGATTAAAACCAGGATAAGCCTCATATTTGGGATACTTAATTGCATGAAAATGTAGTGTCAGTCTTACTACAGTCTTACTTTGGCCCAGTGGTGGTGGACATCGGTGGTTCCCAGCATGACATGGCCTGAGGCGTTCATCCCTGATTGGTCACTGTAC
This sequence comes from Setipinna tenuifilis, assembly GCA_030347295.1. Lineage (NCBI taxonomy): Eukaryota > Metazoa > Chordata > Actinopteri > Clupeiformes > Engraulidae > Setipinna > Setipinna tenuifilis. Next base: position 29,658,135 of record CM059277.1, read on the forward strand.
AGTATCGTGTGGCCTGGTTAGAACACAACCAGAACAATGCTCATTTATTGTCCTGCAAAAAGGCATCACTACCCCATTTAAATTCTGCACACTAACTTGGTAGCCTAGGCCACAACTTCTTTTAGACTGTAACATCCTTTCACATGTTCTCACACACATACAATAATTTACTTAGCACTTAAAGGACAAGTTCATTGTCAATCAATTTATAGCCCTGATGTTTGAGTGCTTGGTAGGAAAAAGAATAACAAAAAAAATTGTGCAACATAATGAACTTGCAGCCATTGTGTACTGAATGAGACATAAAAACTAAGTTTCAGTTTCATTTATCTATGCCCCATTCAGTTAGTGTCAGTTGCTATATATTATTTAGTCTGTGTTGCGTCACATTTTCTTTTTCCTACCAACAGCACTCTGTGACCTCCAACAACTAGGCTATTGACTGATTCATATCAAACTCCTTCTTTAACAACTATTTATTTTTTGAAGAGCCAAATCACCATACTTTAAGTCTTTTTACTAGCATGAAATGTAAATGTAACTTGGCCTGAGGTTGTGGCATAGCAGATGTTTGCCCTGTACAGTACCTTACCCCTGAGGTTGTAGAGAGCCTCTGGACTCTGCAGAGCTAGGCGGCTCAGACTCTGGAGCTGACAACAGCGGTGAGCCATACCCCAGCTCCGCTGCCACCTGCAGAACAGCACAGGGGCACAGTGACAACACTGCTCACAACTAGTCTTCAGGCTGATATTCAGTTTTTGATACCCAAATATTTTCCTGACATGATACCATACTGGTATGCCAGTATGTTACATAAAAACATATTTTGTCAGTAGGTATGGCCAGTTTCAATCACCACATTGTTTGTTTGTTTATGTTTATTGCCAGTTAAGCATCTATGGCTATTTCATGGCCAATACAGGTAATAAATATCACATGAGATTAAAACCCACAATGAAATAAATAAATAAATACATTAAATATGTTTGTACACATCAATGCACTTAAAAAAGTTTAAAACCTTTAAAGGTGGGATCTTGTTAAAAATATCTAGCATGGTGCCTTCTCTAAAAAACTTCTGCCATCACCACAAAGATCGCAAAGTGGAGGTTCACCTCCAGTTAACAGAAAACCATGAGTCAGTCTAGAATGTCCAATTCTACACCTCGTGTAGACAACTTGGTCATGTCTGCATGAAAATGATTGAATAGCCATTTGTTTCACATTAGTGCATATTTCTTTCAGCTTGTTGCCCACACAGTTAGTCCATTCAGCTTGCCATTTGTCACTTATGTAGGAACAAAGTACAGGTCTGATATCAGAGACAGGGATTTGGCATTCAGAAATATCTCCATTCAGGGCTCTTTTAGCAGCATTATCTGCCTTTTCATTACCAGTCAAGCCCACATGGCCAGGGACCCAACAAAAAATAATGTCCATGTTGATTTTAGTTAGGTATTCCACTTTTTTAAGTATGTTGACAATAAGAGGGTGGTCAGTCTTTAAAAACTCCAATGCCTGAAGGCACCATCTAGAGTCTGTGCAAATTAAGGCTTTTTGCAGTTTGGACTCTTCAATGTATTCAAGACTTAAGAGCAAGGCTTGGGCTTCAGCTGTAAAAATTGAGCACAGATTTGGGATACGTATTCCACACTGATTAGAGGCGACTACCATTGCTGAGGACACACAAGTATTGGTTTTTGAGCCATCAGTATAGATTGGAGTGTGCAAAGGAAAGCACTGTCTTACATCAAGGAAGCAGCTCTGGTACTCGTTTGGGTGTGTGTTAGATTTCTTTCTGACTCAGGTCCTGCAAAATTACAGGTTTTCTCAAGGTCCAAGGGGGAATGGAACAAAGGGGAGAGGATGTTAATCCATTTAGATCAACATTCAAATCCTCAAGGAGAAGTTTAATTCTTAATCCAAAAGGTCTGATAGACCGCGGTCTGGCCTCATAAAAGTCCAAATACTGTGGCTGGGGTATGCCGGGTTATCTCTGTTCCCTTTGATTTTGACTGCATATTGAAGTGCAAGTTTCAAGCGTCGCAATTTAAGGGATGGTTCTCTTGCTTCCACATAGAGACTCTGCACTGGGGAGGTTCTAAAGGCCCCTAGGGCCAATCTTAAACCTTGATGATGAACAGTATCCAGCATCATAATGTAAGATTTTCTTGCTGATCCATAGACAATACTGCCATAATCCAAACGGGATCTCACAAGTGCTCTATACAGGCGTAGCAGTACAGTCCACTCTGCCCCCCACTTTGTCTTTGCCAGTACTTTTAAAATGTCCAAAGTTTTAAAACATCTCTTCTTCGGAATGAAGGATAATTTATTGTCAAGTATCAGACCAAGGAACTTAACCTCTTTCACAACTTGGATTGCGGCACCTTCCATATACAGCAATGGGTCATGATGCAAAGCTCGAAGTTGGCAAAAATGAGTGCAAACAGTCTTGGTCTTAGAGAATTTGAAGCTGTTGAAACAGTTGTACCTAATTGAACTTGAAAAAATCTATTAGATTAAAAAATGGAGATAAAAATGGGCAGACGACCTCTGAACCCCATGTAGTGCAAGTCCCTTAAAATACCATATTTCCAAGTAGTATCGTATGCCTTTTCAAGGTCAAAAAACACTGCTATTACATGTTCCTTTCTGACAAATCCATCCCGTATATAGGCCTCCAATCTAATAAGACGGTCCATGGTGCTCTTTCCTTGTCTGAAGCCACATTGAAATGCACTCAAATGCCGTTCTGATTCAAGCATCCACACAAGTCTTTTATTCACCATTTTGTCCATAGTTTCCCATAGGCAGCTTGTTGTAAGGGTGTCCTTGCGGTCTGAGCATAAGATGTTCACTTAGGAGGAGGCAAGATGTTTCACGATGGGGTTTTTATTTTCCCAATTAGGGTTAAAAACAAAAATAAATCAAGAGTAATTAAACAAAAAATAAGAAGAAAATAAAGACTGTCAAAAACACAAAGAAAAACTGACAAGAGTGTCAAAAATGTTATTAAAGAATAATTAAATACTTATAACAGTAACTATATTAACGCCAATGAACTGGGTTTTAAAGAGCATTTGAAACTTACGTCCGAGCATGTACAACGCTCTGGAGCAACTGAATACAGGAGCTTAAATATCAAGTGTAGAACAGCCCCCTTGTTGGCACAAGCCAATCACCATGGAGTTCCAAAGTGGAAAACAATAAACTCACTAAAACAGCAAAAAACAAACATTCAAAGACAAACCGAAATTAGGGGGAAATTATTTAAACCCCTACAGGTCCCTTATATGGAATTAAACAGTCCAAATACTACTAACATAATAATAACAAAATTTAGGGTGCACTTCCGGCTGCCCCGGAAGCCGTAGTGTGTTTTTTTTTTTTTTTTTTTTTCCATTTTATTTTTACAAAAGACGAATACAATTACAAAACCAAGAAGTGTGTTACAAACAGAGAACATACAACATAATGAACTAGGACATGACATTCAACAAAACAGTGCTAGGTACATGTAACCAGGTGGTGGTGGGTGGTGGGGGGGGAGTTATTAGAGTGTATGTGTATGAGTGTGTTGGGGGGGGGGGGGGGGGGTTGTTTGAGTGTATATGTGTGTGTATGTGTGTTTGCATGGATATGCTTCAGTAGTTAGCATGCGTGTAAGGGGTATGTTCTGAAATGTCCGGGGCATGGGGATCTGGATGAGCCCCCTCTAGGAGGAAGCGGCGAGGGGGGGGAGAAACAAGGGAAAAACAAGGGAAGGAGAGAAAGAGGGGAGTTGACTTCCTCTGACCGCTCCAACCTTCAGCGCATCAAAGGGACAGGCCGAACTCCAGCGGGGGGAGAGGACAGGGAAGGACCGCTGCAGAGCCACCCAGACCACCCCCACCCCCGGCCCAAGCCCCCACCCTCCCGACCAGAACAGGGGCCCAAGCCCCAACCAATCCATGAGCCTCACTGGCCCTATGATGTGTTTTATGTGGTGTCTAAATGCATTAAAAAGAGGAGGGGGGGGTAGAGCAAAGGGGGAGACTACCCCCTGCCCCCCCCCCCCACCACCCTTCCTATGAGTTGGGATTGCATATTATTCTCAAATGTATTGCATTAAAAAAAGTGGGATGCAAGCTAATTTGGGCCCTTTTACAGGCCCCTGTACCGAGCACCCCACCTCGGCCCTGACATAGTGGGGGTGTTTGTGTTCTTGTGTGAAAATGTGTGAACTTTTCTGAGTCGGCTGATGTAGAGCATTAAAAAGTGAGGCCCACAGATCAGAGGAAGCCCGGTCCAATCCAGGGGATGGTGTGGGCCGTAGCAGAGGCAGCGGGGGAGAGGCCCCACCGCGGCCCCACCATGGCCAGGACCCCCCACACAAGTCAGCCCGCCCCCCGGCCCCTGGAGGCCAGAGTAGTGCAGAGGAGACTGATTATACTTGGGGGAGTGGGTCTAGATGGGAAGAAAAAAAAAAAGGGGCGAAAAGGGTGGAGGGGGGCTCACCATGTCTCAAGCAGAGAGGGACATTCATGACTGTAAGAATTTGGAAAGTGATGACCAGGTTAAGTTATGATACGGGATATTTGAGATTTCTAATGAAATGTGGTCTAGTAATAGGTTTTTCCAGGCGGATATGTGAATTTTGTTCTTTGATTTCCAGTTCATGAGGATAGTTTTCTTGGCGACAGCTAGCGCAACCAATAAGATTTTGCTATTAAAGTGATTCAGGTTGGATAGTGTGGATAATGTGGTATCTCCAAGCAGACAGAGTGACGGGGAGGTTGGGATGCAGCAGCCAAAAAAAGTGGAAAGTAGACCTGTTACCTTCTCCCAGAATTGTTTTATGGGGGTGCAGTGCCAGAGTGCGTGAATATAGGTGTCCGGGCAGTTTTGGGTGCAGTGGGGGCAGATGTCTGTTGAGAAGCCCATGCAAAACAATTTGTGTCCCGTGAGGTGAGTTCTGTGGATAATTTTGTATTGGATTAATTGTAAGTTTGTATTTTTGGTCATGAGAAAGGTGTTTTTGCAGACTTGAGCCCAGAAACTGGCATCTGTGGAAATAGAGAGGTCTAAATCCCATTTGGCAGATGGTAGGTTCATACTGGTGTCAGTTTGTATCAATAGCTTATAGATTTCGGATAGTAGCTTTTTTGAAGATGATATATTAATAAGATTTAGGACGGGTGTAGCGAGTTCTAAATTGGGTGTTGGGGTATTCATAGTGGATATGATTGTTGATTTAATCTGTAGATATTGCAGGAAGTGCTTGTTGGTGATGCCAAATTTCTGGACCAAGTCTGCAAATGTAGAAAATTTGCTGTTTGTAAATAAGTGCTGTAGGTGTGTAATGCCTTTATCTTTCCAGGTGCAGAAATTGAGTGTTTGTTTGTTGCAAGTGAGATCTGGGTTGTTCCAAATTGGGGTGAGCTTAGAGGGTGAGTGCTTGGTGTTAGTGATGTTGTGGAATTTCCACCAGGCTGTCAGACTCGAACAGATGGTAGGGGCTTTGAAACAGGGGTGTTTTTTTATTGTTGGAGTAAGAAATGGTAGATCTGAAATCAGGTCATTGCAAATTGTCTGTTCTAAGTCTAACCAGATAACATCAGATTGATTATGGTGGATCCATTTGTATACATATTGGAGATGGTTTGCCAGGCTATACAGAGTGAAATTTTGTGCGTCTAATCCTCCTAGGGACTTGGGTTTTTGAAGGGTTGCTAGTTTGATTCTGGGTGTCTTGTTTTTCCAGTAGAATTTTGTAATTGCTGAATCTAGGGATTTGAACCAGGATGTGGATGGTTGTATTGGGATCATTGAAAGGAGATAATTAACTTTAGGTAGGATTGTCATTTTGATAGCAGATATACGGCCCATGATGGAGAGTGGTAGATTTGTCCAGCGTTGCAGATCATCCTGAATTGTTTTTAGTAGAGGGAAGAAGTTTAGATTAAATAGGTCAGACAGCCTGGGGGAAATTCTTACTCCTAAGTAGGTGATGTGATTGGTGCATAGTGAGATAGGGAGGGTGATGGCTGCTGCATTCCCACTTTGAGGTTGTAGCGGAAGAGCTGATGATTTATTCCAGTTGATTGAGTATTCTGAAATGTTGGCAAATGAGTTTATTGTTTTGATTGTTTCTTGTACTGAGCTCACTGGATTTTGAAGAAAAAGTAAAATATCGTCTGCAAAGAGACTTATTTTATGATGAATATTTTTAGTCTGGATTCCTGTGATTTGTGAGTTTTGGCGTATGGCTGCAGCTAGAGGTTCAATAAAAATAGTGAATAATAAGGGAGAGAGTGGGCACCCCTGTCTAGTCCCCCTGTGCAAAGTGAAGTTTTGAGAAGCTAACCCATTTGTGGTGACGGTGGCTGATGGTGAATTGTATAGTAGTCTGACCCATTTGATGAATGAGTCCCCAAAGCCAAACCGGTCTAATGTGGAAAACAGGAACTTCCAGTTGACTCTGTCAAAAGCTTTCTCTGCATCTAATGTAATAATGACTGAATTGTTTTTCTGACTTATTGAGTGGTGCATTACGTTGAATAACCTGCGTGTATTGCTTGAAGATTGCCTGCCTTTCACGAATCCTGTTTGATCTGGATGGATTATGGAGGGAATGACTTTTTCTAATCTGATTGCAAGGGCTTTGGCGAAAATTTTAATGTCAACATTGATAAGCGAAATTGGCCTGTAACGACGGTAGCGTTGGGTCTTTGTTGGGTTTGAGTAGAAGTGAGATCGAAGCGCTATTACAGGATGGTGGAAACCTGGAGTTGTGTTTTGATTCTTGAATCATCCGGTAGAACAGTGGAGCTAGAGTTGACCAGAAATGTTTATAGAACTCAGCAGGGAAGCCATCAGGACCGGGTGCCTTGTTGTTTGACATAGTCTTTAATGCAGTATGTAATTCGTCAACAGATATTGGGGTTTCTAATGCGATTTTTTGGTCATTGTCAATTATTGGTAATTGGATGTGGTCCAGAAAATGATTAATGTCTTTGCTATCTGGGTTTTTTTCTGATGAATAGAGTTTGTTGTAGAATTGGTAGAAAGTCTGATTGATTTCAGTTGGTGAGTGAGTTAGCTTCCCTGCTGAGTCCTGTAGTGCTGTGATTGTGAATTTTTCTTTATTTCTTTGAATTTGGTTTGCCAGGTATTTGCCAGATTTGTTGTTGTGGTGAAAATGTTCCTGTCTTAGTCGGTGTATTAAAAACTGGGTCCGTTTGTTGATTATTTCATTGAGTTCTGATTTGTGTTTATCTAATTTGATTTGAATGTCAACTGATGCGTTTGTCATGTTTATTTTTTCTAGACGTTTGATTTCTTCTTCCAATTGAGTTTCCTTTTGCTTTTCTATTTTTTTTTTTGTGAACAGAAAATGAAATGATGGCACCCCTAAGCACTGCCTTTCCTGTTTCCCACAGAAGAGAAGGTGATGACTCTGGGGAGTCATTCATCTCTAAAAAGAGTGACCACTCTCTCCTGATAAGTGTGTCAAAGTGTGGATCTTGGAGGAGTGATGTGTTAAAGCGCCATCTGGGGATTGGTCTGTGTGGTTGATTCATAGACCAAGTAATTGTTACAGGGGCATGGTCACTGATGATGATTGGGTGGATTGTTGATTGAGAGATATTGGGGATAAGGGAGTTGCTAGTAAGAAAAAAGTCCAGACGGGAGTAGGAGCGGTGAACGGATGAGAAGAATGAGTATTCTCTGTTGTGTGGGTGTTGTGTGCGCCAGCTGTCAGCAAGACCAAAATCACTCATGAACTGCTTGATGGTTGAGGTGGATTGCCAAATTTGTTTGTTTTTTGAATTGTTAGAGCGGTCAATTGTTGGGTCTAAGACGGTGTTGAAATCTCCTGCAATTATTACTGGGCAGTTGGTCATGTTTGCGATTGAAGAAAAAAAGGATTGAAAAAAAGCTGGATTATCTGAATTTGGGCCATACACGTTTCCGATTGTGATTGGGTTATTGTTAATTGAGATGTTTATAATAATAAATCGTCCCTCTGGATCGGAAATGGTAGCATTGTGAACAAATGTGATTTTTTTATGAATTAGTATGCAGACACCTCGTTGTTTTGAGTTGTAGTTGGCTGAGAATGATTGATTATATTGAGCAGATTTTGTTTTGTTATGGTCCGAATCTGAGAGATGGGTTTCTTGAAGGAGGCAAATGTCTGCTGATAATTTATTGAGTTGGTCAAATACTTTGGCCCTCTTTGTCTGAGATCCCATGCCGCGGACATTCCAAGTTAGGAATGTTAGCTTAGACATGCTAATGTGGTTACTGTCTGGATGTTGTGAATGTGAGAGATGTATTGGTGAAATGACATGAGTGAGTGTATGTACTTGGGGGTGCTAAGTGGATGTGAATGTGTGGGCAGGAATGTAAGACCGGGCAGGTAGAGGGGGGTAACACAGGACAGAGTGGACATAATGACAAGAACAAACAGAAACATAATTATCGATGACATGAAAAGACAACTTTGAACAAAGGATACAGTTATATAGACAGATATACAGATAAATAATGCGCTTGTGTGGGCTAGTGGGGAGCTGGTTATTAAAGAGGTGTGTGAATATAATAGAATAATACTGTAAATTGTGGCATGGGTGCGTATATCTAGAAGAGCCAAGGAGTTGTGTCTGGATTCCTGAATAACTGTCCATTTAAATAAAGTTTGTCGACTGTCAGAGTTGCACGGATGTTTTTTTTCCTGTTTTCTTTGAGTATTGGGTATAGAATCTTTCTTCTTTCGTTGATCTCGCGGGGATATTGGTCGTTCATTCCGTAGTGGGTGCCTTTGAGTTCTTTTCCTTTATTCTTTACCATGTCTTTCTGCTTGTAATGTTCGAACTTTGCAATGATGGGTCTGGGTTTGTCCTTTTGCTGCTTGCCAAGACGGTGAACTCGGTGGAATGTGATCGTATTGACGGTGTCCTCGGGCAGTTTTAGTTGTGTAAGCATAAAGTCCTTTATGAGTAGCTCTGGATTGTCGGGTGTGTTATTGGGGTCGTTGGGTTCCGGAATGCCTGAAAAAATGAGGTTGTCGCGCATTGATCGTGCTTGAATGTCCAGTATGGTTTCTTTCATTGCTTTATTTTCGGCTGTGACTTGTTGCATTTTTTGGGTGAGTGATGTTACTGAAGTCCGGAGCCCTTGGTTTGAAATCTGAAGTGTTGCGATTTGACTGTGTGCTAGCTCGAGACTGTTACGGATGTCGTTTAACTCTTCGTGAATGGTGATTAGCATGTCCAGTTTTTTATTGATGTCCGTTAGTACACTGACCTCGACTTCCTGGGTTGTTAAATCGGCTGTGTCTGTTGCAGAGTCTCTTTTCCTTCTCTTGGAGTCGGGCTGGGTTGCGTTTGGAGTTGAGTGAGTCTGGTCCGGGTTCATGGTTGTCTGGAGGTGTAGGTAGTAGTCGTCAATGAAAGCTTCCAATTCCGTTAATTCGTCCAGGTTGTAGACGGATTGTAAAGTGGATTATGGATGAGAAAAATTCGCTGGGTGTTATATTGATTTAGTCCGGAAAAAAGGGTTATTTTAGTAGGGTCTTTGGTGTTCTATCCTCCGTTTGTCAACAACTGCGCGCCGCCATGTACAATCTCACCTCTGAATTCTCGCGATACTCACACAACCATCTCTCTCGCTCTCACCGCCTCCTCTCCCTCTCGCTCTCACCGCCTCCTCTCCCTCTCGCTCTCACCGCCTCCTCTCCCTCTCACCGCCTCCTCTCCCTCTCATAGTGTGTTTTTAAACTGGCCTTTGCCAGCAGACGCTCTTGCTTACAAACACGGTAAGACAAAACTAAAAATGAATGATATTTTAAACGCTAAATAAACCCAATATTTAAACAGACAAGACATTGTGTGGTGCATTCTTTCGAGGGGTGAAAATGTATGGGAATGTTGTAAACTGTAATGGAGTGAAATGTTTGTTCTCCATGTTACCGTTAACCGTAGTGCTGGATGTTGGATGTAGGCCTACGTTGCAGTAACGATGGTGGATATTGCATGATATGGGAGAGTGATAAAACAATGGTAACTGTAACAAAACTGAACATATAAACACAACGTAGTAATTGAACAGAGAACAGACATAGAACGGTGTTGGCAGCGACTGGCCGTGGTGACAGTAGCAATGCGCCCCGTCACACAGCTGGTTAATGCAATAGGATGGTAGTTTGTGGGATCAGTATGATCTTTGTCGGGTTTTGGAATGGCAATCACAAATGCTTTCTTCCAGGACTCAGGTACTCTTCCTGATTCCCAAATCACATTAAATATTGCGAGGAGATGGGATAGCACAGTGGACGGTAAGTGTTTTAAGAATTGATAATGAGTCATATCAGGGCCCACTGCAGTGTCATGACAGTTTCTTATGGCACATAGGAGTTCATCCATAGAGAATGGCTGGTTGTATTATTCGGTGTTGTCCGATGAGAAATTTAGGGCTTTTACCTCCTCCTTTCTGTGCATGGCTTGAAATTCAGGATTGCAGTTTTCCACAGAGGAATTCTTTTATCAGCTATGTCTTGCTTGAATGTCAAAAGACCTGTGTGACATTTTAGATGTTGAACTCTTGCAGTTCCCCCTTTAGTTTTCATCTTTGTAATAAAACTCCAGACCTTTTTTGAGGATGCATCCCTTGTAAGGCTTGAAACATACTCTCTCCAGCTTTGTGATTTTGCATCATTGATAGTTCTACGTGCTTGGGCTCGTGAAATTTTCAATCTGGTGAGGTTTGCTGTTCTTGGGTGCTTGTTAAGCACCCTCTCTGCCTTTTTCCGGGCATCAATGGCCTTTTTACAGTAATCATTAAACCATGGGTTTGACCTGCGGTAGGGCTTTCCTGAGGTTTTTGGGACAGCTTCCTCTGCAATAGAGATCAACGTTTTAGTGAAGTGATCGACTGGATTGTCAATATCTTTGGGTACGTGACCCAGTAGGACATCACAACGGTGATTAAAGAGACTCCAGTTTGCTTTTTTAAGTTGCCACCTTGGGGGTCTTAACTGTGCATCTGCGTCAGTAGATGACATGATCAGGGGGAAATGATCACTCCCACATAAGTCATCCAGTGGTCGCCAGGAAAAGTCAAGAAAAAGGTCAGGATCACATATGGATAGATCAATTGCTGAGTATGTGCCATGGCCTGGATGTAGATAGGTAAAAGATCTATCGTTCCACAGGCATAAGTCAGTTTTGACGATGAAGTCCTCCATAATCTTGCCTTTAGCATTTAAGTAGTTCCCTCCCCATGCATGATTATGAGCATTAAAATCTCCTAAAAACATATATGAGGGAGGCAGTTGTGCCATTAAATTGTCCAGGTCCTGCAGGGTTACTGTGACATCAGGTGGAATATAGATTGAACACAGGGTAACTACCTTATGGAGTGTTAGTCGTACTGCAACTACTTGTACGTGGGTAGGGACTACAAGATGACTATGGATTATGTCATTTCGCACTAATATAGCTGCCCCACCAGACGGACGCTGAACATTTGGACCATAACCATTAAACATTGAGTAATTCTTTAAAGTCATAGTGTGGGTCTGAGATAGATGTGTCTCTTGAAGGCAGAAGGCAAGAGGATTAAAAAGAGCAGCTAGTTGCTGCAGCTCAGAAAAATTGGCTTTAAAACCACGACAGTTCCATTGAATAATATGGCTGGTTATGGTCATGTGGGGAAGATTGGAACAGGGCCTTTGCTCCTACTTTTGGGGGAGGAGCTTCGGCTGCGATGGGTTGAGGGTTCCTTCATTTCCACATCTATAGAATTTCCATTTTTGACTTGATTCGAATTAGGTTGGGAAGAATTAGTAGTTGATTTCTTTCTCTCTTTTGATGGTTGGGATGGTTCCAACATGACCGAAGTTTGGCTGGCAGAAGACTGGGAGCTTGTTTTGTTTTTACTGGGGGTTGATGAGGATTTATTTCCATTAATCAACTGTGGTTTGTCCTTATTCATCCAGGTGAAGTCTGTTTGACAGTCAATTGTCTTCATGGGGGGTTTACAATAGAGGGAAAGGACTGCTGGAAGTTGTATGCAGAGAACCCTTCCACCTCTTTTCTTGCTTGCGGATAACTTATTTTCTTTGTGACCCTAATTCTTTGACTTTCTTTTTCTTTAATCCAGACAGGGCAGACCTTCGATGAGGCTGAATGGTTCCCGTGGCAATTGCAGCACTTGGGTGGTCTTGTACAAATTACTTCATGCCCATCTTCACCACATGTACAGCAGACTGGTTTATTTTTACAGCTTGAAGAGCCATGGCCAAATTTCTGACACTTCTTCCATATCATGGAGATCCCTAGTGCGGATTCCGCCTTTACAACTGTTCAGATGGGGATGAGAAAGGGCCCGCACTGGGACTCCCCCTAAACTGTTGCAGTGTAGTAGATTATCAGCATTGGATTTTTTAGAGCATTCAATCAAAATTTGACCAGATATAATTTTTTTAACATCCTTCACAGTCCCCGCTATTCCTGAAATTCCTTTTTGATTTGCAAAAGGGGACAACTTAGTGAGGGGCAGGTTTTGGAGGGGTAAATCAAAGCCATTTCAGAAGCGTCATCCGAGTCTCGATCCATAAATCTTTTCTTGTGGGGTTGATAAGTAGCCATATTTGTATTGAAACATTCATCGTCTCTGCTCCTCACCCTCCTCGGAGCCCAACTAGGGGATGCACAGAGCTGCGGTTCTCCACCAGATATGCACCAAGGATACAGCGACGGTATACTCAAGTGACTTAAACTAAAAGGTTCATATCACTCGATTGACCCTCAGCCAGAGTCGCTGGAAAAAATAAAAGCATGGTCTCAAAAATGTTCCAGGAACCTTGACCAGCCGATTGATTGGATCGGGCCCTTCTAACCTCTTGTCTAGGTGAAGTAGGAGCCAAAGCACTGTGTTGGACGTGTGGAAGCCACAACAAGCCACATTCCTCAAGTGCCAGGTATTCTTCCTCCACCGTCACGGGTTGCAACTCACGGCAAACAAATCGCCCCATTTGTCGCCTCTTACGAACAGCAAGGGGTGCTGGGGACCTATTCTACCCCGGGTCCCCACGGGGATTCAATCACCACAAATCAGACAACTAGGATAGTAGCACTGAAGGAATTAATATATTGCAGTGTTGTTTGTTTATTACACCATTTCATATGGAATGCAAAACGGTGCTTCTTTTGTATCAGTGAGAGTATGTCTCTACCGCTCTGAAGTTGGCCAACTAATTTGGTAAGTCTCACTATGACCTGTAAGAGGCCAGATGAGACAACGGGAAGGCTGATAAGACATACAGTACCAAGAATGGAGAAAAAAGATATTTTTGTTATTATTGTAGGAAGGTTTGTAATGTGTGAGCTAGAGCACAGGGCATAAGGCTATGTATATGTTCTGACAGGTGAAACTAGGGTTGTCGAGACATAATGAAGACGGACAAGACACAAGTACCAAGTATGGGGAGGGAAGGTATGTTTCTAAATGTTGTAAGGATGTTTGTAATGGGAGGTTATTACCTGATGTCCATGAGGCCGAGTTTCTCACAGAGCGCTGTCTTTAGCCTTTGAAGCTCATCTCTGCGTGGCTGGCTCTCCTTCTGTTTCTGACTGGCCTCCGCCTCATTGTTCCTCAGCCACAGACTGGAGGTGACAGAAAGCCAGCTACAACAATGGATACCAATGGCAAGACCCATGGTACTGACAGTCCAATTCAGTACCTTACATGATTAAAGGGCATCATTTTTCAGGGACACCGTTTCCTGGGTCTTTGAGCAACACTATGGAGTAAAATCTCACACAGAATTTGTCTGCCATCTGATCTTGAATCAAGAAGTATTCTGTACAGTGGCTCGGAGGTGCAAAACACATAAACAAATAAAAAACAACAACAAATCATGTCACAACTACAAGTCTTTATCTTAGTGTGGTGTCCAGAGAAATTAAAAATTCCTGAATGTCAGATTTCAGCTGATTCCAAGATATAAGCATTTAAAATGTGTCCTGTATTTTTTGGCCCACCCTGTAGTTGTGTTCCCCTTAATGTTGTTGTGTTTCGTATTTGGCATTGTGATTTCTAACTGGCCATGTTGTTTTTTTATTTGTTGTTGTGTTTTATGATTTGCCTTTGTGGTTTATATATTTTGCATTTGTTTTTTTGATTTGCCATTGTGACTTTTCATTTGTAGTTGTGTTTTTTCATTTGTTTTTGTGTTTTGCACTTTATGGCCACCATAACTCTGGGCTTTGGAAACAACTATGTCAACACATAAGGCAGAGTATGGTGCACCTTTTTATACGCGTATGACCTATCAGTCAAGGATAATTTGTTTATTTCCCACACAAACTACAAGTAGTTTCCAGGCTTACATACAGTTGTTCAGAGGGCAGCAAAGGTTATAGCAGAAGTGATGTCCCCGCTGTGCGAAAGAGTGTTTCTTTAACATAATCTAAAAAGCTTCTGATTCAAGCAAAAGGATAATAGAAGTTAATAAACTTTGAAATGTTGCCCGTGCTGTGGTATTTACAAAAGGTTGTGGAAATTAGCAGCAAACCAACGGGCAATCAATTTACAGCCCTCACTTCCTGTAACTTTGTGCTTAGCAGTTGGAGGAAATTACCTTAATGATAAGTAATAGAAATGACTAATTCCTTCTAGGACAATGCAGGTCAGACATGCTTGATGTCAATCATAACAGCGGAGTCGTTTCTTTTGACAAGTACCTACCTAAGACTGGGCTCTACTCTTTTGGCGTGCTGAAGTTCCTCCTCTGGGTCTCTGAAGCCAGTGAAGGTGTAGTAGCTCTTGTCCCATTTGATGGGCCTGTAGAAGGGTGTTGATCCTTCAGGGACACTGGTGCTGCTGCTGCTGTGCTGGGTGCTAGCCTTGAGGCTCTGCATGTGCTCCATGGACAGGCTGCAGGATCGCAGCACATCCAGCACAGTGCTCAACACATCCTTAGTCTGCAGTGTGAAGCTCACTGTGCGAAACCCTGGGAAACATATACATATACATGTTATGCATATACAGCCTGACATTTAGTCAACAGCACACAAATAGCTAAATGCGATTAGCTAAATAGCTAAGTGTTTTGTGTGTCTGTTGTCTTTCTATGGTTATTCTGTCTGTCATCTTTGTCTATGCCTGTTTTAAATGCACATGTACATTTGTTTTATTAGTGAAGTGACCTTGAGTGTGAGTGAGAAAGATGCTTTTTTTGAATAAATCTGAATGACTTCATCATTATGCTGTATGCATATTAAAAACAATTAGGGTACTAACATCTTTAGTACTAAACACCATATGTATGACATGTTAATATAAATATCACCATATTTCTCAAAGTGACCATGAAGAACACTCAAGTCATTTTATGATCCACTTGATAGACTATTTAACTATTTAATAACAGTAAATGTTTATGTGCAATCAGACACTTTCAACTTGAATAACACCTCCAGCTAACAGTTTACAGTGTATCGAAGACTGCACATCATATTTCTGAAATATAAGCATCACCAGGTGTTTCACCATTAAAATACCTAACCTACTTTTCCAACAGCACAAAATATATACAGTTACAACAATGTTTTCCAACTAAAGTTGTATTTACTGTTTACGAGTTGACCATTTTTTACATGAGGTTTGGGTATGTTTGAAAATCCTTACAAACTCACAATAGAACATAGTTTATAAGGAGTATGGATACCTGAGGGAAGGAGCTCTTGTTCCATGTCTGTTTTTGCCTTGGTGTCCCGAACATAAAAAGTAAGTTTTGTTGGTTTGACAGAACGAGCTCCTGGCTTCTGAAGATTTTCTAAATAGCCGTTTAGTCTCTTCAATGAGTTTTCATTTACTTCCTAAAATAAAAATTGTAAGTAAATAAATAAACTGCATTATAATGTCTCACAGCACTGATTTATGCCAGAGCAAACTACCAATAAATACCCACCCTCTCTTTAGGGTGCTGGCCAAAGAAGTCTGGGTGGACTGCGAAGTAGAAGGGCCGCAGAGCATTGATAGCCTCTGCACCAGAGAGATATCGTTTCTGGATAACATGAGCAGCAGCATATTTTCTTTCCAACCTTTATGACAGAATAGTCGACTATCAAAATCACAAGTAAAATAAAATTTACCTTTACGACCTCACTGTAAATAACATTATTATTATTCAATCTCCAAATACAAGCAATATAACCTAAGCAATCCACTTTGTTTTAGACAGGTTAATTTTAATATAATAAAACAATAGAATCCCCCCTGTGACTTTTTCATTTCTAACTTCTATGCAATGGCTCAATGCAAAAAAAAGTTACACAAATTAACAAATAATGTGTGTTAAACAAACACATAATGTCTATACAGTTTAAGTAAACTAACTACTCGGTAAAGAAATTAGAATTATAGGCCACCCCGAGGTGTTGCCTACCTTGCAGCGTAACGTAGCATAGAGGTCACCGACATTACCATCGGCAGTTTTGGTCAGCACTAGTGTGACATCCACAGGTGCATAACCACTGTGTAAAAATACTGGTCCGGTGTGAGTGTTATCAATACCAGAAGTTATACGTTTCATGGGAAACACTGGCAGACTGGCAGAATGTTCAAGACAGAACCAGTCTGAAAATAGGTCACCGTTACATGCCCATGTCACGCACGTATTTTCAAGAACACTGAACTAGCTTACAGCCTATGCTAGTAACATAAATAACTCTGACACAACTGGCCTTCATTCGCAGTAACGTTTGGTGCTAATAACTGAATTCTGATGCAACGTATAGTTCAACAATTTTGGTTTTGGTTCCAAACTGTAAGGTCATCACTCTTTAGAGCAGTTTTGCAGCGATTCTGACACACTGTATGCCTGGCTGGTTAGCTAACCACCTAGCTTAGTTCTATCAAATCTAAGCTGGTGGATGGCTTCACACGTAAACAAACCATAAGCAAGCTATCAACCTATGCCAATACATTTTAAAGGGTTATGTGCCATGTACAAGAACGATTACTGTATATTATTTCAGTGTACAGGCATCGGAGCATAAAAGATTGCTATTTCAAACACTTCCAATGCAACAATATTTTAAGCACCTGCTTCTTCATAACATTTCCACACGATGTATTGATACCAAACCAGTCAAAAGCAATGGGTAAACCACCCAATGCCAGTGGACGAATAGACCGGAAGTTGTCCGTTTAAAATGCTGGGTTGCTGTTCCACTGGACGTCTGTGGCCATCTGCTGACGAGTTAAAGAATAACACATAGTTGCAAACCTTTCTAAATCTATTTGTCTATCAAAGTGATTGTAATTTATAATAATAACTAGGTTGCATTCCTGCAAAAAATGCTTGAAAACTGTGCTTGAATCTGCCAAGTTTCGTGGTCATCGGAGCAAATATGTATGCCAAATTTCAGTTTTCCAGTTTTTACCAATTGGCACTATACTTGAGAGTTCTATTCCTTAACATTCCAAATTTAACTTTAAACTGTCCTGTCTAAAACAGTTTAGATAGTTGCCACATGAAAAAACACAGGTCACAGTTCAGATCCCAGACCCCTCTGACTAATTTTCAACCAAGTTTATAGGTTTAAGCAGTTTAATTTCAATCATCGCTTGTTGACATCGCATGGAGGTTAGAGTGCTCACTCTGGCTGCTGCAGTGGAGCAGTGTGTTGTGACATCATCAGCCTGAACATTCTACCTTTCATTTCAAAAGGGACAAAATGTTGCAGAAAAACAACAATAACAGACGACCGAGAAGAGGTATGGTAAATCTAAAGGTGGTGCACCATGTCTAAACCAGGCTGATCGTTTTGGAGTTGGAACGGTGTCTCTATCTGGAAAGCCTGAAGACTAGCGGAAACAAAATCTGGGTGAATGTTGAAAAATAATAACTAGATTGCATTCCCCCAGAAAATGCTACAAGTTTACATGCTACAAGTTTCATGATCATTGCAGCAAATATGTATGACAAATTCAAAAGTTTTTTTTACCAACAACTATAGGCCTATTTCAAACCTCCCATTTATAAGCAAAGTACTTGAAAAAGTCGTCTTTAAGCAACTCAATCTCAATCAAAGACTGTTTTTTCTGAGGCGGCTGTACAGTTATGGTATGGAGAGCAGGATACTGGCCAACTTCTTTCTCTGTACAATAGAAAGTATCATAACTGGTAACTTTACAGCCTGGTACAGTAGCGGTTTCAGGCACGGGCGAACCGGGCAGCCGCCCGGGGCGCCATTTCGTGGGGGGCGCCACGAGCGCTTGGGGAAAAAATAAAATAAAAAGCTCCGTTCGTCATATCGCTGCAATCGGCACATTGGCGCCCCCTGTAATGCTGCAATCGGCACAATGGCGAACTGCAGGCGCCCTTGCTTGCTGAGAAGGTGGCATGCACAGAAGCAGCGTGTCTTTCTGTCTCGGGGGCAGTGCCGTAGCTCCGCACACGCACATAACGCAGAGTGCGTAGGGCACTAAGTGCTCGTGAAAAAAGCATCACAATAGGCTAGGTACGTGCTAGTAAGGATATTTTAAAAATGTGCAAAGCATGTTAATATTTATTTTTAAGCAATACAAAAGCAACATAGGTCAATTTGCTCCTCTCCTTCTCCATTCTCCTCCTGGTGCCCCCTCCCCCACCTTTCCGTGGTCTGGTGTTTGGACGGGGCCTTGAAAAGATATCTGAAGTCGGGAGCGGAAAAAAGAATAGAAAGCGAGATGAATCTCACGCTTGCAGATAAGACAGTGTTTTAAATAAATAAATCATAATAATGAAAAGTTCATTTTGTAGCCCTTACTCCTTCCGTCAACAAACTTTGTAACGTTCGCTCCCAGGCTACTAGCAATGTTCAGGCTGTGTTAAATGATTAAAGTTGTAAATGATTGATGCTGGCTAGCTAGTTTAGGTTGTGGATATAAATATGGATATGGATATTTGAAAGCAATTCATCATGGTCACTCGACTGTTTTCAGTTAACGTTCGGATAAGACTAGCACTTTCTTCCTTAGGTTGCTAGCTAGCTATGCTGCGGTTGCCCTCAGTCACAAGTACATAGTTCTCGTCGGTTTGCAGGTTCATAGGCCAATGGGAAACATCTGCTGGTGAAACTAATATGAAAAGAATCAATCTTACTGTTACGTAGATTTTCCCTCTTCGTATTTATTTCAAACTCTGCACACAATGTTTTTGTTCTCCCATATGAAACCAAATGTAAAATAGAGTGAATTTTAAATGTACCAGTGATTTACACGTAGGCCTACATATACCTAATTTATATATGCAGTTTTTGTACTAAGTTCAAAACTGTATTTCAGTAGAATTCCTATATACTTTGTCTTTTAATTTTGAATGTAGAGCCGTCTGCAGCCATTGCACAGATCTTTGTTTAGTAATGGTGGTGGTATTTATTTATTAACCATTTTAAATAATGTATTTTTTTTTACTTTAATGTTTGGTGTATTTGTTTCGGGGGGGTAGGGGGCATCCAGGATCTTTACAATAAATGGTGTATAAGGAAGGCCAAACAAATAATAATGGATCCACACCACCCCAGCTACACACACTTCACCCTACTACCATCTGCCCGCCCGCAGATACAGGTCCATACGCGCCCACACCAGTCGACTGAGGGACAGCTTCTTTCTTCAGTCCATCAGGCTGCTGAACTCTAAACCACCATAGGAAGGAACCCACTCTCTCACTCATCTTATCATTTCTCCAACCTGCCTTTTTAAAAATGCAGCTTTCAAAGTTTTTTTAATATATATTTTTTCCTTACTTTTACTTTTGCCTTTTTACTTTAACTTTTTTTGGGACTCTCTGAGCAGGGAAGTTTTTCATTGCACATGAATTCTAGAATTCATGTACACATTACAATAAAATATCTTGTATCTTGTATCTTGTACCTGTTCCTGTGTATAGATACATCTACGGATGCGCTGGGACACATCATCAGTGATGAGTTCACCGGGTGTTTCGGGTCTCTCAACATCAGACACCCTCCCTCAGGCGACCCAGCCGGGGGTGATCAATCCCCGGCTTGTGTCCCAGCAGCTTGCGCCCACTTTTCAGACCTCTTAATCCATAACCACCTGGAGGCTCTCTCTGCAGCCTCGGTGGCGGACTTGATGGCTCTCCTCTTAGCAGCACCTGATATTCCGAGGAGGCTGTATGCCTTGCACAGGGAGCGTGCAGCGAAGCCCCGGCATCCCACCTCTATCGGTTCACAGCGTGCCTTCCAGCCTCTCCTCCGGCAATCTTCAATGAGCTCCTGGTATTTGAGCCGCTTGCGCTCATTGGCCTCTTGCATGCGGTCCTCCCAAGGGACTGTCAGTTCCAATAAGAGGACTTGCTTCGAAGAGGCAGATGTCAGTACCAGGTCGGGTCTCAAGGAAGTTGGTGTGACATATTCTGGGAACTTGAGCTGCCTGCCCAGGTCAACTCGCAGTTCCCAGTCTGATGCCGATGAGAGGAGGCTGGCTGATGGTGTTGGCTTTGAACGTGGCCTCTCTCCAGCCTTCACGAAGCGGATTGACTTCTGGCTGCTGGCCGGTTTGTTGCTCGCCACTGCACTGGCTATAGCCTCAGCCACTGCCTTCAGCATCTGGTCATGTCTCCAGCGGTAACGGCCTCCTCCAAGAGCTGCCGGGCAGCTGCTCATGATGTGCTCCAGGGTGCCTCTTCCTGGACAGAGAGAGCAAGTTGGAAGGTCGCTCTTTCCCCAAACGTGCAGATTGGCTGGGCTTGGTAGCACGTCGTAGACAGCTTGGACCATGAACTTGATGTGCTGGGGTTCTGCCTTCCAGATGTCATTCCAGGTCAGCTTCCTCTCCAGTGTTCCTTCCCATCTTGTTGATGCCCCCTGCTGCCGCATGCTCACCATCTTGCTATTTCTCACATCCTCGACCCCTGCCCGCACCTCTTCCAGGACAAGGAAGTGTTAATAAAAACAATATACTAGAAAAGTTCCAATCAGGCTTTAGAGCAAACCACAGCACAGAGACCACCCTAACTAAAATAGGTAATGATCTTAGACTTAGTATGGCCACAAACAAAGTCTCTGCCCTGGTTCTCCTAGACCTAAGCGCCACCTTTGACAGTATAGACCACAACATACTACTTAACCGTCTCGAAACCTAGGTAGGTCTGTCAGGTCATGCACTAAAATGGTTTGAATCATATATTATAGGAAGGCAATTTTACGTTAGTATCGGAGATCACGTATCCAACAAACACAACATGCCTTTTGGGGTCGCCAAAGGCAGCTGTCTCGGCCCCCTCCTCTTTTCATTATACATGGTAGCATTGGGTAACATCATCAAAGAACATAATGTAGATTACCACATATGCCGACGACACACAGTCGAACCAAACCAAACCACTTCCATACACGCTCTAACCTGCTTAACAGCTATTACACATTGGATGAACAACAATTTTCTAAAATTAAAAGAGGACAAAACAGAGGTTTTACTTCTTGGCCCCAGAGACAAACGCGAGGCTCTCTAACCTGGGAAGCCTAAACCAACATGTCAGAGAAAAGGTGACAAGCCTAGGAGTGACCCTGGACTCTGACTTAAGCTTTGAACCCCATATTAATAAATGAACAAAAACCGCCTATTTCCATCTTAGAAATATTGAAAAAGTCCACACCTTCCTAACCCAGCAGGACGCCGAAAAACTGGTTCATACATTTATCTCAAGTAGACTAGATTTGTCATGTTATGTTTAGAAATTGTTTGTGTCCTTAGCGACACCCGCTGGCCATTTCTAATATGGCAGAATAGCTGGTTCTTCTTGGTTGGTAAAGGCCGCTAGTTCATTGGTTTAGAATAGTCATGTGATAGTTTCTCTATTTCCTGTTCAGCCATTTGTTGAGTATAGCGTACACGGGAGCACATTGATGCACCGATATCGTATTCTTTCGCCATCTAGTTATTTAAAGCCTTGGAAAGCATTGCTTGTAAGTAACATCGTTAAGATAAGGTTAAGGATACTATATATTTGTGTATTTAGCAGTTTGGTGCACTTTGCACGTGTCGTGACGCTGTGTAACATAAGCAGCTCACCGTGTGGTGTTTCCAGTTTAATGTTGTAGTATGCAGTAAAACAATCAGTCTCACTCATAAGAAATATGTATCTTTATGTTTGAACTTTATTTAGATTATTTACACCGTCTCTGTATGAGAATTCCATGATTTATACCGTGTATTTAGACTAAAGCAAGCTTTATTTTTGTGATTAGTTTCACAGACTCAATATTTAGGAACCTGTCGAGACAAGATTCAAAGTAAAGGAGACAACTTTATTCCTGCGTCTGGCTCATCATTTCCACACTGAATATTGACTGTTTACCTATCTGTCGAATCGTGCCCACCTACACACGCACGCTAGAGGACAGAATAGTGAAAAAGCAGCAGCACAGCGGGCTACGAACAACAGATCTGTGAAAGAAGACGACTACTTCTCATCCTCTCCCCTCTTCAGTCTGCATTGCGTCCCTGTGTGACAAATTGAAGATGGAAGGGAATACAGAGGTGAGACCCACCAACTCCTCTAGTCATCTGGAGACCAGGTCGGTCGTGTCCAACACTACGTCAAGCTCAAGAAAGACCTCTGCGAGCATGGAAGCAGCTAGAGCACGCGCAAAGGCGAAAGCTGCAAAAGCGTGCACCACACTCGTTCAGAGAGAGACTGAGGTAATACTGGAAAAGGCCAGATTGGAAGCAGAGCTGCGCACGCTGCAGCATGAAAAGCAAGTTGCAGCCGCAAATGCGGAAGCCGAAGTTCTAGAGATAGCGGCAGCGGAGTTGGAATCAGAGGAAAGGCGAAGTGACATTGAGGTATTGCCCCATGAACCCGCTGAAAAGCGGACCAGTGACTATGTTGACTGTATTTCTGCCACACGCAATAGCCAACTCTCTCCCTATCAGGCCCAGCCACTTAATTCCCTTCCCAGCAGGGAAGTCCATCAGACATTCGTAGCAGAGCAGGTTGACGTGCAGTCATGCCCCCCTCTACACCATAACCTAGCTCAGATCAGAGCACATCAGCCCCACACCTCTCCTCCTGTCAAACCCATGCACCAGCCACGCAACACGGAGCACACAGACATGCACCCGCATCTCCGTCCTCCTTACCAACCAGCCCACGGTCAGATCCATGGCCATAGCATAGCACACCGGCCACCCTCTCCTCCTGTTAAGAGGGAAGTGCACCCGCCAGGTAACACAGGCCATGCAGGCATGAGTGACATAGCCAGGTACTTAGTGCGCCGCGAGCTTGTTAATTCAGGGCTTAGCAAGTTTGACGACCACCCTGAAAACTACTGGGCTTGGAAGTCCTCATTTGCCAGTGCCATAGAAGGGCTAAGACTGACCGCTAGTGAAGAGCTTGATCTTTTAGTTAAATGGTTAGGGCCAAAGTCTTCAGATCATGTCAGGAGGCTGAGAGCTGTTCACATTACTGACCCCACCATTGGCCTCAGAATGGCGTGGATACGTCTTGAAGACTGCTACGGCAGTGCAGAGATCATTGAAAAGGCTCTTTTTGACAAGTTAGAAAGTTTTCCGAAAATCAACATTAAGGAACCTCTGAAGCTTAGAGAGCTCGGAGACCTGCTGAAAGAAATCGAGTCTGCAAAGTTAGAGGGCTACCTGCCAGGGCTTTCTTATCTGGACACGGCGCGAGGTGTGACCCCCATTGCCAACAAGCTCCCTTACAACCTCCAAGAGAAATGGATGTCGTTGGGTTCCAGGTATAAAGCCGATCACCAGGTAGTCTTCCCCCCTTTCTCATATTTTGCTGACTTTGTCTGTCGCGAGGCACACACACGTAATGATCCCAGTTTCACGTTTGGCCTGTGTGCTGGCAACGCTGCAAAGCCAGACTACACAGGGAAAAGACAGGGACAGCCTAAAAGCCTGGTGTCTGCCAACAAGACTGAGATCTCACACACACAGACTGCAGACACCGCTGACATTGCAAACAGCAAGCTAGACATTGACAAACATTGTCCCATTCACAAAAAACCCCACCCCCTCAAACGCTGTAGAAGCTTTCGAGCTAAAAGCATTGAGGAACGCAAAACATTCTTAAAGGAAAATAACGTCTGTTACAGATGCTGTTCTTCAAGCACGCACCTAGCAAAGGACTGCAAAGTTACAGTGCAGTGTTTCGAATGTAACAGCAACGCACACACCACAGCCCTCCACCCAGGGCCACCCCCATGGACTGCTAAGCCCCCTAGTGCAGAGCACGGCGGGGAGGCAGAGGAGAGCGCCTCTCCCGCAGTTAACAACAAATGCACTGATGTTTGTGGCGATTCATTGAGTTCCCGCTCATGCTCTAAGATTTGTCTGATTGAAGTCTATCACAAAAGCAAACCAGACCAAGCCGTGAAAGTTTATGCAATACTCGACGATCAGAGCAACCGGTCGCTCGCTAGATCAGAGTTCTTCGACATCTTCCGCCTCAAGAGCACAGAGTCTCCCTACACTCTTCGCACATGCGCTGGAGTCACAGAGATGTTTGGTAGGAGAGCCGCAGGCTTCATCGCACAGTCTCATGATAGAACCTGCAAAGTGTCCCTTCCCACGCTCATTGAGTGCAATCACATGCCGGATGACAGGTCAGAGATACCTACGCCTGAAGCAGCGAAACACCATTCACACCTAAGCTCTGTCGCTCACCTCATTCCCCCACTCAATCCAGATGCGCAGATCCTCCTCCTGCTTGGCCGTGATGTCCTGCAAGTTCACAAGGTCAGGGATCAACGCAACGGGCCTAAAAATGCACCCTACGCTCAGAGACTTGACCTTGGTTGGGTTGTAGTTGGTGAGGTTTGCTTAGGCGCTGCTCACAAGCCCACAACTGTGAACAGTTATCGCACACACATTTTAAGCAATGGACGTCCTTCCTATTTCAGTCCATGTCCCAACCGCATTTTACTGAAAGAGACACTGAATGAAGGTAACATGTCAAAGCTCTCTCTTTCCTCTCAGTCTGCTCCAGACACTCACCTCTCTCCCAGGTGGAGCTCCTGCTGTGACAGCTCAGAAGACAGCTCCATCTTTGAAAGAACGTCAGATGACGACAAAGTAGCCCCGTCAATTGAGGACAGACTGTTCATGCAGATAATGGACAAAGAGATGTTCATGGACGACACAAACAGCTGGGTGGCGCCACTTCCTTTCCGTTTCCCAAGAGCACGCCTGCCTAACAACAAAGAACAAGCTTTGTGCCGTCTCACTTCTCTCTGTCGTACGCTTGACAAAAAGCCTCAGATGAAAGAGCACTTTGTGGCATTTATGCAGAAAATCTTCGATCACCACCATGCTGAACTGGCCCCGCCCCTGCATGAAAAGGAAGAATGCTGGTACTTGCCTACATTTGGCGTGTACCATCCACGCAAGCCTGAGCAGATTAGGGTGGTGTTTGACTCCAGCGCTCGTCATCATGGAGTGTCACTGAACGATGTGCTGCTGACAGGCCCAGATTTAAACAACAGCCTGCTGGGGGTCCTGTTACGCTTTAGACGTGAGCCAGTAGCCATCACTGCAGATATAGAACAAATGTTCCACAGTTTCATTGTCCGAGAGGACCACAGGAACTACCTTCGATTCCACTGGTTCAGAGACAATGACACATCCAAAGACATCGTTGAATACAGAATGAGAGTTCATGTATTTGGCAATAGCCCTTCTCCTGCCGTTGCAATGTACGGACTCAGGCGCGCTGCTCTGCATGGAGAGGCTGAGTTTGGTGCAGACGCAAAGGGCTTTGTGCAAAGGGACTTTTATGTCGACGATGGGCTCAAGTCCCTTCCCTCTGTCACTGAAGCCATCGACCTGCTCAAGGCTACACAGGACATGCTCGCTATCTCGAACCTGAGGCTTCATAAGATAGCGTCCAACAGCCCAGAGGTCATGCAAGCATTCCCTTCAACTGACTACGCGAAGGATCTGAA
The DNA here is from genome assembly GCA_030347295.1 of Setipinna tenuifilis. NCBI lineage: Eukaryota > Metazoa > Chordata > Actinopteri > Clupeiformes > Engraulidae > Setipinna > Setipinna tenuifilis. The sequence goes on from CM059277.1 coordinate 29,684,114, forward strand.
AGACCTGGATTTGGAGATAGACTCTCCACCAGTTCAACGCAGCCTTGGACTGAGCTGGAACCTGCAAAGTGACACATTTACATTCCGTGTTGCCAGCTCTGACAAACCATTCACCCGCAGAGGCGTTCTAGCTACAGTCAATAGCCTGTTCGACCCTCTTGGTCTCGTGGCTCCCATCACCGTCCGAGGCAAACTCCTGCTCAGAGAGCTGACGAGCACGACTGTAGACTGGGATGCTCCTCTCCCCCCAGAAAAGGAGGCAGAATGGAATGCCTGGAGAGACTCGCTACAAGATCTCACAAGGTTTGAAACCCCACGAGCATACACTGTAGCCTCTCTCTCAAATGCAGTGAAAAGAGAAATTCATGTGTTTGCTGATGCATCTGTAGAAGCCATAGCAGCTGTAGCGTATTTAAAGGTTACAGAGAGTGATGACACATGTCATGTGGGCTTTATCATGGGCAAAGCCAAATTAGCCCCTCTGTCAAATCACACTGTGCCCAGACTTGAACTGTGCGCTGCTGTTCTTGCAGTTGAACTAGCAGAGCTGATTGTGCAAGAGTTGGACTGTAAGCCAGATGCCACAGAATTCTACACGGATAGTAAAGTGGTGCTGGGGTATATCAGCAATGAAACCCGAAGATTTTACGTGTACGTCAGCAACAGAGTGCAAAAGATCAGAAGGTTCACACACCCCGAGCAATGGCACTATGTGCCCACTTCACTGAATCCGGCGGATGTGGCTACCAGATCAGTGCCTGCAGCCCATCTCCTTGAAGCCATCTGGCTCACCGGTCCAGCTTTCCTTCAGCATCCCGACTCCTCACATGCTACAGAGGAGACGCCCTTTGACCTTGTTCTTCCAGAGTCTGACGTGGAGGTAAGAGCCCATGTCACCACATGCACAAAAGCAAGCACGACACTTGGCTCTCACCGCTTCGAGAGATTCTCCTCATGGAAGTCTCTCATTAGAGGCATAGCGTCTCTCATGCACATTGTCCAGTCCTTTAAAAGGAAAGAGACTTGTAAGGGATGGCATCGCTGTGTGGGGTCTCACACAGCCGACCTGCTGGCACAAGCAAGAGACATTGTTATTGGATGTGTGCAAAGAGAGGCCTACCAAGCTGAATTTGCATGTCTAGATAAGGGAAAAGAAATTCCTAAGAACAGTCCACTCAGAAAGCTCTCCCCTGTTCTTGTGAATGGTCTGCTGAGAATAGGGGGTCGGCTTGAGCATGCCACACTCGACACAATGGAGAAACATCCGCTCATTATCCCGGGACGCAGCCATGTCGCCACTCTCCTCACGAACCACTTTCACGAGAGAGTGAAACACCAAGGCCGTGTTTTCACGGAGGCCTCCATCCGCTCAGAGGGCTTCTGGATAGTTGGAGCGAAAAGATGTGTCAATAGTGCCCTCCGTAGGTGTGTCATATGCAAGAAGCTCAGAGGAAGGTCAGCAGAGCAGAGAATGGCGAATCTTCCCTCTGATCGCCTCAGCACCGAACCACCTTTCACCAATGTGGGCCTGGATGTGTTTGGCCCATGGGACGTGTCCACGCGCCGTACCCGTGGAGGCCAGGCCAACAGTAAAAGGTGGGCGGTGATGTTCACATGTCTAAGTGTGCGAGCTGTGCATATTGAACTGATAGAGTCAATGGACAGCTCATCGTTCATAAATGCCTTACGCCGCTTCATTTCCCTGCGTGGCCCCCTGAAGCGAATACGTTCTGACTGTGGAACTAATTTCAGAGGGGCATGCAAGGAGCTGAAAATGCTTATGGACAATACAACGGAACCAAGCGTGTCAAGATTCCTCAGTGAAGAGGGGTGCACATGGACTTTTAATCCGCCCCACTCCTCTCACATGGGAGGAGCATGGGAAAGGATGATTGGGATTTCGAGACGGATACTGGACTCCATGCTCTCCCAAGTCACTCCCTCATGCCTCACTCACGAAGTGTTGTCCACCTTTATGGCCGAAGTATGTGCCATCATTAATGCAAGACCTCTGACACCCATCTCTACTGATCCAGAGTCTCCCTTCCTCTTGACACCAGCAATGATCCTCACGCAGAAGACATCCACTCCTCAGCCTCCACCTGTATCCTTTGAAAAGACTGACTTGTACGGTCAGCAGTGGAAAAGAGTGCAACATCTTGCCAACACTTTCTGGGAGAGATGGAGGCGAGAATATTTGGCCACACTACAGACTCGCAACAAATGGCAAGAATGTAGGCCGAATATTAAGGAGGGCGACCTTGTCCTGTTAAAGGACAATCAGGTGACAAGAAATGAGTGGCCTATGGCTCTCGTGACCAAAGCTATCCCTGGCACTGATGGGAAAGTCAGAAAATTAGAACTGAGGGTAACTAGGGGTGGTAGTGTGAAAACATTCCTTAGACCTATCGTGGAAGTCATACCTCGTATGTCTGCTTAGATTCATAAGTATGCTATGACACTGTTCTCCCTGCTTTAAAAAAAAAAAAAAAAATGTGTGCAGTGATATTGTGTTCAATATCAGACGGGGAGTGTCATGTTATGTTTAGAAATTGTTTGTGTCCTTAGCGACACCCGCTGGCCATTTCTAATATGGCAGAATAGCTGGTTCTTCTTGGTTGGTAAAGGCCGCTAGTTCATTGGTTTAGAATAGTCATGTGATAGTTTCTCTATTTCCTGTTCAGCCATTTGTTGAGTATAGCGTACACGGGAGCACATTGATGCACCGATATCGTATTCTTTCGCCATCTAGTTATTTAAAGCCTTGGAAAGCATTGCTTGTAAGTAACATCGTTAAGATAAGGTTAAGGATACTATATATTTGTGTATTTAGCAGTTTGGTGCACTTTGCACGTGTCGTGACGCTGTGTAACATAAGCAGCTCACCGTGTGGTATTTCCAGTTTAATGTTGTAGTATGCAGTAAAACAATCAGTCTCACTCATAAGAAATATGTATCTTTATGTTTGAACTTTATTTAGATTATTTACACCGTCTCTGTATGAGAATTCCATGATTTATACCGTGTATTTAGACTAAAGCAAGCTTTATTTTTGTGATTAGTTTCACAGACTCAATATTTAGGAACCTGTCGAGACAAGATTCAAAGTAAAGGAGACAACTTTATTCCTGCGTCTGGCTCATCATTTCCACACTGAATATTGACTGTTTACCTATCTGTCGAATCGTGCCCACCTACACACGCACGCTAGAGGACAGAATAAGATTACTGTAATGCCTTATTTGCAGGCCTGACTAAAAAGTCAATTGAGAAACTACAGCTTATTCAAAACTTGGCTGCTAGGTTACTAACAAAAACTAGAAGAAGGGATCACATCACTCCCATATAAGCTGAACTCCACTGGCTGCCTGTCTCCTACAGAATTGAATTTAAAATACTCCTACTAGTATTCAAGGCTATAAACAGTCTTGCCCCCTGTTATATCACTGACACACTATCTGTTTATATTCCTGCACGAGCCCTCAGATCTGCCGAAGCTGGTATCCTGAGGGTCCCAGAAGCTCCACCCAAAAGGATCGGGGAAGCAGTCTTCTCGTACTACGCCCCATGGAGATGAAACGCTCTACCACAACGCATTAGAGAAGCTGAGTCCTTCGACACCTTCAAGCAGCAACTCAAGACACATCTATTTAACCTCACCTATACCTGACAGCCCTACCGAGGACCCGCCACCGCCCCTTCCCCAAACACCCAGACTGACAGCAGTCACGCAACGGACCCCTCACCCCCCTCCAAAGTCCACCTTTCCCCCCTCACCCAAATAGACCTACAACAGCCACATTAACTGCTCCACCCCCACCCACAGCAGGTTTCTTCCTTTTTTTCATTTGATTTATAAAAACCACATGCAACTCAGGGAGTTTTTTCTCACCCCTGTCGCCCCTACGGACACAAGCAGGACAACAGCACCTGAACGACCTTCCCTGCGCCACCAAGATGCAACAAATGCTTTTCACCCGTGTTCACGCAAGAGCCCGCATCAATGGGGCATTGTGTTGTTGTAACATTGCATTGTTGGGCCGCGCAAGAGCCCGCATCAACGGGGCATTGCTTTGTTGTGACATTGCATCGTTGTGGCACGCAAGAGCCGTATTAACGGGTCATTGCGTCATTATGTCACTGCGTCATTTCATTATTGTGTTCAATTGCTCCGATGCCATTGGACTGCAAGAAATGTTGTCTTGTTGTGACCTTGCCAAACTGTAAAGCACTTTGAGCTGCATCTTGTATGTATGAACTGTGCTATACATGTAAAGGTTATTATTATTATTAATAATAATAACAATAATAATAGTATTAATAATAATAACTAGACTGCATTCCCGCAGAAAATGCAAAAAGTGTGCTTGCATTTTAGCAATGTTAGCATAACTGCTAAATAGCTTTGGCTAATATAGCTACACAACACTGTAAGCACAGTGAATTACTTCACATTTTTAGCATAGTTAGCATAATTAGCATTTTTAACATTGTTAGCAATAAATGCTAACAAATACTAGCTGAGTTAACTAAGTAACACTGTTAACCCAGCTAATTACTTTACATTTTAGCATAGTTATCATTGTTAGCATAACGGCTACATAGCTTCAGCTAATATAGCTACACAACACTGTTAGCACAGTTAATTACTTCGCATTTTAGCATAGTTAGCATAATTAGCATTGTTAGCATAACTGCTAACGAATACTAGCTGAGTCAACCAAGTACCACTTTTAACCCAGTTAATTATTTTGCATTTTAGCATAGTTAGCATCGCTACCATTGTTAGCATAACGGCTAACAAACGTTTGCTAGGTTAGCAGAGTTGCACTGACTACATAGATAACTACTAGAGATAACTACTATAGATAGATTTCATGTTTACAAACATTGCGCATGTGACGCAAATCCGGGGCAGAAAGTTATGCCCCGCCATACAAAAAAACACCAAAGCCAATAATGAATGTATTGTTTGTTGCTTGTAGTTCACCTACTAACCCATCTTCTGTAGCCAGGAAGGCTTGTACAAACACCGTCAACATGTTCCCAAACGTATGTTTACATATTTGAGGCTTTGTCGATGTACTTTGTCTGTGTTTGGAATTAAACATGCCACTTGGGTGCTCTATGTTCTTTGGTGCTAGATAGCTAAGTTCGAGTGACCACAGCTTTACTCAACTTTAGCCTAGTTAATCAAAGTTAACAATTTTACTGGCAAATGGATTAACATGCACACGAACAGCGAAGGCAGTGGTCATTTTACACGTACAATTACATGATTAATCGGTCCATAAGCGGACCATCTTTGCCCCAATCCGCCCTTTTTATAGCTTGCAGCCATAACTTTCTTCGATGTTGGGCAAATGCATTCTTTTTCCTTGGTATGTTAAACAATCGCATGCCATTTCCAGACCTATTCGTGCAATTTACCATACAACAACTTATCGTCATTTTCTCTGGTTTATTTCTTCTACTGTCTATGGGTTTATCCGACCAACAGGCTTCCAACCTGCTTCTTTCTACCCCGGACTTGCGCAGTTGCAACCATGGTGACGTAGGCGTGAAATCTATGTATAGGCTGCAATACACTCCCATGGCAGAACATTATGCAGGCCATGGCATGGGTATTATGACATCACGAGAGTTCTATTCCTGAACATTCCACATTTAAAAAATGGCAGTTGGTCCAGGTGCAACTGCCACAGTATTGTCTGCCTCTCTTTCACCATTTTTAAACTGTCCTGTTTCAAAAAGTTTAAGTAGTTGCCACATCAAAATTTCACAGCTCACAGTCAGATCCCAGACCTCTCTTACAAAGTTTAAATCAAGTTTATAGGTTAAACGGTTGAGTTTTGATCATTTAAAACTTCAGACATGCACCCTGACCTGTTTACAGTAAGTTGATGAAATGTATGGCAAAATCCCATACTGTCTGACACCATTTTTAAACTGTCCTGCCTCAAACAGTTTAAGTAGTTGCCGCATGACATTTACACAGGTCACAGTCAGATCCCAGACCTCTCTTACAAACTTTAAATCAAGTTTATAGGTTAAGCGGTTGAGTTTTAATCATTAAAAAACTGAGTGGAGGTTAGAGCTCACTCTGGCTGCTAGTGGAGCAGTGTACTGTGACATCATCAGCCTGAACATTCTGCCATTCATTTTCAATGGCGGAAAAGTTGCAGAAAAACGACAATAACGGACGAACGACAAGAGGTACGGTATACAGAATTGTAGGCGGTCTGGTCCAAACTGGGCCGGTCGATTTAGAGTTGGAACGATGTCTCTATCTCGAAAGCCTGAGGAATAGTAACGTCTGAAAGATCTGGTTCAGGAGAATAATAAACGGTGGGATAACAATAAGTGTGCTCTGCAAGCACACTTAATAAACGGGGAGATAACAATAAGTGTGCTTTTTGCAAGCACACTTAATAATAAACGGTGGGATAACAATAAGTGTGCTCTGCAAGCACACTTAACTAGACTGCATTCCCGCAGAAAATGCAAAAAATGTGCTTGCAAATATGCGTGCCAAAGTTTTTACCAATTGGCACTATAGGCTGCAATACACTGCCATGGCAGAACATTATGCAGGCCATGGCATGGGGATCACTCAAGAGTTCTATTTCTGAACATTCCATTCAAAAAAATGGCAGTTGGTCCAGGTGCAACTGCAACAGTATTGTCAGAATCAGAATCAGTCCGCAGCGTCTCTCTTTTGAGAAATAAATAAATAAATAAAAATAATAAAAATAAATAAATAAATTTAAAAAAAAAGTGCAAAAAGTACAAAAATAGTAAGTGCAAAAATATAATAAAATAAAAAAATATATATAGTATATATGATAACAAAGAATTTAAAAGAAGAAGAAAGAGAAAAAAGTGATGAAAAAATAATGCAAAAGGGAGCAAAAGATGCTTGATGCAAAAGATTATGATGGTCAGGACTTATCCATTGTTAATGACGCTGATGGCAGAAGGGAAAAAGCTGTTTTTATGTCTTGCTGTTCTGGTATATAGGGTTCTGTAACGCTTGCCAGAGGGGAGGAGGTTGAAATTCCGCCATTCATTTTCAATGGCGACAAAAAGTTGCAGAAAAACAACAATAACGGACAAACGACAAGAGGTACGGTTAATAGAACGGTGAGCGGTCATGTCCAAACCGGGCCGGTCGTTTTAGAGTTGGAACGGTGTCTCTATCTCGAACGCCTGAGGAGTAGCAATGTCTGAAAGATCTGGGTGAAAAATTTTGTGTTGAAAAATCGCGGTAAATAATAATAAACGGTGGGATAACAAGTGTGCTCTGCAAGCACACTTAATAATAAACGGTGGGATAACAATAAGTGTGCTCTGCAAGCACACTTAATAATAATAATTCACACTATAGCTGCAACAGACACCCATGGCAGAACATGCAGGCCATGGCATGAGTATTATGACATCACTTGAGAATTCTATTCCTTACTATTCCAAATTTTAAAAAATGGCAGTTGGTGCAGGTGTAACTTTCTTCTACTGTCTATGGGTGTAACTGCCACAATATTTGCTGCCTCATTTCTAAACTGTCAAATATCATAGCTGCCAATAGAATCCAGACCTTCATGACAATCAAGTTAATGGCCACGAGGTTCAGTTTTGATCATTTAAAGATTCAGACACCCTGACCTGTTTGAAGTAAGATAATGAAATGTATGGCAAAATCCCATAGATAGACACCATTTTTAAACTGTTATTATTATTATTATTATTATTAGTAGTAGTAGTAGTAGTAGTAGTAGTAGTAGTAGTAGTAGTGGTGGTGGTGGCATGATAGTAGCCCTGTATTGTTGTTGCTGCTATTATTTCTTCTCTATAAGTTGTCTCATCTTTTGTTCTGAGGAAATGTAGAAAAAAAACTCCCTCTGGAAAGAACAATCTACAAAAGGTCATCACCCTTTTTCTGATTATGTAAATCTGGCAGAAAGCGTCTTCTCTCACTGTATGATTAATACCTTTTGTAAGAAATAAACTTAACTAAAACTAAACTATTAGTGATAATCACTTGACCTCAGTCATTTCCAACAGTGGTTACTCTGAGAGACATGATAAACATAATTGGTTTTTTTTTTGACACTGATATGATCGTTTCTCCACTCTCTCTCTGATTCTCTCTTATGTGACCCTTAGTCAGTTGTGTTTCAGTACCTGCCTGGCCTTGGTTATCTAACACATATTTCCATGACACATACAGATCTGTTTACCAGTGGTGAATAAAATCTAGTAAGTCAGTATGAAATTATTAATGGTAGTGTCTAATTCACCTTTACACAAAGTCTGACTGTACCTGATTCACAAAGTCCTTTTAAAGATAAATGTGTACAGCTTTACTAACTGAGAAAACACGTCACTAGTTGAATTGTATTGTTGTGTAAATGGTGTAGTAATGGCAACAGCACTTGTATCTCCTTTAGTAATTAAATGCTTTGAAAAGCTGGTCAGGAGTCACATCACATCACTTTTGTCCCACAGTTTTGATCCCCACCAGTTTGCCTACAGGACAAAGAGATCCACAGAGGATGTGGTAGCCACAGCCCTCCATGCTGCACTGTCCCTCCTATGTGTGAATGCTCTTTGTTGAATATAGCTGTGCATTCAACACCATCTTCCCCTACAAGCTGATGGACAAACTTGCGGACCTTGGTCTTCTACACATACAGATGGGAGGTGGTGCAGCTGATGGCGTGGTGCACGGAGAATAACCTGCTCCTGAACACCTTAAAGACCAAGGAGCTGATAATAGACTTCAGGAGAAAGAAAATGGACATTCCACCACTTGTAAACAGCATGAACTGTGTAGGTAGAGTGTCTGACTTCCGCTTCCTGGGAGTCAGCATTGAAGACAATATGACCTGAAACGTGAATACCTCTGAGCTGCTAAAAAGGCCCAGCAAACAATGCATTTCCTGAGGGTACTAAAAAAAACTGACTGACTGACTACTGCTTTTTTACATTGATTGTTGTACTGAATTGGTGGGACATGTGCAAATTTCATTTTGGTGGAACTTTTTTGAAATACCAGAAAGGCTTCTTCAAGTTACTGCCAGTCTTATCAATTCACATTGTGTCTGTGTGGGAAAAGAGCTAAGGTTTTGTTCTCTGCTGAAGCTTTCTTGAGTGCACCTGTCACTGCTGTAAAATCACCTCAGTTCCTCTCTATTTTCTCTCAGCCCAGTCTGTCTCTTCCTGTTTTCTGTCTCTTCCTGTCATTTGTGCTTCATCCATTATTTTGCTGTTTCTAGTCTTCGTCCATTATGACTATATGAGGGGAGTTTTTAGACAAGCCATTTCCAGCCACTGGGGGGGACTTACCATTGATTGCGGCTTCCTAAATGGTAGGCTACATTATCTTGCCGTAACATTTTCTTTAAAAACATTTCACTTTCGCTCTAGATACGAATATGCTTAATCTCAAATATAGTATTCTGTTATATATCTGGAATAATGACAATGCCCATAGATGGCTATAGTTTATTTTACCTGATCTTATTTGGATTCCATATTATGGTGATAACATAGGTATTTTCACAAAAACTATAACAATAACTATAATATACCTGAGCACTGCTCCATAACATGAAATTTATGACCAGGAGTTATGTATCTATTTGCTTAAAATGTTTAAAATGAGTTCACATACAATTTTTATAATTCAAGACCAGTTGTAAGGTAACACAAGTCCAAAGTCAGCTTAATGACAATCATCATTTACTCACTGTTTTTAAATTATACAGTATAATTTGTACAATACATATAATTCCCACACCTGTCAAAGACATACTTTTCATACTAGAAACAAGTATAGACCAGACATTCCACACTATTTTTGTGTCTTCAATAAGTTATTGTCTTTATTAAGTTATTGCAGGTTTAAGGGGTTGATATGTTCATGCTCCCTTCCCAACTAAAGAGCCCCATTTACCAACTGATTTTATTCACATATATATTTTTAATTACAGATCTTTCAATCATACATGTAAGAAATTACAACTTTATTTTAAATCACTAAGGCACATAATTTCACAACAAACCAACATATTTCTGAGAAGCAGTTTATTTGTGTAGAATGAGTGAATGTTGTGTGTTTCTCTTTGAAATGGCGTTCAGTGTTTGCAGGGAGACAATTTTGCAGGTGATTCTCTGTCTGTAGTGCTATGCTTGCATGTGCTCCCAGCAGTATCTCTGACTGCCTCCATTAGCTCCTCCAGGAAGTCCAGATACAGTGACGGTGCATGCGGTGAGGTGAGACCCTGGTGTTGTGAAGAAGCCGTGCCTGACACCATCTCGGCCTGATTCACAACACCAGCTGCCCCACGTCAGCATAAAGACAGATAGCTTGCCAATAGCTTCTGCATCCTCCATCTCTCTGAGTCTGGATGTTGGAACAACTGCAAGTGAAACAAACAGTAGACAACTTTATTTTGCTACAAGTTATTATTTGTTCCTTTTTCCAGTTGTCAGGTTGTAAATGTATACCCGCCTAAATTTGAGAATAGAATTGTCAGTTCTCTGATACAGCAGCTTATGGAACTGCAATGATAATGCAATATACACTTAGATCTTAAATCACACATTTTAGAAAGTCTAATTGTTTCAGGCCTTGGGCTTAACAAGCAACCCTGAGGTCCTGTGAATGGACGTCCACCTTTAATTACTACATTAGCAAAGCAAATTATTCTAGTCTTAAATGTCAGTTGCTTACATCTCTTCCTGCTCCACCCTTTCCCTTTACTGCCTCTCTCTCTCTCTCTCTCTCTCTCTGTCTCTCTCTGCTAATCTTCCATGTGATGAAAAAGTCACACGAGCACATAATGTCTGTCCAAAACATTTCTCTTAATCCCCTTTTATCAGCTCTGCTGACCCTTTCTGCTCAATGTAATTGCAACAAAGCCCACATCAAGACTTTTGTGTCAAGAACTTCTTTTTTTGGGTTTCAATTAGACCAGCTGGGCGGTGGGTGGAGGCGTTTGGACGTCTGCCAGTGTCCTTCAGACGAAGAATGTCACCGCACTTAATTGGCATGAGCACAGCTCTGCCACACCAGAGGAGACAGAAAGAGAGAAGAGAAAAATACTGAAGGCACGTGGCACATAGCAGGAACTCTGCCTGTGCCTGCCCCTATTAAACTGCCTGTCAGGGACAACAATAGAAGCCGGCACATCAGCACTGCCCTCTGGTGTTGGATGTTGGGTGCCTACTAGTAAGATAGATGGGAAGTGAAGCGAAAGGTTAAGTTACTATTGCCTTTTCTAAAGTGGCTCTACAGTATACTTTAGCGGTTTTCTTTGACATCTTCGAATTCACTACATGAGCTTCTTTTTAAAAAGACCTTGAGATCAATCTGACTCTCATTTTTTAACCTTCTCAATTGTTGTTGTGATATTGCCTATATACACATGCAGGATTACATTATCACATCTCTGCCATAAAATTTAGTTTTACTTAAAAAAAAAAAAATGAAATTACCAAAGCTATTTTGCACTTTTTCGCAGCATGACATACACTGTTCTGGAGGTGTCTGCCGAACAATAAATACCTTCTTTGCCATTTCAACAGTCTGTTCAGTTATCTCCTGACTAATCTATTACCTTAACAGACATCATATACTGCTATGAAATCTCCCAATTGAACAACGTGAAACCTACACACTCCAAGTTTTACCATATATTGTATATTATAAAAAATGCAGCAAAAGGGTAAAAAGCTTTTTATCTCCACAAGATCAAAACATCCACTAATACCCAGCTATCACCTACATATTTGCAGTTTGCAAACAGTCATCCACACATACTATCTCAAACATTGAGCACTGACAGATAAGTGAGAGCTGGGGAGCCACTGACAGATGATGGGTCCTGTTTATTGTGGGCGAACGGCTTTGCTAAATGCTAGCTTGGCTGGACATTAATGACTGTGCAGTGTAATTAAAGCTTTCAGTGAAATTACCCTTCCAGCAAGGCATTTTCGCTTCCCTAGCCCTGAGGTGACCGCACCCTCCAAGCCAGAATCTCAGCCAGGCCCAGTGGGCAAAAATTTTGTGCTGATGGACGCGCCCATCCCTTTTCCCAGCCTCCAGACAGCTGTGCTTAGCCAGCAGAATGTCTCATGGGGGCCAGGGCTACTTTGCTTAGCATGGAAGAAGGGAAGAAATGGGCTCCCGATAACAGCCATTCCCTCAGATCAATCATGCTGCTCTCCGCCAGCGAGACACCGGCAGCTCCATGGATCTGTGGTGTAACCAGCAGGGCGTGACTGCAGACTAAGGGGTGTGGGAGGCACTGGGAGTGGGTGATGTGTGGTAAGTACATCAGGCTGACCTAGCTTTGTCAGGGTGATATGAAGAGCTTTCACTTCTTTGAATGTTGGAATAGTGTTACAATTTTTCACAATTGTATAAGCTCAATCTCATTCTGACTTTCCTAATGACATAATCTGGGTTTCATTTTTTTCAGAAATATTGATAAATGACATGAATACATTCCCAAAACCCAACAAATGACTAATACTGTTGACTAAATATATGTCAACTGATAAAAATGTACTTCCAATGCAAAATCAATATGTTTAAGTGTTTGCTTGTTGCATGGTTACATATTGAAAATTGTGTGTGTGTGTGTGTGTGTGTGTGTGTTTGTAAGCAAGAATAAGAGAGAAAATCACATCATTGCCTTTACCCCCATTAACAATGGAATTCTCTTTTTTGATTGGCTGATGAGGTGGGAATTAACTTTGTGTAACTGGCTACCTTTGAAGTAGATCTCAAAAAGTTGAATCATTATTCAATATCAAAGCACTTATAAATGGTAACCATGAAAACTCCTGTAGCCAAAGTAATGGTCAAATGACTAGTTCATGCTCTACTTTTTTAATTTCGGTAGTTTATGCATATACAATTAGGCTATATTATACAATACAATATTGGTAGTTTATGCATAAAAATGATATCATACAGTACAAACGAAAGATAAAAGGGATAATGGCCTTCAAAGTGACCAGTTCCATGGAAATAATGACTTGACAGAGGCAACTCCACTCACTTCGCGTCACAGAGTTCTTCGCCTCCACCTTGTCATTATTTTCATGGAACTGGTCGCCTTGTCGATCACCATCCCTTACTTATGTATTCAACTGACATCTGGGAACACACTTTATTAAAACATGTTGACCTGAAGCTTGACAATGAAGTTCAGCTTAAGAAAAAAACTTTACTGTGCCTCATGCACTTTTCTCACCATGGTTGCCTAGATGTCAATTCAATTCTTTCTAAATTGGTGGGCCATACCATCCCATAAATAATTCCAGCCAATTAACACAAGTGCTTTAGAAATATGGATGGGGTTTGGGTGGGTTGCAATAACTTATTTGGCTCTTAAGCATTAACATTCCCAATTTCTTTTGCAAAAAACAAATTGCAGGCTGTATCTTTAAGGGAGGCTGATTTGGCAGTTGTGTGCTATTGAGTAATTTAAAAAGAGAGGTGAAGCTCTTATCAGCAGCACTGCAGCTGCTGTGGAGGCATTGCACAGGCCACACAAACTCATCCCTCCCCATCAGCTCTCTCTTTCTCAGCTCTCGCACACTCCTGCCTGCCTGGCCTGCACTTCTCTCTCTCTCCTTGCCTCCATTTACACATTGACACTTTTACCTCCAGATACCTGCCAAATTCCAGAAACATCTCCTGACCCTTACGAGAGTTAGCCAATCCATGTGGGCAGCAAGAAATGCATATCCCACAGCACACCTACCCTACCGTACAGCATGAGATCAGTGTAAAACACATTCACACCAAACTTCAGACACACAAATTAGATGATAAATGATGACAATGACTAAAGAGCTATTTGCTGGCCTCCATTTAACAGACAGGGTGAAAAGCAAAACAAAACAAAAACAAATTTGTTCTAGTTTTTTGTCCAGGTGTGTGGGCTTGTAATTTAGAAAGTTAGATCTTTGTAATGTGTGAAGAGTTTGTGCTTTTTGGTATGTTAGCTTAGAAGGATTCATTCCCATCACATGATATCCTGCAGAAATGGCAGTAGTGTGCAGTGGAGCAGAAAAACAGAAAGTGTGTCTGGGCTGTAATTAGTTATCTATAAGAAGCTTGCTATACGACAGCAGGCAACACACACTCATTAAAGATGAAGACAGCGTTGTGACGCACCACTGCTCTGGATCACCCAGCATGCATTAGACTTGAGAAAAACAGGCACGCACGTACACACAGTCACTCACACACACACAGTCACACACACACACACACACACACACACACACACACACACACACACACACACACACACACACAAACACACATACACACACATACACACACGAATAAAAACACACACACATAAAAACACACACACATACACACACATGCACATGCACACACACACACACACACACGCACACACACACACACACACACACACTGTAGTCTCCAACAGTCTTAAAACACATGGCAGACAGTGAGAGTCCTCTACGGATGGCGACGGTGTTTATCTATCCTCCTCTGAGAATCTCTTAACTCCATATCACTGTTCCGCTTCTTCACACATCATCTCTGAATAAAGCTAGACCAAGAAAAAGAGCAGCATGCTGTCTGCCGAGCTGACTCCCTCGATTTTTCCCTATTCATCTCCCTATCTCTGAAGAGCCCACTATCACAAAATGGCCGACAAGGCATCCACTGCCTGGTGTTTTCAGAGCTTATTTTCGGCAACAGTGTTCACAAAACGGAAACGTCCTGAGTCATTGCTGAGGGGGGGTTTAACACGCATGGTCCAAATAAGATGTATCAAAGGCATCTCTCCACCTCTTGTAAAAAATGAAAGGCAGGAGAGTGTGGCCAGACTGCTGTAGGTAGGCTAGTATCGCAGCTTTTCTCACACACCAGGCGTGGCACTGCAGCAGTACTGCTGCAGCTGAAGAGACTCACTCACAAACACACACACACACACACACACACACACACACACACACACACACACACACACACACACACACACAGACATACACACACACACACACACACACACCCTTTTGACCAGTCATGTCTAATGATTCTGCTAAAAAGGGTTATTCTACTGAATGACCATAAACACAGTAAGGGTTTACTGGATGATCTAGTGATCTAGTAAATTATCTGTTTTGAGAGTCTGAGAGGATGAAGAAAATATCAAAACTGTTCAGACAGAAACAGGTGACAGTAAAGCATTTACATGAGGTCAAAAATGACCAAAAAGGCAACAAAATAGTTTACTGTCATTATATTTTAGTTTTTAATTATTGCTGACACTCTAAATATCATCCCTTAGACAAATGCACTGAAACCTCTCATTCATGCAGCCATGACTTAAAGAAAGGCACCAAAACTATGAATACAAGTTCTGCTTCATGCTTTGTTTGCAATGAATTTACACACTATTTCAAAACAGTAAACACATTTTCTGACATAACACCCTCAGCATGTATAACACACATGGCAATTGGTACAATGCATGCATTAGCAAAACATGCATTAGTCATAGCACAACAACTTAATCTAAGGAAAGCTTATCTGTTTTGTTGAACACTGTCGACATGGATAAAAGACAAGCAAAATGTGAAGGAAAATTACTATAAAACAGTAAAATTATGCTGTTGTATGCTCATCAGACTCCCTGCAACACTACAAAGGTACAGAAATCCATTTTCTCTATGCACTGCAGCATATGTATAAGGCCACTGAACTGGACAGGCATTACACACTGTAATGTACATAGCACACCACTTTTGTAGTCATCTGGGATAATGCTATTTTCTACTAGGCTGCTCTAGTTTGGGACTTGTATGGCATGTGAAGACATTGAGGTGATGTCAGTAACAGGCTGGATGGTACATATGGTGACACTTTCCCTGTTTACAGTACTGAGCCCAGGAAGATACTTCTTTGGATGTTGATACTGTAAGATTACGTCGCCAGATCACAAGGTGGAATTCATAATCCTTTTACTCCATCCAGTAGTAATAGCAAATTGGGCATTTGCTTACCTACCATTGCTTTGTTTTTTTTAAATAAAATGCTATTTTCTTTTACTTATTTAAAAAAAAACTTCTAAATAAAAAAGTATAAAGCTAATTTCTAAATAATTTCTATTTTGTTTTTCACAGACATCTGGATGTAAAAAATTAAGTAAAAAGTTAAAAGTTTTGTTTGCAGAGATTCATTTTGACACAGAAGTTAACTGTTTCTCTCCAGGAGTGTTGTGTGATGCTTGTGTGTGGCTTGTTAGCCAAATTGTAAAGTATTTGTGTAAGCAATCATAAACAACTGATCAGTATATCGCTCAGTGTAGTTGAGCATAGGTCATGCAAACACACACATTTACAATGTCCACACTTCCACAGTATATACTCAGGGTAAGACCTATCTTGAGAGTTGGCAGGAAGGACAGCTGATTTCATAAGCTAATTAAGCAAGAAGTCTCAGACCAAAACCAGCTTGTAATGTGATGTCAGACAGGGCAAGTTCATCTCACCCGCATACAAAACACATATCTGTGAAGTTGTCACAGGACTTGGTACTCAGCAGTAATTTTCAGAATCTCTATTTCAACATGCGTCTAAAAATAGTACTGTATACTGCATACTGTGCAGACTCTAACCAATATATTAATAGGCTATTGCATACAATATAAAACCTGCATTTAGCCTTAGTTATATACCTGTTCATATTTTTATGCAATTGCCATAAGCGATGAAAAACAAGCATACTGTTACTTTAAAAAAAAAAAGAAATTTTACTTTCTAAACTAAAGAATAAAAGAATTTTATTTTGATGATTGGTTCTACACCTTTATGAGTACTTTAAGTAAATGATGAAAAAGATATAAAAATAGCATTGTGTCAAAACATTGTCACAAGCAACATAGGTAAGCTGCAACAGAGCAATTAGTCTATATGCCTGAGCGTAAATGTACATATTTCTATATGTTAAATAAAATATCAAATATTTTGTATCATGATATTAGTATTGTATTCTGCTTATAAGTGATGAATGCTGTAAGTCACAATAGACATGTCAACACTGAGTTTTTTTTTTATAAAACACGTTATTGTATACATATTCAAGAACAAACAATGGACATGGACATAAATCAACATTCTGTCCAATAATTAAAAACTTAGCTGAAATAATTCTGAAATATTGGCAATGTGTTTATGATTAATAGATTCTATTCTATTCTTTTTCTGCACAAACATAAATAGGCCTCTACTAAATTTCCATGATCCAGGATTGAGAGGGGGAGGACAGAATCTGGTGAAGAAAATGGAGAAGAGAGAGACATCACAATGACCGGAGTGCAAACGCATGCGCGCACGCCCGCACAAACACACACACACACACACACACACATACACGCACACACACACACACAGCCTGTGATCTGGGACTGCTGGCACAGAAAGCTGACACAGAAACACAGAGGGTGCACGGCTAGGTACTAATCTGACACGCCACATCAGCACAGAATCCACTCCGACAGGCTAACCATGTCAAGCACAATACCTCTTACACACAGAGAAATACTGAAAATTACTGTTGAGAAAATGAGAGTAAAACTAAATGAATTCCAGACTGTGTTCTAAAATCTAAGCATGGTACATGACTGTTTTTAAACAGATGTAGGCTACATATGATGAAGTAACTTTATATTCAAACAACAATAGTTATATTGGTTAATACGCAAGTCATTTGACATTTCATGTTAGGTATAAACCTAATTTTCTATTAAAATTAAAGATTTGTTTCTGTCTCTCAAAAGTGTTTTTTTCTGACAGGGAAACTGAAGCTGGAAAACATTGTGTAATAATTAGAAAGAAAGGAGAGGGAATGGAATTGCGTGATTGCTGCTGCATAATTATTGACAACTCTCAATTATGAGTTATTAAATAATTCTGCACACAACTCTAAGCAATGGTTTTACATGCCGGGTCAAGTCAATAGCTAACGGCGGAGAAAAACACTACTAAAATGTGTGTGTATTTTTTTCCTTTTTCAAATCAAGAGTAAACGCGCCACAACAAAGTGAGATGTGAAGATCTGTGAAAAAATTAAACTCGCGTGAAAGTTGAATGACTGAAATATGCAGCATCAGGGAACTTGGAAATTGACTTTACACGCTCAGTTTTCCGGTTAACATTTTAAAAATGGTCGTTTACCTTCACGTCATAACCTACCATCCGTCCAGAGTGTAGACTAGACTATATTTGCCTCAGACTGTAGAACGAATATTAGATGTAAGCACTGACAACACACTGGGAAGCCTGCGGACATCACAGCATTCTTTACAAAGGTTCCGATGCCAGTAGTTTCAGCTACTGGCTGTTCGACGTCAGCTAGATCCCCTCAACGAAGGTAATGCGGCCATTCATCATGCGGTGGCCGCGGGGCTCAATATCTGACATAAGGCTTATGATTATGCTTATTGATTTGACTAAAATATTGCTCAGATCCCTTGGACTCGTTTGTTCCCGTGCGAATTGATTTACTTAAAACTGCCTACAAGATTTAGCATAAACTGTTCTTGAAGTAGACAATTATGGGAAATATAGCTCATAGGTTGTAGTTCTTTTGTTGAAAGTCCTTGTTTGTCTGTAGGCGTTTTTTTTCTTGGTGAAAGAAAACCGCCACAATTCTCTACAAGTGTAATGAAATTTAAAAATGACACTAACTAAATAAACAAACATGATGAGTTAATACTCACCTGTTCTCTCTTTTACTCTCTCAATGCAATACATACTTGCACAAATATCCTTCATGGTTTTTGTTTAAGCAGGACAGATAAGATGAACACCCAACACATGCAGGACATGTGTAAAAGGTTCTCAGAGCAGTCCTCCATAGTCTCAAAAATGAGGATGTTAAATTGGGTCATTCCAAAAAGAAACTATAATTTTACAGAATTTTAGTAACTCCCTAGGGGGCTTTCCAAAAGGACCGTCTCTTGCTCCACAATCTAAAGGATGTATAGTTTGGTGTGTTTTTTTTTCTAGTGTAGACCTGCAAGGACACAAGTGCTAATTTGACTCCACTACTCAATGTAAACTATGGCCCCAGTCTTGATGTGCCTTACTATTATGGCAAAGGCCATTATCCCTCACTAATTAACCAGTGTAGAAATTTGTGGTTCACTAGGAAATAAGTTGACAGAAAAGGGTTACATGTATAGGGCACCTACGCTTGATATCCAGATATCAAAAATAAATGCTTTGTTGGCTTGCCATATACTATGCTACATGTTCTCTAGTGCTCTTTCAGTCACCTTACTGTTGCAGTGCAGTAACTATATCCAGTCATTCAATGGAAAACTACAACTAGTAAAGCTCTGAGTTAAAAACATAAAAGAAAAAGAAGCAAAGAGAAGAGAAACTGACAGATATAGAAAGACAAGGAATAAAAAATTAAATTGAAGAGGTTGTGGCTGTGTCTTCGAGCCTCCCTTCTAGTTTCTCCCTTCTCCTTCTCTCCCTTTACCCCTCGTTCCTCTCTACCTCTCCTCCAATAAGAAGGGAAAAGTCTGCCACCAGCCAGACTGTCACTCAGGTTGTCTCTTTTCTCATTTGCAGTTAACATACCTGCAATCTGCATCCAAGAATTAACTCATAATCTCTTCCATGGAGCGAGGAAATTAGAGGCGAAGCTGAGCATGAAGATGAATCAAATCTAGCAGCCGTAACTTCCATGTGACACCAGGAATAAAATGGGTCATGATAAAAGGGGGACTTTAAGGGCCGCACATCTTCATTTTTTCCCAGAGCTTTGAAATGAACACATATTCTTGTATTGTTCCTGTGTGGAGGAAATACCAAATTCACAGAGGTTCTAACTGACCCAGTGAATGTATACATGTTAAAGAGGCAGTAGCCTGTCTTAGAAAACATGAAAGTAAGTTTGGAAAAATGCCTTCTGAATTTCAGCTTTTTATGTTTTTTGGCAGTAAGGTTGTTGGCATTGAAAGATCTTGCCAGAACATTGAAATCTTGAATATTGCTCTTAAAGATGTAGTAAAGTGAAAATTTGTTTGGGTAACGTGAGATAAATCAGAAAACTGTATATTAAAAGATGCTGAATACCCCTGAAGTCAGTTTTACATTCTGCTTACATCATACGGACATGTGTAGCATGGTATGGGCAGTGCCTTAGTACTTAGTGTCAACATCAGCAACTTAGTGTCAACATATATATATATACAGAGAGAGAGAGAGAGAGAAAGACTTTACTGTATCTCATACTAGTCACAATGATAACAAAACTCTCTTCATTTTTGGCTGCTATTATATGACAAAAAGGCAACTGCATAATGATGTCTAAGATGCTGAAAAATTAAGTTTATGTTGTGTTCAGTGAGAGGAAATAAATGATGGCATTATTTTATACAATCCCCTTTTGAAGCACCTTTGAACACCTATTAAGTGACAATCAATTGTATTTCTATTGTAAAAAGGTTACTTAGCTTTTAGGCCTAAAATAATGGCCTATATGTCTGAATAATAATACCAATACCAACCTAAATTTCTGATGTGTTTCAGAGTCTTAAGCTGCTTTCAGGAAATACTTCTTTATCAAAAAAAAACCCTAGAGTTAGGGGTGGTTTTAGGATAGGGTATTCATGACAAGACCTGTGGAATTCATTCCGTCATAGTTTTATATATACCACATTAAAGAATAATGGGCAAAGTAGTGTTTGTAGTTGCAGTTACAAGATTTCTTTTGCTGTTTAGACAAAGCAACAATACAGATGAAAGATCTGGTGTCATGGACACACTGCTCCGCTCGCCATGATTTTCCAGATTTTTTCCTTGACCTGTTTACATACAAGGTCACTAGCAAAATTTCCTGTGTTTTAATTAGGGCTCTGTATTGTAGACAACAACTTTACTAAAAGTTTCCCTTCACATTACATCACTTCTGAAAAAAGAGAAGTTCTGAAAGTAGTTTAAGTTTGAAGGCAATTGACAAAGAGTGTGTAAAATGCACTGTGATATTGAATGTCTTTTAAAGTCAATGTGTTTATAAAAGCCATTATAAATTGAGTAAATTGAGAGAAATTGAGTATTTTGAATCGTGCACAAGTGGGTATGTGTGTGTGTGTGTGTGTGTGTGTGTGTGTGTGTGTGTGTGTGTGTGTGTGTGTGTGTGTGTGTGTGTTTGTGTGCGCACACCCACCCGTGCATGTGCGTGCGTACATGGTCATGCATCTCTAATTATTCACACAATCCATGCTAGCTCAAATTAGCTCTGCGACAGCCACCCTACATAAAGAGAGGTTCCCTGTTAGATGGACTACCATAATATTTTATGTTGATGTAATCTATTTCTTTTCATAGCCCTATTACTTCATCAGTAATGCAGTCAAACACTACCTAAAAGTAAAAAAGCTCATGTTTAAAATGTAATCTAGATCAAAGATATGATAAAAAATGGCAAAGATATTGTTACAATACAAATAATGTGACGATTGGTCTATACACACTCATATATCGATCTATAAATGCAAGGAACATCTCTGTGCCATATCAGTCTGTTTTTTCCACGCACAACTCTTGTACCATTTGTTCCACTGAGCTTAAATTTGGTAGGTGTCTTGCTAATAGCACGAGTGAGTGCAGTGCCAAGTTTTATGTTGTTAGGACAAAAATGCCAAATATATCGGTAAAACAAGCTTGAATTGCCTTTTGTCTGTGTGTCACTTATGGGCACCGAAGCCACTCCCCCTCTCACACAACATGGCTGCATCAATGGGCTCTGCATTAGTAATTTAGAATTGTGTCAAAATACAAATTCTAAGTGTCAGATGCAAATGCACATGCGATGCGAGTGGACTGGTGAATGAATGCTTGTTACACAAAGCCCTCTTCAAAACCAAAATATTAAATCATGCTGGGGCTTGAACTAAACCTGATGCTCCTGGTATTACCTATGGCATCAATGGCCTCTCACAAGAACTTAATTGTGTGTGTTTGTGTGCATGCGTGTAAGTGTGTGTGTGTGTGTGTGTGTGTGTGTGTGTGTGTGTGTGTGTGTATGTGTATAACTGAAAGAGAGAAAGAGAGTTGATAGTCATGGAGTATAGTCAGATAGTGGCAACGTGCGTAAAAATAGCCCTGGTTGACTCTGACAAACCATTTCCTCAGTGCCTCAGATGTCACCGAGACGCCAGCAGTGCCTAAGAATAGCTCCCTCTAAAATAATTACAGAGCATTTACAGTGCAGGACAGACAGGTCCTCTCTTACAACTGCACCTGAAATGGAAACAGGGGAGCGCATGCTACACTGCATGTGAATCTGGTGTGCCAAAGGACAATGGCAAGTGAACACACAGTAGAGGCCTGAGGACTAACAGCCAATTTGTGCGATTGCACTAGCCAATGCTAATACATTGATCTATCGAACAATAGAAAATGTTGCTTTGACAAATGCATATTGATCATTACACTAAACAGAAGCCTCACAGAACAATACAAGAGAACATCAATGAACATTGTTTAAATGGCGAAACATTTTTTTGCCTTTGTGGAACACATAACATATATGCATATAACATTTTTAAACATGAGCTTTAATTGTAAAGCTGTACATTGTGGCCAGTAACCATATCAAGGAATGTTGAAGAATAATGCACGCCAGCATCCAACTCAACTCAACAAATGCAATCAACTAATCTACCTTCAGTAATCTAATTTACACATTCCTGAATAGACTGTGAAAATTAAATTAGTCAGCCTGAGTAAAAGAGCAAAAAATGAAACAAAGGTGGATCCATATAAAACACACACACAAAACAAAGAGGTTGAGGCACATATTGTAGTAAGGCAGACATGTTTACCTAAACAATACCACCAATGCACCGTAGAGAATAAGGAAGGTGGCTAAGCCATCTTACCTTTCTTTACCCTCAGCCTGATGGAGAGTGCAAGCATGTGCACACACACATACACAAATACACACACTCCACTCTCAAACGCACATGCATGCATCATCAGACGGACGGGAGAACCCGGCATTGTTCCGCTGACTCCTCCCATACATACACACTAACACACACATACATACACTAACACACAGACATACAGATGAGCGTGCCAGGAAATACATACATACACACACACACACACACCCACTTGTGCACGATTCAAAATACTCAATTCCAAAATGTATAAGCCTTTCCCAGTTACTGGCTTTTGCTAATTAAAATCCAGTATGATTAGCATTCACAGTGGCATGTGGATGTACACATGCATACACACACACAGACCAACGGACACATTCACACACACAGGTATACACATTCATACACAATGCCAAATTCCTTCACCCAGACACACACACAGATACTCACTCTCTCTCTCTCGCTCTTTCTCTCTCTCTCTCTCTCTCTCACACACACACGCACACAAGCGCACATGACAGCATGCGTGGTCTCAACACAAAGACTCCCGCTGAGACGGCATGAGATCATGTGACGGGGGTGTCTGTGAGGGAATGCGCGTGTGTGTGTGCGTGCGTGCGTGCGTGTGTGTGCGTGCGTGTTTGCATGTGTGTGTGTGACTGCTGTATGCACAGACAATCCCAGAACCCTGTGTGTGTGTGTGTGTCCGTGTGTGTCCGTGTGTGTGTGATTGTGTCAGTCTGTAAATGACCACAGGGGTAGTTGTGTAAGGGAGAGAGAGAGAGAGAGAGAGAGAAAACAAACTGGGGGAAACAACGACGACCCTCCAGCCCCCCACCCCACCCCCCACCTCCCCCGAGCCCTTAGAGGTCTGACAAACAGCACACATCTGTTAAAGCAGCACCCGGTGGGGCTCACGTACACACACACAGACACACACGCACAATCACACACATACACACACGCGCGCACACATACATATGTGTGTACACACGTACGCACACACACACACACACCTACACTCTTCTTTCCCCCTGAATTATTAACACATGTTAATAGTGCCATTATATAGAAAGGATTGGGGGGGGTGGCTTGCTGTTTTAACATGGATAAGAGTCAGGATTCATGAGAGGGTTTGCGCTGATGGAGGGGGCTTCCCTCTACATCCTTTCTTTCACACACTCTTGCCTTTAGCCCACACCATTTTACAAAGAGATCAATCTGAAAGTCAACAGAAGTTGAAATTTTTTTATGGTATTTCATTCTAAATATCAAATACAGTCTCTATTGTTTTTTTAGTTTTTTCTTGTGATGACTATTTTGTGTAAAAAATATTTTGCTATATGCTTTTTTCTTGCTATATCACAAATTACTTAACCAATGACATGACAATGAAGTAGCTTTTGGAGGAGCACCAGGTCAAACAATAGCAAGTGTTTTTCAGCTTTTAGTATCACCAAGGGAAAGTTGCTGTGGAGGCAAGAACTAGGTTTACAGGAATATGTGGTTTGCTTGATGGCATTAATCAATGAGAAGAACGAATTCGGAGAAGAGACAGGCGACGAGCTGTCTTATCAGTCTGAATGGCTAATTACTCACTCTTGTCACTGCATTGCCGTCAAATGAGGATGCTTTTTTGTTTCTTATAGCCTGCTATTGTACGGCACAAAATTCTCTACAATTGAACATCTTGTTCTTGTTTAGTCTCCGCTAATGGAATTCTTTATTGTGCAGTAATGCACATAATGCATTGATTGCAAATGAGGGGTTGTGAAACAAGATAGTTATACAGTGAATACATATAATGCATTATGTGCATATGTATATATAATATATATTTTTATATGTGTTTGTTAAAAATACGAATGTACGCTAGTTTTATGCATAAGATTATAAGATTTAGGTAATTGTATGGTGCATTAGGTGTGTCTAACATGATAATGTGATGGTATTTGTCATTTTATGTGGGGCTAAACTGTATTGTGCAGTCGTATCATTCATGTTTGTTCCTAACCCCCACCCGCCCCTACCCCCTTTTAAAGCATGACTTACTACCTACATGCAGTTTTGAAGAAATGCAATACATGATATTTATTCCAACATTCATACTCTCAACAAAATTAAACAAATATGTTTTTTATTACTTCTAAGTGAAATAACTAGAGTGAATTATGTCATTTACTTGTTATGTTTGTCTAGGGTTAACTGTTACACCAGGTTTTTATACAATTCATTATTGTATGCTACATTATGTGAAACTCTGCATAATGTTAAGCTGAGTATCTCCCTCACAGATATTAGATTTTAATGTATTACCACTAATGCTGTTTGGACATTTCCAATGAAGACTTGTAAATACAAAATGTACCAGCATGTTTGTTGTATGTTGAGGCTTTTGCCATGTATGCCATTGCAAGAGCAGACAGGCACACATACACACTCTCTCATTAATTTGTCCCTAATTGCCTTTGTTATCGACTGCTGCTCTGAGAACAAAGGAAGTGGATGTGAGTGAATGCATGGCATTGACACGGCAAGCCCCTCCTAACCGTCACAAACAACGTATGGAGCGAGAGTATCCTCAGCTTTCCTCTCCACTACACAAATGTGCCCTGCACTAGTGTCTAGTGTGTGTGTGTGTGTGTGTGTGTGTGTGTGTGTGTGTGTGTGTGTGTGTGTGTAGCTACAGAGTGTGTGGGAGCATTTGCAGTAATATGTATGTCTGACAGAGAGAGAGGGAGAGAGCAAAAGCATGTGCATGTCTGTGTACACACCGTAAGTGGTGGGATACATTTAATATATTTGATTTACATGTAAAAAGAGTCTTGTCTGTTAATGCATGTGTGCGTATTTGTGTACTTGCATACAGTTGTGTGTATGTGTGTGTGTGTTTGTGTGTGTGTGTGTGTGCGTGTGTGTGTGTGTGTGAGCATATGAGGAGTGCTGATGCCAGACACTAGCTAGTATCATTCATACAGCCATTGTAAGTGATGTGGCAATGCTGTTGTGTGGTGTGTGTTATTAGAGCCACTGCAGTATTGCACCAGTGCTGAAAAGCACTGTGAGACATTTATTACATTGTCAGGCAGGTGGTTTCCTCGCACCATCAGAAAGTGGAATTTAAGCTGTGTGTTTAGGTACACACACCAGAGAACTAGGTCATGTGTGAAAATGTATTACTTTGTAAAATTCCTACTATTCTCTGGAAGTATGTACTAAGACAATGCACATGAACAAGTCATATGAGCAATAGAGTGGTGAACCAACTCATAGAGCAGGCGTTAGTATGCTGAAAAGTCTGGCATTCAAACCTGACAGGATGGCGTACCTAGGCTCTTATACGCTGCCATTCGCTCGTGCTTATATGTTGCCACACCCCAAGCCTCCCAGACACGCGCATCATCGTGTGTGTACAGACAAGCAGTGAGTGAGGGTAGCTGACACCAGTCTATCTTCTCTTGGTGCAAAAGCACATATATACACACATCTGTCGTTTAAGGACCTAAATATGCAGGATTTGTGTTGTAGTCTGTTAGATATTTAGTCAATCTGTGCTGGTGGTAGATGCAAACCATAGCCCATAAAATTCACATTTGGTCATCTAAGGTCATAGAGGAGAATTCCTACATATAAAGGCTTTAACATAGGGTGTATGATATCGCTTTCTAGCACCTTCTTCTGAGCTGTGTATGTGAACTATCCAGCAGATCTTTTCTTAATGTGAATTTGAAAGCCTTTTTGTTCATTAGAATAGCCAAATTACAGTCATTTAAGTTTTGGCCTTTATTTCCTATAAGACAACACTAGTAAAACTACAATATGTACAACTTGCCATGTTGGCTGTAAAGCTGTTCATATACATGCTCATTAAAGCTTTCAAAATAGCTGTGATTTTCTCTGTAAATGCTGTTCCATTGTGTTTAAAATTTTTTTTAGATCAATGCACATTTTACTTTCACATCGCCATTTTGTTTGTCATTTGTTGATTTTGGTTCACCCATTTTCTGAAAAATTAAACACTCTCTTGTTACTTAAGTTCATTATTTAAAGACAACCTTCCAATCTACAATATTTTTTCTATAGTTGCATGAAAAATTGATGCAAAGCCATCGTTGAATTGGAATTAATTGTGATTCAGCCAAAACATGGTGATTGCAATCAAATTATTAGGCCTGGACACAAATGACCACAGGAGACCCTTTCACTAACTGGTGAGCAAGACACATTTTGACTTCCATATCTCTCCTCACTGACTCACTCTCTCCCTCACACACACATACACACACACAAACATGCAGATGCATATAAATATACCTTGATGATAATGTTATGTCCACAGTTTTCAGGTCTTGAATTGCAGTTCATATATGATACATGTCTATAAATGAGTAGTTATAATCTCTGTAAATGCAGCCCCCTGAATCCACACAATCTTTATGATGTTAGACACATTTATATACATGTACACACAATCATACACTGAACATGTATACATGACAGCATGCATGCGCGCGCACACACACACACACACACACACACACACACAGGCACACACGAGCATACACACACAGGCACACACGAGCATACACAAGTTGTCAGAGCATGGCCTTACTGCATGTGCCCTCTCCCAGCTTCCTCCTGTCCTCACATCCCTGACAGCGTTCAGCTGTGTGCTGCTCCTGATACTGCAGGGGTCAGATGACCGCTTGACTCCCCCCTCCCTCCCTGTCGAAGCAGCTTTTTTTCTGGAGGCTGCTTAATGCCCTCAGTCCAGAAGATTCTCTGAGGTTAAGCATTTCTCGTGCCTTGGCGGCCTGAGAAGGGACGCGTTTGTGCCGGCAATGAGAGAGGCCATTTGTGTGTGTGTGTGCCTGTGACCCTGTTTGTGCATCGATCCAATTTTTAGTGGTGTGAATGGGACTGGCGCGCGCGCACACACACACACACACACACACACATTCACACATTCACATATGCATTCCTCCAATCCAGTGACTCTCAGACCAGTCTTTGTCTGTTTCTTTGGATGTGATGACATTTCTGTCGGTATGTCCAGCATTATATGAAATGAATTGCATGCCGCACAAGGGATGGTCTGATTCTGCCATTTGCTGCTCGTCTGGTATTCCAAAGGGAGAGACAGCTATCTGGTCTCATGTCTGACTCTATTTCGGTTGTGAAACATGTAGTAAAAGAGAAGCACTGGCGAAGAAGAGCATGCCACGGTGAAGAGTTTTTACCCTCCGAACTTTGTTGTCTGCAGCGGGAACAGGCGGTGCCGGGAGAGCAGGAGGGGACTGGAGCAGCAGTACTGCGCTCTGGTGGCACACACATATACACTCACACTCACACTCACACACACACACAGACACACACACTCACACTCACACACACACACACACACACACACACACACATACACACACACACAGGAGGGCAGCCAACAGGGGTGGGGTACGGCTGGAGACACCACGGGCAGTGGCTAGTTGTCATGCCCCAGTCAGCGATGTTGTGGAAATCCCTGCCACAGAGCAGCTGATATCCAGGAGGCACAGACATAAAACGCCACCGACTGTAGGTGTGTATGCGTGCTGGAGTGGGTGTCTGGCTCCATATGTGTGTGTGTGTGTGTGTGTGTGTGTGTGTGTGTGTGTGTGTAAGATCTCCCATTAGACTTACCTCAAACTGCCCCCGTAGACCCATGCTGCAGACTGCAACAGCAGGATGACGGTGGTGAGGTCTGGCATTTGTCAGTCTTCAAGAAGCTACTGACTTGCAAAAGGAAGCCTTCTTTCTCCTTCTCCTGGGCTGACTCTCTCCTAGCTCTGCTCTCTTTCATTCTCTCTTTCTCTTTCTCTCTCATGCTCTCACTCACTCTGTCTGTCTCTTTACCACACATACACACACTACACTCCAGGAGAATCATATCACTCTCTCTTACACTGGCACAGAGAATGGCAAGACACATGGGAGGGGTGTTTTGTAATCTGCGAGGCCGTACCACCCTAGACAGCGAAGCCACAGACGGGGGAGGGGGAGGGGAGGATGGAGATGGAGATGCAGCCATACCTTCAGCACCTCCCTCTGTCTGCTGCATATTGGTCTCTTCCTCTCCTGCATGCTGCCTGCTCATTGGAGCCTCTCGCTTGCCTTCAGAGCAGCTGAAGGAACCTAAGAAAGAGAAAGAGAGAGATAGAAAAAGGGAGAGAGAGAAAGAAAAAGAGAAGGAGGGAGGAAGGGAGGAGTGAAAAAGACAAAGCTGAAGATAGGTACTACCATGAAACTCAAGGTTGACTCAACTCATTTTTTGCATTTGAAGATTTTTATTAAACACTCAGCATGCATGTGTGTTTTCCTGCTGTACGTATGTATATGTACATATGCACTGTGTACATATGTACCTCAATGTGTTAGTGTCATTGTGTGACTGAAACAAACATCACCACTGCATGTTTTTTCTTTAGCCAGAATCAATTCTTAACCTACATCATTGCGCCATAATGCTGCAAAGATGTCATAAATACCCTATTTACGCACTATGCATATTCCGACCATGAGGATGAACAGCTCCAGGTGTGTAAATATGTAACAATTTTATAAAGATTCTGTTATATTGGCACAATCTGGGTTGTCATGTTATAAAGCCAACTATATATATATATGTAGTGTGTGTGTGTGTGCGTGTGTGTGTGTGCGTGTGTGCGTATGTGTGTGTGTGTGTGTGTGTGTGTGTGTGTGTGTGTGTGTGTGTGTGTGTGTGTGTCCTTGCATCTCATAACTCTTGCTGATGTCTGCTGTACATTGATTGTGCTGTGCAGCCTGGATGTCTATCTGAAATAAACCACACTCATTCCTCTAAAAGCCCCCACTGTGATTCAAATGTAGCATTAATAGACTGTCTGCCAGTAGGCACAGCCATAGGACTGCCTGTCAGGGCGGAGAGCTGATTAGCTAGCAGTATCTGAGTTTGATGGAGAATTGCAGCGAGTGTAAAAATGTAGACAGTGGTCATGAGTGGTTGAAAGAGCGAGAGCACAAAAGGGAAATGGAGCAATTGGAAGAGGAAAAGGGACAACAGGAAGTGGTGGGCTGAAAGTGACCCCGTATGTCTTCCTTTTATTGATTGTTACTGATCATGTGACAGCAGTGGGGTTTAAATAGAGCAGGCTTACTGGATGCTTATCATACAGTGCAAAGAGCCTCTCTAGTCTTTACCAACAACCCACATATAGAAGACTTTTGTTGTCACTATACAGTGTACAGTACAGTGAGATATCATTTGGAGAAAGGCAAGAGATGTGCAGTAGAAAAAAATTTACAACAAATATATACAACTATCAAATATATAAATCAAAGGTGCAGGCCCACCTCCGTTGTGCCAGTGTCCATAAAAGAGTGGGAGACCACTAAAGATAAGTAAACAACTCGATGACCGATTCACCCAACAAAATAGAATTTTTGTGATATGTCGGTGTTATGGATGAGTATCAACCCAACCCATACACACTTACTTGTAGAATACCCATTGTTAAAGGGGGTGCGTTTTGTCTTGACCTATATTGAACCTCCCGCATTTAAAAGACTGGTCAACACCCACTCGCCAAGTGTTAAAATCATGGAAGTGAAAATAAACAAACTTGTCATAGAGCATTCATGTGGATCTCACCAAATTTGGTATATGTCATCTGCAGACAATGCTGAAAAAAAAGTTATCTTGAGATAAACCATTTCAAAGTTACCTGTCAATCAAAATTGAAGATGTAGCTTAAAATAATTTCACAGTCCATATCTTGGCTTCTACCGGCCTGTATTTAAAGGGGAACTTCCATCGTTATTTTTATTCATATTTGTGTGTCGCCACTATGGTTGAATACATTGTGCATCATTTCTGTGAAAAATTATGTCCCAGATCTCTTGTTTGATACTGTTTTCTGTAAGCTATAACAGGTATAGTAGTTGGACGACTGGTTTTTCCGGTGTCCCTTGTGAATATCCATGACGCGTCAATAAGGCACCTCTGATTGAGCAAATTCGCTGTCTTTCGCTCACCTAGCTTCTGTCCACCAATCCTTTGGGATGTGGGCTTGCCATACATGGCTCTGGGCGGGGCTTACGACCTAGTGACGTAGATAGGTTTAGCATGCTCTGATCCGCTCGTTTTGGTTAGCTCGACCCTTCAATGACCAGTAAAACCATGAGGGTCGAATTTCACGTCTTGGAGTGCTGCGTGCATATACTGCTTGTTGTGACCCACCACATTGTAAATAGAGCTACTCAAAGTGTTTTTTTTTGCGGAAGGACCCCTTTAACTTAAACATGGCCATCACAGACAACTGACATAGTGTTAGTGAGTCCTTAAAGCCTTAGTGTTGGTGACGTTACGTGATAGTCAGTAGGGTTGCATAGTACATTATTGGTTAGCTAGTATAGTTGCTATCATTTGTGTGCCTGCTTGAGTGTTGCTCGACTGCAAGCTGCTGACCATTGAAATGTCAATAATCTGGTTCTGCACACTATAAGACATACATAAGTAGTTGATGCAGTGTAATTGAGAACCTCTAAAAGTAAGAACATAAAGTTTATTGTGGTTGATACCTAAAGACTTACTTTGTTGACTTGTCTGAAGCATTAGAGAATCACTCTATGATAAATATAATTTTATTAGGGCCAGAGATGGGTGTAATGCGTTACTGTACTCACATTACATTTGTCTGTAAAGTAGTAGTGTAACGTGTTACTGTTATAAGCTCATTAAACCACGGCTTGGTTCAATTTCCCATTGTGATTGTGATTTTCTATATATGCACACTTATGAAGTAGTCCCTGGTTTTTGACTGTATAATGCTTGTGTATCAATGCGCCAAGTTCATAGTGAACTGTAAATAAACGCTAAAGACGTGACAGCTTTAGCAAATAACAAGCATATAGAAGTACACAGTGTATCAACAGTGTATCACAGTGTATCAGATTGATTTTTAGTGTGGTCACGATGCATTTGGACTCACAACCAATGTGATTTTGCTAAGCTAGGCTTAACAGAACTTTGATTACTGGACTTCTCCAGTGGAGAGACTGACCACAGACCGAAACGGATCCCTTGACCCTCCCTCAAAACCCTTAGCTGCACGCTTGCACAATACTCGCATTTAAACGCAACTGTCTATAGCTGTTAAATTTAGGGAAATGGTAAATCTGTTTACCACAACTTTCCGGGGGTGGAGATATGCTCATTATCTTTAATATGTTGAGAGATGTTGGCAAAGTTAAAGTTTGATGGTTTAAGGAAGAGTAGAAGAGAGAAGCCATGCGGAATGTGCTGACTGCAGAGTGTCATGCTTTAGCCTATTGTGTGATATTGGGGCAGTTGTGTGGAATCAGAAGCCTACCGCTTCATACATACTATGGCAAGCCAAAGTGTTCACATTTACGCCTGTTTTTAACGCGTTAAATAAGGAATGCCCGTAAAAAACGCCGTTTTTTCGAGCATTTTACGCCGTATTTGACTATTTATATTTATTTTATTATACGGCGTATTTGACTATTTATATTACGGCGTTAAATACGCCGTTTTCTTTGCTTATTTGACGCGTATTATAGGTTTATTTGACGCGTCAAAGATTCTTATTTGACGCGTCAAAGAGTATTATTTTAGGCGTCAAATTCTTGTAGAACGCGTTCTAATGATAATGATCTCCTCCCTCTGGTTTTCCCAGTCAATGAATTTAAAGTGCCTTCAGTTCAGCCAATCACTAACCGAAACAAACAGACCAGAACAGTCTGACTCAGACCTCCCAGGGCACCGATCTTCCCTAAAGCAATCAAAGTTTTCTCAAACTCACCGTAGGTCTACTGCTCATCATAGCTATCTGTCAACGTAACTAAGAATAAAGCTTTGTTCAGTCCAGACGCTGGCTTTGTTGTTATTTTAAAATAAAACGAAACCGAATGGAACATTTACCGTGCTCATCTTTTCTGCCTGCCAAGCTTTTACTTAGATTAAACTGTGTTTGCATCTCGTCTGTACGTAGGTAGCTAGCCTTGTGGTTAAGTTGTCTGCCTGTTGTGGTAGGAATAAGAATCTTTGACGCGTCAAATAAGCTTACAGCACGCGTCAAATAAACCTATAATACGCGTCAAATAAGCAAAGAAAACGGCGTATTTAACGCCGTAATATAAATAGTCAAATACGCCGTATTTAACGCCGTTTTCTAGAAAAACGGCGTAAAATGCTCGAAAAAACAGCGTTTTTTACGGGCATTCCTTATTTAACGCGTTAAAAACAGGCGTAAATGTGAACACTTTGGCTTGCCATATTATATCCTACAGCACTGTCGCTGAGAAGGAGTTTACTTTTGATGAGAAGAAGAGAGAGATACCTTCCTTCAGCTTTGATACAGAAGTAACTGAGTTAGTGATGGGTCCGACAACACCGATGCGTCAACACGTGCGTTGAACTCATAGAGCAAACCCTGTGTCGGCGCGCGTATCGCGTTTGGAAAGTCACGTGACTGATACAGTAAGTGTTTCGAACTACGGCTTTGGTTTCAAATGGACACTGACGCACCAAACTGTGTAGGCCTATGTAAGAAAGCGCATTTGTCATGTATCGGCCAAATGCTCTGATCATCTTAGATCGTCGTTATGCTACATCACATTAGCATTCCATTCCATTCGTGAAGAATTATGGCTCAGCCCCAAATGAAGAGAAAGGTTTCCGCGGTCTGGGACCATTTTGATCTTCTGTTGGACAATTTCCAACAGCTGGTGAACTTGTCTCAAAAAACGTAACCGGCTCAATTTTAAGACTTTGGAAAAAATCCCTTTTTTGAATAAAAATATTTAAACAAGGATCCCAGTCCAGAAACCTCCTCATTCACAACAACACATATTTTCACGTTAGGATACATGTTAAAATTATTTATTGACTGTACCTAAAAATCTGACATTTTACATTTAAATGAGGATATGAAATGATACAACATAAAATACAATGACTTAAAATGATACTAGGTCATCAAATCCGTCAGTTGACTCTTGTCAACTAGATGGCCTGTAGGGATTTTTTTTAACGTCCAGCAGGTGTCAGTATTCAGTGACACAGTATCAACCCAGTATCAATACAGTTTGGCAATGTGTCGAAACGCTTCATGATGCCTCATCTACCCATCACTAAAGACATGGAAGTCCTTAACTGTTTCCTTAATATAAAAAGAATAAGAAATTTAACCCATCTAGTATGTAAGTAGAGTGGTCTAGTGTTAGTAGTCTTTAGGTAAGACATTTACGCTGTATTTTTCGTGTGTGCTGTTATCAAGTGAAGTTGTTTTAGACTTTAGTGAGTTACTTTATTTGTTGTTTGTGCATTACAAAACAAATGAGTTTTAATATAGGCCTAACATCATTATTAGTGTTTGTGATAATTGAAATGTTATTACGAATATGATGTTAATAACCAGTCGCAGCAATAGCAGCAGCTTGCGATCTCTGGCTTTCTCTGTGAAATTGGCCACACACCACCACTGGTGATGTAAACAGTAATGTAAGGAGTTACTTTCCAAAAATGCATTTTATTTTTTAACAGTAGCGAGTATTGTGTAATGCATTACTTTTTTGAAGCCTCTATGTGTGAGAATTTCTCCCATCTAGCAGTAAGGTGGTATACTGCAAACAATTAAATATTTTTCTTTAGCCCTTTTCTCAGTGGTCATTTCCTTCTACAGTAGCCGAGAGCAGAACATACACGATATGGAGTGATGTCATCGAAATGTCACCGAGCATGCAGTTTAGAGCAGTCTACCATTTCGGTAGCTGTTGAAAAGAAGTCCAGTTCCATGGCCAACCCATTTGGACATATGATCAATTTTAATGTACTCCTCCTAGATGGTTCATGAGATTCAAGTCAGATTTGGCATATATGATGACAAGATGTTGCTGATGTTAAATTGCAAAGAGATACAATGTAATGAAATACATTAAGATGTTGAGAGGATACATTTTAATATCTCGCCATGTAAAGAGGAATTGTAATATTTACTCCCAGTGCATTGAAAGGTTTGTCTGAAATTTCTCAGGTTATAACAATAGTATAATTATGATGAAATTCAGACACACAATATGCCTGTGTGGCATAGAGCCACCAGTTGGCCAAAGACAGAGTAGGTTTTAATTGGTGTGTTTTGACACATGAATAATTTTGACACACTTGTTCTAGGCTGTTCATGATAAAATGCCTATCATGCCTAACATAATGATGTTAGGACACATGTACACACACACACATTCAAACACACACACACAAACACACACACACACACACAGTACGTAATGCCCAAACTGCCATAGCACCACCAACTGGCAATGGGATTTTTCCACTTCTGTTGAATTGTCTTTCAAACTCGTTATAGATGAATTCAGGTTAGGTGTATATGATCTCACCAGTGTCCTAACACACACATACACACACAGACACAGACACAGACACACACATACACACTAATGACCAAACACAAAGAAACAAACTAATTCACATGACCACATTTAAAAAACGCACGCACACACACACGCACACACACAAACACACACACATTCACACACTAGCTGGCCTAGTACCACCAGCTTGCCAAAGAAGGAAACGGTTTTAATTTGTTTGTTTTGAGACATGAATAATTTTGACACACTTGTCCCAGACTGTTTATTATATTGCACCTGCCCCCGGTGACAAGTGTCGATTATGGGGCGGTCTGCAAGTATTCAAGGAAGCATTCCCTGACGTCAGCACATGTCTGTCTTTCTTGTGGAATAACAGATTCCTGGTTGTGTCTTGGGACAAAGTGTGGGGGATAACAAGCAGAAGGTTGGTTATAACGCTTGGTGTACAATTCCCTGAGCTTGCAAAATGGTTTTGGTTGTAGTCTGGTTTGCACTATGCTTGCGTTGCTGTGCTTGTATGCAAATAGTTGCTGGCTAGCTTGCTGTATAGTTAGCCAACGGAAGGATCTCATTGTCTGCAGGTAGGCTACCTTGCAACTCTGTAGTTTGCTCCCTGTTGGTCTCATCACTGTCTAACGTCCTCCATCTGATTTCGGATCAGCAGCAGAATGCCCCACTTCACCACCACCAGATACATAAGTCACTTCAGTGAACATAACAGTAATATTAGCCAGTGATTTTCTGTGTGCACTTTACCATCTAACATGGTTGAGTGGTCAGTCTCTCTTTCCCTCTCCTCCTCTGGACAGGAGTCTACAGCCCAAGTGTGCACCCGGATGGCGTCCTGATGGTGAAGCCCCACACTCTTCTTTTGCTGTGAGCACAACGGGTGACTTTATTATTTTTGTTGTTCGCAGTGTCTTTTCTGCTTTGTTGTGTTGTTTTATGTGTGGTGTGTGTCTTTGGGGATCCATTTCACACCGCTGTTACCACGAAATACTGGTCATCTTTTTGTTTGAGGCGGGACCAGGCCACATGTAGAAGACAAAAAAAGTTCAAGACGAGATCTTTCTCAGCTGGTAAAAATATTTTTTAATAACAGAGCTGATCTGCCTTTTAAAGCAGAGCTGTAATTCGAGAATGACCCCTTTTTGCCATATGGCTTAACAAAGGGGGGAGACGTGAGCTAACTTTTCACTGCCTGTGGAAGTAGATTTGGGAGGACCAAAAATGATGACTTCAGTTTTGTCATTATTTAGCTGGAGAAAGTCACTGGTCATCTAACACTTAATGTCTTTGAGACAATCCAAAAACAATTGTAAGGAAGCCCTAGATTATAAGGGGAGGTACAGTTGTGTATCGCCAGCATAAAAGTGAAAGAAGACATCATATTTTTAAATAGTATCACCTAGTGGCAGCATGTACAAACAGAAGGGCACTGGACCCAGAATGGAGCCCTGGGCGATCCCATAAGAGACGGGGGCTGATGAAGAGAAGAAGGGACCAATACATAAGGTTCTGTGTTTTAGAGCTGAACTAAAGCAGTACAGTGCCCTTAATGTCCACCCACCCCTTAAGACGAGTAAAGCATGTTTTACAATTGGCTCACAAGCAGAAGCGACAAAACATTCGTGCGACAGATACATTTTGATATGGATCGATCACTGTTGCCAAAATAATCGCATATGAAAAAGTATTCGTACAAAACTCGCACATCTAAAGCGAGCATTGTGCAATGCAGACGCATTAAATCTTCCGATATTGCTTGCGACTATTGTACAATGAAAGCAGGTAAACGCGCAGCGCTCGTGCAATTATGAAATCCATGGTACAAATGCCCGTACGAGTCAGAGGGGGTATAAATAAAATGCAAAAAAAATTGTCTTCTATATCTTTGTCGACGACGGATAAGTCGTGCTCGGACATTCAGCGAGCCCAGCAGACGGCGACGAGGTATTGGTGCAGCAGCATCCATTGTCAATGGTGGTCTGAAACTGGTGATTATAGAGAGTTTATATACTAGTGGCAAAGCATGTCAAATTGAAGCTGATAAATCGTGCACTGATAGTAAAACATTACAAGATTACATGAGACACGTTGCGCAACAGTCTCATTGTCGTGAAACAGACACAGAGACAGCTGTGATTCATCTTATAACCTTTACAAATCATCAATTCACGATAAATTCGTGTTAGGTCGCATCATCAATTCACGATAAATTCGTATTAGGTCGCATCTGAATAGTGTGCATGCTCACTTTTCTGAAGAGACGTGATGCGACCACTAAAACGCATGCAACGAATGCGAGACATCGTACAATGTATGCAACAGATTGTACGAGGCTAAAAAATTCTGAACGCAAAGTGTTGTAAAGTGCTCGTGAGCCAATTGTGAAAAGGCGTTAAGGAGGATGTTATGATCCACAGTATCGAGGGTTGCACTAAGGTCCAATGAAACCAAGATTGTTCCATCATGCTGTGGGGCTGTGTGGCCAGTGCCGGTACTGGGAATCTTGTTAGGGGTTGAGGGTCGCATGGATTCCACTTAATATCAGCGGATTCTTGAGAATAATGTTCAAGAATCTGTAAGAAAGTTGAAGTTACAACGGGGCTGGATATTTCAACAATACAACGACCCAAAACACTGCTCAAAATCTACTCAGACATTTATGCAGAGGCACAAGGACAATGTTCTGGAATCGCCATCCCAGTCCATCCCAGTCCATCCCAGTCCCCAGACTTGAATATTATTGAAAATCTGATATATCACCATACCTATGATTCCCACACTTCAATACACTGCGGAGGTCATACCATGTACCGCTATGCGGTACATCTAGTTTTCCAAACAAATCCATATTTTATGAGACGGTTGCCAACCCTAGGTGTATGTGTCATGGGTTGTGGGACCGGAAGTGCGAAATTCCATCGTTGCTGCTTCGACTATAATTTTATCTATCATTTATTTCAGCAGGACCTTTTTCCAGGGAGTTTTGACCAAGATGGTGGGAAATAAGACAAATGATTAAAAAATGAGGAAAGAAATGGGACAGGCAAAGAGTCAAAACATTTAATTTATGATAAGGTTTAAAATGTAATGGTTCATTCAGCGGTGTTTGAAATTATTTCATGAGATTCTTTCCAGCATGGTTATAGGAATGTCATTTTAATATTTGAGCAGTATGACATGAGGATACTGCCATGTGGTGGTTTAGGTAATGTAGGTGTTTGTGGATTGTCCACCTCTTTGTACATACATTTTGTCCATTCCGAAATCATGAGCATGCCACCACGGGTTTACAGACGAAATCCAGCGTAAAATGAACTTTGGGTATATTAAAACATGATAAGTTGGTATGTCTGCTGGGAAGCAAAACTATGCTACCCTCTCATTTAATGAAAATGCTCACTGTGTTAGTTACTGAGGCAGAGTGTTAGCTTCAAGAAATAGCTTTTTAAAAACATTACAAAAGCTCAAAGTAGCTCCACACTTCCTTGGTAGTATAACAAGGGTTCTTACAAAAACACCTTTGTAAGTGTATAGATTGTTACAAAGACAGTTCATACAGGCTATACCTTGAGATAGTTTCTGGTCTGCTGACTTGTTGTAACTAAGTCCTACAAGTCGACTGACAAACACAGCATAACAGGAGTTATGTATGGGGCTATTCATTACCTTGTAGACAATGGCCAGATATTGTCACCAAAGGATGAAATCCATGCATTTGCATGGTTGTAATTTGTACTATTTTCTGTCCTATTATGCCTATTGGTTTATGTTCGTTAATCTATTGTAGGGACTTACTTTCAACATGGCAGCAACCAGATAATATAAACAGTATATATAAACAGTGTTTTTAATAAATGATCTGTACACCTACAAAGTTCTCAATGCCTCATTTTCAGGGCCTTTATACTACCAAGGAGGTGTGTATAAGATAACATTTTAAATGCAACAGGCTAGCATAGTTTTCCTCTCTAGCAAACATACTGACTCGTTATCATATTTTAACATACTCAAAGAGCATTTTAGACCAGATTTCTCCTTTAAAGGTTTAAGGTCATTGTGACCACATGATGGTCCCAGGGCTATATTTTTGAAATACAACATAAACATAAATTAAACAAACTTAAAATGTCATGAGCACAATATCAGAAAAAAGCTTGAGGGTGCATCCTTCAAATTTGGTATAAACATTCACTTCACATTCACATAGAATTTATGAGTGAAATGTCACAAAGTTTACGCTAGTCAATTTTATTTATGTACATTATTTTATTATACATCCATGTATATCACACAAACAAACAGCAAAATATTTATTCCATAAAACTTTAGATAGCACCTTAAAAACTGTAACAACATTTTGAGCCGAGCATCAGCCAGAAGGAGTTGTTATGCACTTCACTATTTATATACTCAATTCAGCAAGTTAGTATACTACTCAGTCAGTTCAACTTGCCTGTAGGATACGATTTCATCCAGAGTGTTAAAAGGTTGCTTGTATGGTAAGACTCCTTAGTGAATCAACCCAATGCTGGTGCAGGCTGGCACACATCACAGCTAAAAGCTACCCCCATACAGCACAGCAAAAAAGTGTCTGAAAGCTGAAGTGAATACTCAAGTGAGCAGTGTACTATGGCTCCCTAATCGAATATCTAAGGTCTCACTAATAGGCACAGAACATAATTTACAGACCAAAGATGCATTTGCGCTCTCTCTCTCCCTCCCTCGCTGTGTGTGTGTGTGTGTGCATGTGTGTTTTAAAAGCTCCTGGCACCAGCTCAGGCACTTGCAATGCATCACTGCCCACTCACTGTTGCTGGATCCACACAGCTGTTCCAGACATGCTCTGAACTCATTGTGTGTGTGTGTGTGTGTGTAAGAGAGAGAGAGAGAGAGAGAGAGAGAAAGAGAGAGAGAGAGAGTGTATGCATTTGTATATACATGTGTATATTGGTAGGTCCACACAGCTGTCTTTGGCTCTCTGTGAACTGATGCTTCTGTGTAGGAAGCAGACAGCCTATTGTCAAGGTGCTGGCATGTCTATTTATAAAGCCTCACTCTGCTTCAGAGCTGCAACAAGATAGACAGACAGAGAGAGAGAGAGAGAGAGAGAGAGAGATATCACCAGAATAGTGATTTAAATCAGGTTTAATTAGTTCAACAGTAACTTGAATAGTGGATAGTAACTTGCATTTTCACATTGTCATCACTTAGATGTGTAATGGGCCTAGCATTATTTCAACTACATGTACTGCATAGCAGTACATGGTAGGACCGCCATAGTGTATTGAAATGTGGGAACCATAGGTATGATGAGTTTGTGGTAGTTCAGTGTTGTGAGGTGAGAGTTTGCGTGGAAATGATTTGCTGGATGTGGGTTTTGTGTGTTTGTGTATATTTTGTGCAATTTGAACCTTCTTGGTCCAAGATATTGGCAATGCAAAATCCCAATTTTTGCATTTAACTGTATCACATGGGTTGCGCTATGCTTCAAGTGAGTGTTTATGGAATGGAGGCCTCCTTAACACAAGCATACTAACACAAAATCATTGTCTTGGGCAAAATTTTTGATGAGTTATTTAACAGAAACTGTTTTTGGACACCTAGCTTCAAAGACAAACATGGCACCCTGTGAAATGTCACAAAATTTGGTGCACATGAAAAGAAAGCTGTTCAGAGTTGTCATGTCAACTTTGACCGAATATGAGCAATTAGAACCCGAGATATGGACTTTTGAAGAATTTTAAGGTATGTTTTGAATTTTGATTGACATGTAACTTTGAAACAGTCCATCTCCAGATAAATCCTTTGATAATTTTTTGTCATCATTGTCTGTAGATGAGATGCACCAAATTTGGTGAGATTCACATGAACAGCCTATGATGAATTTGTTTACTTTTACTTTCGCAATTATAAAATTTCACAGAAATTATTTTCATTAGAAGTGGCCGTTGACCAGTGTTGTCAATGTGTGAGGGTCAACAGATTTTACGACAAACAAAATTGATTGTAAATGTTAGTGTTGTGTAGATAATGGGCAAAATGACATTTTACATTTTACAAAATACATTTTATGGCATGCGCTGTGCTTTAAGAGGTCTTTGTGCTGATCGTGCATGGCGTATTTTGTGCAGTTCCCACCTTCTCGAACCAAGATATTGGCAATAAATGCCAATTTTTGTATTTACCCATATCACTAGATGGCACTATGTTTCAAGTGAGTGTTTATGGGCTGGGTTGATATGACTCTGTAACACTGACATATCACAAAAATGTCATGTTGTTGGGTGAAACGTTCATTGAGTTATTCAGCAAAAACTTTAGGGCGCCTCCCCCTCTTTGATGGACACTGGCACTTATGGGGGGAGGGAGGGGTGGCCCTTGCGGCTATATGACTACAAAGTCATGGCAACATTATGACCACTTTCGCTAGCGGTGAAAGAAAAAAACAAAAAGGTTTATGAAATGTGAAATGTTGGATAAGACATGGATACAACAGTTCAAAATCTCTAAAGGTTTAAAAAGAACTGTTTGTATGTGTAAAATCTACCCTGTTTGACTGTGTAGCTCATTGCATAGATTTAAGTACAAGGCTGCTGAGGGACTGCTGTAGTAGTCGCCGCCATGATGAATGTCCATGCAAGTCATTTGACGACCCGGAAGAAAGAGCAGCCCATGAACAGAATTGATACCAGAATGGTTGACGGTAATTGTATTGACTCCAAGGGGGCAAGAACACACGCAGAAGTTGAAACACCCATGGGGCGAAAAAAAAAACAGAAAGGGCCCAGTGGCATTTAGCATTCCATAGACTTCCATTCATTTTAGCGTGACTTTGACATTAAATAACTTTACATAGGAAACAAGCTTGTTGTTGCCATTGTTGGACACCGAAGAAACCACTGCAAAACATATTGCCTCGATCGAAAATCTGTCATGTCATTGTCTTGTAAGGAACGTTTATCTGAAATTGTGCTTAAAATGACGTCACAAATGATGGGACGACTAGTGAATAGGCCCGTTCGAGTGACAAACCTGTCTTGCTGTGGGTTCTCCGGTGTCCAACAATACCAACATCAACGTATGGC
This sequence comes from Setipinna tenuifilis, assembly GCA_030347295.1. Taxonomy (NCBI): domain Eukaryota; kingdom Metazoa; phylum Chordata; class Actinopteri; order Clupeiformes; family Engraulidae; genus Setipinna; species Setipinna tenuifilis. The sequence goes on from CM059277.1 coordinate 29,726,607, forward strand.
GTGCTTCTTATGTAAAGTTATTTCATGTCAAAGTGATACTACAATGAATGGAAGTCTATGGAGTGCTAAAGGGTACTGTGCCCTTTCCGGGTGGGCCCTTTTGCCTATGAGGTTTCAACTTCTGCGTCTATTCCTGCCCCCTTGTATTGTCTCGTGAGTGCTACAGATGGTGAAATACAGAATAATGATTTGTACACTTACAAAGTTCTCAATGCATCACATTGGCATCTTCAACCTTCCCCTTAGTACAAGCATTGTTAATCTTTTTGACCAAAACAATAAAAATAGTGAAGTTCAAAATGCAACAGGCTAGAGCAGCCTGTTTGCCCAGCAAATATACCAATTTGTTATTATGTTTTAACACAACCATTTTCATTTTACACTGGAGTATTCCTTTACACCGGAATACTGTGTAAAGGATGTTTTTTTAAAGTTGGTTCTAAGCAGCACTTTTTCCAGTGTTGGTTGGTAAAGTGCTATAGGCCTATTATATGTGCCTATATGTGTAGGGTGACCAATCATCCTGTTTTTCCATGACACGTCCTGTTTTTAGGTCCTGTCCTGGCCGTTCTGGTTGTTTTTTTTATAAAATGCTAAATGTCCTGGTTTTTTATTTCATTTGTATTATGTGTGTATCCTGAAACAAGATAACATAATTATTAAGGCAAAGCTATAACTTCTGTTTACGTTTGTTAGCCACTAAGATAGTAAACAGTAGACATATAGAGTAGAAGACACACTGATGTAGCTTATTGAATATTTTGGAGTGTGTTTAGGATTAAATTAATTAGCCCTTAACTGGAAGAAGTGTATTGTTAATTTGTCTCAAATTCTCAATGTATGACAAATTGGGTATAATGGTTGTTATCCATTTGCATACTATGCTACGCTACCCATTGAATACCCATGAATGCCAATTTTTGGACAACCCATGGATGTTTGTTTTTATTATGATGCATGCATGGTGTATGAAAGTTTTATATTGGGTATGGTTGGCACCAAACAGGCTAGGACTGCCCCTATTGGTTATAGATAGTATTTTGTAATATAACAATTTTCTATCCATAATCTTAGAGTAAACTTCGAGTATCATTTCAGTATGTCATTACCAGGCCGAGTGTCCTGAATTTCTTTAAACAAATTATGATCACCCTATATAGTTGCTTTGCAGAACAGAAGCCAAAACATGTATAAGGACAATAAACTGCTTGTTGTTCATTTGACAATGTCAGCCTGGGTATAGGTAGGAAAGGGGAGGTATGTTTGTAGAGGGTTGGGAATAGCAGGTAGAAGAAAGGGGGTTTATGGTTGGAGATGGTTCAAGACAGGGGCCTGCATGAGTGGGTACATCCAGCTCCCGTGTGCCAAATGTTTGAATGACCTCAGTGAACCCCTTTCAGGTGTTTGTCAGCCAATGAAGGAGACTGCAGCTGTGCCCCCCACCTCCTTCCCCCTCCTGCTCTCGTCTCAGACTGTGCCAACCTCTCATGTGCCAGGATGAGTCAGTGTTTTTGGCTGCAGTCGCTACCATCACTTCACCCTTTCCCCCCCACGATAAGCTCCATTTCCCAGAAAAAGCATTCGCTCCCTCTTGACACTGCTTCAGTGTGCGGTCCTCTGGGGCTGGTCACACCTAACACACCACTGCCAGAGGCTTCTCCCATTGGACAGGACCACAGGCAGGCTATTTTTTTTCCACATCTCTACTTGCAAAAGATGGCTCAATAGCACTTTGATGGCATCTTTGGTCACTGGCACGAGTCAACTACAGATGTCAGTCAGTGTGCCACTTGAATTACTCAGTGAATTATTAGGTCGATGTGTGTGTGTTTGTGCATGTGTGTATGTGCTCCATTAGACGTACCCTCTCGCTACGATCATGGACTCGTGCTCTCTCTTGGGGCATCAAAGCTTTTTTAATACAGTATGAAAATGAATGTTAGTGAAAGATGACTTGATGGATGGCCCTGTCCATTAGTATCTGAATAATATTTGACAAAGTACTGCATAGGTGGACCACAGTCATGTCAGCTGTATTGTTTAAGGAATATGGAATACTGCTGTAGGTTTCTCTATGATAGAAATGTAAACCAGCTAACACAAAAGATGCCATCTAATGAAATATAACATTTGTGTTTTACTGTTTTTGAATCCATTGAACTGACCTTTGTATAAATCATTGAATTGGATTAGACCAGTTAGCACGCTAAGACCTAAAATGCTACTGCCAGATCTGGAGACCAACGAAGTGGATTCAAAAATGGTAAAGCTCAACTGTTTTACTCTTAGGGAGCTGGCAAATGAGCCCATTTTCCCCAAAAAGTGGAGTGTTCCTTTAAGTGATTTCCTACTCAAACCAAAGCTGGATCATTTCCCTCTCAGTCTCCATTTAGTCTTGAGCAAACGACAACATATACAGTGTACTTACACACGTCTTTACAGCCCAGTTAATGCTAAAGACACACATACTTACTTGATTTAATGATACGTTGTTTTTCCTGTGGATGGATAAATAAGTCTACAATGAAATATGACTGACTTTACTGATCCATCATTTTCAGAAAACAAGTAATATAATTACCATGTGGGTAACTGAGTCAGACTTTAAGGCCTGTTCACACCAAGCTCTATAACAATAACAACAACTGTAACAATATGAGTGTCCACACTGAAGAACGACATTTGAATGACACAATTCTTATCACGAATGTAAACAACTAAAAAACGTGATGTCCTATAAGTTGTAATAGATTCTGATTGACAGTGTTCCATAAAACTGGTCTGACAGTGATCCCAACAGTATCATTCAGCCTGTCGTTGTTACTTGATATGTGAGCAGTGCCATTTAGTAAAGTGAAAACTATTTTTCAAAGCTATAGTAATAGTAATCAGTAGCAAGTCCCTTGCTGTACCCCATTGTGTAGCCATGTCATCTGTTTTAATTGTGACTAAAATGAGTGTCTTTCTTAACAGTGGGGGTGGGGTGGTGGAAGTGACACATTTTCTACAAAAGGCTTCTGGTAAAAAAAAACAAAACAATAAAAAAAAAACAAAGTACCGAGAGAAGAAGGAGTTTTTTCCTGCTTCTTTCCATAGGAGTATGCGCTACACCCTGCTGGGAAGCGAAACCTCATCGCTGCAGCAGTTAGATTAGAGAAAAACGCTGAGTAACCAGCGCCTGCCTCCATGCCAGAGTCTGTCTCAGTGCCAGTCTGTCTCAGTGCCAGTCCCCCCTCTCTCGCTTTGGCACAGGCAGGGGGAACTCTCTCTGTCACTGCTTGGCAGAGCTAAGTGATTGTATGCTGCGAAGCATCACAAGAAGAGCCCTGGACAAATGCAGATTAAAGAAGGATGAATACAAACAAACATTTACTTTTGTGCTATATGTAGACAAAAGGGTTTATCTTGGATGTGACTGCAGTAGAGCATATTCCTCATAATTCCCCTTTAATATACAGAATAACCACCAAAAGAAGTTTCAGTCTGAATTTATTGGTGAATAGTCAGGAGAACACTGGCTTGAGAAGTACAGCAACAAGATGATATGACATGAATATAAATCACAGGAATAATCTTCGGACAAATTTACAGTGATGCACACCCTGGAATCAGAGTGTACCACATACAACAAACACATAATACATACACCTTCACGGGTGACTTGTGACCCTTTTGTCGCATGAGTGGTGTACTCTACCACCTCCAGTGTTCCAGAGATGTAGCTCTTGGTTCCCCGTCAACAGGCCAGAACTGAAAAAGCCTTTTGGATAAAAGGTGAAACATCTTCTATCTGCCTACAACTTAGCTCCTTTGACTACCATGACCTGGATGAATGAGAATCTTCACAGATGGATTGTAGCTTCTAAAGCCAAAACTTCTGTCAGATGATTTTTAAGCCTGCAACGATACTAATGTCTGGCCCACCACAGGACTGATCATGTCCAAAATCATTTTAACTGTGCCCAGTTGTCAGTGTCACCTTCAAATCAGTGGAACAAACTGGTCAGGACCAAATACACTTCACACCAGTTTGATCCAGACATCATAGCAACATAGTAAGAGTACACAAGTATTTACATTTACGTTTTTTGTTTAAGTGAGACATCCACCAGGGATCTGTATTTATAGTATATTAATAAGTGTAGGCTTTTACATTACATTTAGCTGACACTTTTATCCAGAGCAACTTACAGTGAATATGGTACAGGGACGGTCCCCCTAAAGCAATGTGGGGTTAGATGCCTTGCTCAAGGGCACTCCAGAAATGGAATGGGGTATTTTACAACTGGTACAGGAACCGAACCTGCAACCATCCGATCCCAAACCAACTCCCTAAATATTAGGTCACAGCTGACCCAAACACTGATTATTGATCGCTTCTAATTGTGATGTCAATTTTATATTTAGCATGCTAGCATAGGTTTATGGCTATTCGAGGAATGGCAGCAGACGTGCACACATCTTAGAGTACAATAGAGCTGTGCTATCAATAGAGCTGCCTTCTCCCAGTCTCCTATTTTCTCTCCTCTCCTCTCCTCTCCCCCTCCTCCGGTGTCTGTTTTCTGTTGATGGCTTGAGATTTGATTTTTAGCTATTTTTAATCCAACTAGAGCAAGCTATTTTAAGGAGGTAGCCCAGGGCATGACACTTTTGTTTCAAAGCACATTCATTAGTATCTGTGGATTGAACAATTATTATTCATGACAATCGGGCTCTGTTATTTGATTTTGTCAAAAACATTTCCTCAAAGAAAAGGCAAATTACCACTATGGCGAGATTTATCAGTTTTGTTTAATTGTTAAAATCTATGGTTCTCTACACATCTTTACTGATATAAATTTATTAGAAATAAAAATGTCACACTTTCACAGCATACACTTGAATACAGTGTGAATGGTGTGTGTGTGTGTGTGTGTGTGTGTGTGTGTGTGTGTGTGTGTGTGTGTTTGTGTGTGTGTGTGTTTATGTGAGTGAGAGAGAGAGAGAGAAAGAAAGGCAAAAAGCATCTGAGTAGGTGCATTAGTAGATTTTAGCCCTGTAGAGTGAAGTTTGGGAAAGGGCGGGGGCAGGGAATTGCCGTAAGAGTCTGGGAGTGGCTCTCCCACATCCTCCCTGCCTCATTAACATGCAGTTAGCCGCCTCTTGCCAGCCAGGATGTGCATTAACCATCACACAGCCACCACACGCACACACACACACACTCTCTCTGTTTTCTTCTCTGCATATAGTTGCAGATAACTAACAAATGTCTATTGGGAATGGACATATTGACATATTAAAGTGTTTGTCAGTGTACACATATTGGATGAGATAAGTGTATGTTTGGACAAATATCCATACAGTACATGTTCTATTCCCATATATCTATCTATCTATCAAAGACATTTTTTATTCATACTCTCTTCAATTCCTGCTTCTAGTCAAACAGAACACAAAACTTGCCACATGCCTTTGTGTTTCTGTCTGTCATAATATGCTTTACTTTTGTCCAATGTATTAGCTCAACATGTTCTCAATCAGTCCGAGACAATTTATGAGATATTATCCTTGATTTTTTATGTTGGTTTAACTGTGCTCACACAGTATACATTTTCACTGAAAACAGAACATTTTCAAAGGAGTATGATTTAAAGTGTCACCAAAATACCCTCAGTACTCCAACAAAATTGACCAGCATATTCATTACCAAAGCCGTCTCATTTCTGAAACACAATTTGCTGACCCAGCAGAGAGAATGAAAGTGCATACGAGGCACAAAGGAAAAAGAGAGTGACAGAGGGTTAGCAGGGAGGTATTAAGAGGAAATGAAAGAAGCAGAGAGAAACAGAGAGAGAGAGAGAGATAGAGAGAGAGAGAAATGGAAAAAAGCTTTGTCTATGATGCTTAGTTGATTTTCTGACACCTCATCATAAACTAGAACGTGGGTATTGTTCTCATTATCCCTCTGTCTCTCTTTAAGCTAAGCCTTGCCTATGAGAGAGAGCTTGTCCCTGTGAGCCTTTCCCTGGGTGCTGCCATCTCCCATGTAAATTCAGCCTTTGGTGCTTCTTCCCATAGGGGGGTGGGGGGTGGCTGGGTGGGGGGAGTCCTGTTGCAAAACAAACTGTCTGCCTGTCACTGGTTACACTGTGTAGGTGTAAATGCGAATGCAAAACTGAGCAGAATACATGAATATTTCAATGCAGAAAATCAGCGTGCACATTCCTTAGCTCAGAGTGTACAAAGTTAAAGCAATGTGCTGATTGTTAGAAGGGAGGTGATGCCTCAGACCACTGACAAGATAGAAGGTGCCCATCAAACTAAGAGCAGTGAATTATGTTGGGAATGTATATGGGAATATGTTAATAATAAGTATTTCTTAAGCGATGTACAGTGTGTGTATTTTTGCAAATGTATTTTACTATTTTGAATTCCCCTGAACATCTAACTGTCTGTAGCTGTCGAATGCTTGTATGCTCTTGCAATGGAATTACTCTTAGTCCAAGAGCATGAATATTCCTAATATTACCTACCTACCCACCTACCCACCCACCTATCCATTCGGGGTGGGCCAGCAAAGGGGGCAGGAGTAGATGCGGAAGTTGAAACCTTATGGGGAAAGGGCCCACCCGTAAAGGGCCTAGTAGCCTTTAGCATTACATAGACTTCTATTCGTTTTAGCGTCACTTTGACATGAAATAATAACTTAACATAGGAAGCACACCATACCTTGATGTTGGTATTGTAGGACACCAGAGAATCCACAGCAAAACATATTTGCTTCGATTGAACATCTGTCATGTCATTGCCTCGTAACAAACACTTATCTGAAATTGTGGTAAAAATGACATCACAAATTTTGCGGCGGCTAGTGTTTTCGACGCACAGGAGGAAATTTACCGTACTGTTTGAATAATGAGCCATACCCATTATCATGCTCATTTACTTTTCTGTTCATGTTAGGGAAACATTTCCAGCTGTATTTCCAGCAAAATAAGCACCAGAATTGGTGTATGTTTGTAATAGGAGTCGTAATCTTTGTTGATTTTACTGTTCGATGCAAGTGAAGTCCAAAGAAAGATGGCACAGTATTAGCCTTCCACTCCAGTTAATGTGATTGCAGCCATAAGGGTAGAAAATTATCGAATTCGGGTTCGTTGGCCGACGTCACTCGACATCAGCAGGAGTTTGTGCAGTAGACTGAAGTGGACGTGTAACCAAGCAAAATTTTTTAAAACAAGCTTTGGGCTCCCAGTAAAAACAACGGCATCCCTCAGTCCATTTCTTCTTCTGTCTATGGGGCCAGCATGTCTCTATTTACCGTTGGCCTCTGAGGGAGAGCCCCATTAGTGGAGCCCCATCATGCCATGGGCTCAAAGAGGAGGCTGCATCTTTCTCTTTGACATTTCTACAAATCTGATTTTCAGCCTGATGTCATTAGCACTGAGAGAGAGAGAGAGAGAGAAAATGACCTGCACTGATGGCTTGCTTGCCCAGACATGCAGCTTGTTTCCCAGGTGCTAAAAGCAGTCCTTATAGCTCTGTTCACACCTCGCACCATGGTGTGGAGCAGTGTTTAAGTGTGCACACACATGAAAATAAACCACAACTCCTTTATCAGCTAAGTTGAAACAGGTTGAATATAACATTGTAGTGCAGTAATGTGTCTTAGAAGTTTTTTTTTTTTTTGCGCTTCAGTGACTATGATCACCCATGGTTTTGTGTAGCCTGGGCACGCCCATACTTCCTGTGCCGCTGCATTTGAATTTCGCTTGCAAAGTCAGTCTGGCCAAGCTCCCATTCAACACCGTTTCTACATTAACAGAGAAACTGGGACCAATGAAAATCTAGCATTTCAAAAAGGCAATGACGCGGTAGTTTAGCGACCGGAAATCTACCTCAGTCACTGCCAACATAGCGAACGTGGAGCAACGGCAAGATTTCAATGCAGCTGTAGCTGCTGTTTTGGAAGATGGATGAACATGTTAGCCAACGAAGTCTACAAAGAAAATCTCCTTGGCATTGTTGTCGACGAGGTTCATCTGACTTATAAATGGTAAGTGTTGCCAAGTCAACCCAGTTTACAGTATGTAAAAAGCAGAACAACACAGTAATAGCCTATCTTGCAAAGTTGTGGAGCTATTTCATTGACAAAATAGCTGCATGTTACATTGTCAGCGATAGCATATGGAATTTCAAGCTTTTGTGCAGTTACGTTTTTGTTTACTCATATGCACGTTACTATTCTCTGTCTTATACATGGACACTAATGTGATTGGTCGAAGCTTCATCCAGTAGCAAACACAGGCATTTCACACACGTGGGTTAAGCCCGCCCTCTGAGAAATGGGTTTACAACACAGCTTGGCCAGACCAATGTTCGCAGAGCATTGATAAGTCGCGTTAGCCAGGCTAAGTTTTGTGGGTGATGTTTTAACAAGAAGCATGAGAGGCAGTTATGCTGACTGCACATTGGCTGCGGTAATACGGGTCCGGTATGACCAGAAGTCAAGCCGCCTGCACACTGGCTGTGGTAATACGGGTCCGGTATGACCGGAAGTCAGTCATTGTCAATGAAGATCCACACTCCGTATGCAGTTTGGGTCCGGACAATACGGCACGGAAGAAATTCCGCATCTGAGGCTCGTCGCATACGTTAAAAAAATCTAACTCCTGCGGAACGGTCGTACGGCTGATAGGACCGGAACTGGTTGTTGCTATGGCTACATCGCTATGGCGACAAAAAAACAAATGTCATTCGCATTTGTAATAATATAATAAAGATAATGAACACTATATTAAGAATAAAATATGCAGACACAATCTTTATTAAGTCGTCCCACGACAAATGTAACTTTTTGTACCCCACACAACTGAGGTCGTACAAGACTCGGTGACTTGACACCGCTACGATCAACTTCTCCGCTCCGTCGGCCATGTTGTTCGCGATGAGCTTTCTCCGGAAATTTTTCGGAGGTAGTACGGTGCCCACTCGAGGACGTGTGCCGTATTCCGCAAGGTTTTTCCGCACTGTGTGTGCAGGCGGCTTAAGTCATTGTCAATGGAGATCCGCATTCCGTATGTGGTTTGGGTCCGGACAATACGGCACGGAAGAAATTACAGTGGCTTGGTGCCGCGGTACATTGAGTTGGTGTCGCGGGACAGTGGCTGGCTGCCGCGGTATAGTGATTGAGTGTCCCGAGACAGTGACTGGGTGTCCCGAGACACCGGCCGACTGTCCCGAGACAGTGGCCGAGTGTCCCGAGACTTCGGCCAACTGCCGCGAGACACCAGCAACAGTTTTTGCTCCCACCACTACTGAGAAGCATTTCAGTAACTATGAACAACTGTCATTGAGTGGGTGGTGGTGTTTTTTCGGGTGATATTTTAACTAGGAGCATTTTATTGACTATAAACAACTATGATTGAGTGCAGTATGTCTCTGTCTTTGTGCTAAGCCTGGTTTGACCCTTCTCCTGTTGGCTCAGCTCTGCAGTCTCACTTTAAGCCAAGCTGCCCTTGCAAAGCCTCATGATTTATCGCCATTTCACAACACAAACTGCAATTATTTGAGTGAAATTATGGGACTATTGATTGCGGTGCTCCTGTAGTTTTACTAGAGGCAGCAGAGTGCTGCTACCACACTAAAACTCTCAGAAGCCTCCCCTGTAATTAGCTGAGCTAACCGCTCACACTCCCTTTTTATTATTATTAGGAGGGAGAAGCAGCCACATTACACTCCACTCCACATCTGTGGTGCCCCAGTGGAGAGAGCGAGCAGCTTCAGGTATCTTGGAGTTCACATCTCTGAAGATTTGTCGGTCACCACATATCTCCACCATGCTGAAAAAGGCAAGACAGCGTCTGTACTATCTCAGGAACCTAACGAAGTTTAAGATCCCTATTGAGCTGGAGAGGACTTTCTTATACTGCAACTATAGAGTGTGTTATTTCTGGCGACATCACTACTTGGTATGGCAACGGCACCTCTCTGGATAAGATTGCCCTGCACAGAATAATTCTCTGTCCTGAAAAAGTCACCAGTACCGATCCTACAGGGCATGTATTCCAGGCCATGTCAGACTAGGGCAAACAGGATTATCAAAGACATTCACCACCACAGTCACAATGTGTTTTAAAGGCTGTCCTCCAAAAAGCGGTTCTCTTCTTTTAAGACTAGAGCCGAGAGATAAAGGAGCTTCTTCCCCCAAGTCATACGGTTTATGCATAACTTCGTCAACTCATTTTGCCTATAAGCATATTATTACACAGCAATTTTAAATATTATTATTTATTATTACAGATTCTTTTTTACACAGAAGGGAGTATTAGTTGCAATCTCCATTACACCACTCTTTATATTTGAACAAATATGCATGTGACAAATACATTTTTTGAATCTTGAATTAGCTGCCCTCTGCTGCTGCCACTCGCAATACAGATACATTAAGAGCGGCCAACGTGCATGTCAAGAGGTACTTTGGATTCCGGGAAAAGCAGCAGCAGTCTTTCTCTCTTTCTCTCGCACATACACAGCTAAGTAGATGCAGTCAGTAGAACAGCAGAAAGGATACACATGCACAGCAAAGATGCACTGAGTGAGAACAGGACTACTGCGCAACTTGTATGCGTAACATTTTCTCAATCAATCCCTACACAATTATAAAAGATTCTTTTCCCTAAAATGTGTCTGTTGGAATAACCATGTTCAAATATACTTTAATTACCAAAACAATTTCAGAAGAGTATAATTTATAGTACTAATTAAATACAACCAGACTGCCATTTTTTGTTAAAGTCTTCTGGTGTGATTTTTTCTTTCCACTCATACTGAAATGTGAAATCCAACAGGTCTACTCTTCCTGTGATCACATTTGTAATGAACTAGGGCAAGGAAGACATAATTCACAGTAAAACTTCAAGACCATTAAAAACTTAGGGAGGCCCATTTTCCCTGCAATGCTATTAAATAATCAAAGTGAGCAGTCTCATATATACCAGCTGCATAACTGACTGGGGCTTCTTCTCTTGCATCCTGCTCTGGTCCACTCACCCCACCCCACCTCACACCACACCTCTCTTCCTCTCACGGGCGGCGTTCAGATCGAGTGTCCACTTATGCACTTCTTTGCCACAGTAATGCACCCATTTTCAGGCTGCTGGGGTGTGGCACATGGGGGATGGGGATGAGGATGGGGGGTGGGTGTCTAGTGTCCAGCTCGTGGTGGGGGTGGGAGGTGGTTGGTATGCCGGTCGAGCCCTTGATTACTTGCCGCCTCATCCTGAAAATGCACTTTTAAAGCGGCTGTAATTGCATTGGGGAGATAACCCTAAGGGCTAGCGGCAGGAAGCGAGGGCCGCTAGCAGTGGCGCGCCGGGCCAGCCCAGCCCGGCCTCTCTTTAAATCAATGGGCCGTCCAGCGCTAATGCAGCTCCGGGCAGATCCTCAGGAAGCATTAGATCTATTAGTGCTAGGCTGGCAGGAACACACTGACACACACACACAGACACACACACTTAAACACATACACTCATGGACACACACAAACACATATACATTTTTATGGCTTCCATTGTGCAGTGTTGGCCTAAGCTTGGGTACACTCTCAATAGCATACAGGTGATCAACTAGTGCAGTCATAAGAAGAGTCTTTGTGTATACTGTATTGTGTGTGTATGTGTATGTGTGTGCGTGTACATTTATGTTCAGCGGGTGGTTAGAAAAGGCATCCAGAGCAGACTGAAGATGGCTTTTGTATGAGAAAAGCATGTGGCTCTGCTCATTTCAACTAGTGAAGGCCTGAGGCTGCAGCCTCTGAACTTTGTTTCTGTGGTCTCTCGAGAGACCTACTCAGGAATTCACACCGATGAATTACAGCAGCAATTTACCCAGAGTTAGGTAACACTTTGTTTTACGGTCCCTTTCCAATGTGTCTATATGTAACATTATGTACTTACACTGTACAAACCTAACACTAACCCTAATCCTAACCCTTACCCTAATGCTAAGGTACAGTGTAAATACATAAGTTATGTGTTGTTACACCCTTTGTTACACTGTACTTTATGATGTAGATACACCGTAACAGAGGCCATAAAATAAAGCATAATCCAGAGTTTCTACCATTGGCTAGAACCTAGGGAATGAGAAGTAATGTAACACATGGAAGTGGTTCAATCTGTATGAAAATCTGGGGCAAATGTTGTATCCAGTCCAGGTTTAACACTGTGTGTCCATATGTATTTCATACAAAAGATTTGTATTTGATTTAGACTTAAAAGTATATTTCATTGTTTGGGTAACGATGACCAAAGCTATAAAATGGCCCGAAAAAAAATTAAAGAAAAGAATTATTTTATGCTGTCTCAGTTAAACCTATTAATCAGCTTGAGTCTGTAGGAGATGGAACAGATTTGTGGTGGCTGTCAGATTAAAAAGCATCATCAAGCTCAGTCCTGATGTTTCCTGTCACCATGGATACGTCTGGGCTGGTGTTTCACCTAAGCCGTGCCACTGTGCTCCCAGATCAATTTCAGCTTTGTGTGTGTGTGTGTGTGTGTGCGATATTTCTATAGCAACTTCTCCATCATAAAGAAAGGAAATGCTCCCCGTTAGATCACAAACAGTCGTATGAAGTGTGCACACTGCACGTAAGAATCTAGATCACATGCAATTATAAAAATACATCAGTATGCACCTGATACGCTCGTATGTCCCCGTCACCATGATCCCATTCCTATACCATACATGTGTGTGTATTTATATCGTGTATATTTTTAGTGTGCCCCCCCCCCAGGTTTTGAGTGAACCGACACAAGTGTCCAGTGTGCCGATTGATTTTCCATTCGTCTGTCAGGCCAGCTGAGGCTCGCTGAGAATCGTGAGCTGTGTGGGAAGAGTCTTGGTGACTTTTTTAACACAACAGGGACACACACAAATATGGAAGTACGCAGACAAAAGGGAAAAAAGCTGAGGTAGCTGGCATAATTGTTTCACCTATTATTTGAACACTGTCTGGAGTATTACTGTCTTGCACAGATAACATGTGCCCTGTATATCTATTATGTTAAAACGGTTTATTGTTGTCTCTATTGCACAGTATTTGCCTATAGATCACGGTCTATATTTTGAATGTATAATGCTACTTGTCTATACTAGAGAGGTAACATGTACAAGAGTCAAATGCCTTGTGTTTGTAAATATGTACTTGACCAATAAAACTGATTCTGAAATTTCTTTGCCACTGCAATAGATTATGGTATGGCTATGCGGAGGAATGAGAGGCTTCTTATTCAACTGTTGGTGCGTTGGCCATTGGCTGCCATTTTATTTTATGATGTGGGGTTTGTTAATGGCACCAGTAGTGAATGCTTGCTGGCAAATAAGTCTGACATTTGGCTTATCATAATCAGTGTAGCGTCAAAATTGAACCCCGGCAAAGAAAGTGATATTAGTGCACATAAAATTAGCACTAAAAAGGTAAAGATAGATATAATAAAAAAAATTCACTTAAAATAAAAACCTCAGCTTCTTTAAAAGATACAGTCACAAAGAATAGCTTGTGCCAAGAGCACTTATAACATCTTGACTCTGATCAGTATTTTTGGTGTCTCTTGTTCTGCTCTTTCTGTGACTTAAATTAATCTTACATGGACCAAAGCTGATTTTAGAACAGTGGGGTTCTTGCCTATCTTAACAATGATGATGACCAATTTAAATACATATTTTGGTAATGCCCTGAAACACTACAACATAACTCTCAGACTAACAACACTGTAATGTACCTGCTCCTTCCATGGGTCTAAGGTAATATACGATCTGCCCTTTCTCTCTGAAGGAACAAGGCCAAAAGTTTGCCTTTAAGGTTAATGGAACTATAGTCAAATTGGATCGTTTCAGTTCATGCAGAGAATTTCAGCAGAAATGCTCCAAAAATCAGATGATTGTATAAATTCAATACACTATCTCTTATGTTCTATGGGTTTATACAGGATGTTTGTTTAGATAACACATGCTTATTACCTCAATGTAATGTTTCCATAAAACAAAAATACCTTGTCCAAAGCTCCAATTATGACTACTAAAAAATAACAGCATAAAGTATTAATGTCTACTAATTACCCCAGCACATGGAAGAATCAGCAAGCAATCTTGTTTTGCCTGTGAGAGAAGAGAACAGTGTGTGTGTGTGTGTGGTGTGTGTGTGTGTGTGTGTGTGTGTGGTGTGTGTGGTGTGTGTGGAGAGGGATAGAGAGAGAATGAGAGGTGGGCGATGGGGATGGATAAAAAAAAAAATCTAATATAGGCACCAAGCTGGTAACCTAGCAACTTGGTTCAACTCGTCTGCCCAAGGCTCTGTAAAGACTTCCTCTGGTCTTATGTGAAGACGGCCCATAATGCATTAAACTATACACATTACTCAGTGGGTGGAACCTTAGCATGCAGTACAGCTTCTGCATTAAGCAGTACAATTTATTTTATTCATTTTTTTTGTCTGATTACCTGAAAAAATGTCAAATGCCACCCATCTAGGAGATGAATACCTTCATCTGCGACAGAATGGTGTGGTGTTAGCATTAGCACGCAGAGGAGAGGATACAGGGAAAAGATAAAAGGATATTTTAGTGCACATAATAGTAGCATCTTAAAGATGGACATTCAGATAGTACATGTATACTCGCAGTATATATAATTACACGCCAAGCTTTTTGGTAAAAAAGAAATTAACTTGTATATATACACACACACAATAATGAGGATGAGAAGGAGCAGGGAACACGAGCCACTTATTTCCATATACTCCTTTTAATCTGCAAGATGATTACAAATTCTAAGGTGTGCTCCACTAACACCGAGTAGAAAGGCTAAATACCAATGGCAATAATGCCTCAACAGTGACATTCCGGAGATGGCATTTCAATGTGCCAAGTGCCCTCTGGTGGACAGAGATGGAACTGACTGAACTGATCACTACTCAACTTTACTCCTATTTATTTCTCAGAAACCTCCTGCTTGGCATTTCATCGACAGCTGTAGGTGAAAGAGCCACGAACCTTAACTCAAATTACTGGGACATTAAGGTCATGAAGGGAAAAGAAAACAAGAAAGACAGTGAACAGGGGTCAAGCCAGTTATACACACTGCAGTGACATAATTTAAATTCATTGTTAAAACCTTTTTGGACAAAACAACTTTTAGGCAATACAAATCATGTGTATGTTATTCAAATGCCAGATTCTTTTATTTGTTTTAAACTTTCACAGTCAGAATTTGGCACACAAAACACCCATAACAAAGGGTTCTGCAGTATATGTGGCAGATGCGGTACAGACACATACAAATTAACCACATAACTGTTACAATGGTAAGTACAAGCATATTTAAAGTTTTAGAACAGGAGACTTGAGCCCTGTTCTATGATATTTCAGCAAAGAGAGTGTGAAGATGACAGACACTGGGGATTATTTAAATAAATGTGCAGATTAGAATTCACAGTGGTTGCCAGTGAGCCGTGTGAGGTAGATATAGGAGATTTCATTGTTGGATATGAAATTATTCTGGGGGGGGGGGGGGTGATTAATGTTTGTGTGATACATGTTATAGTTTAGCTTTATTTTAGCCCACCTGTTATCAGAATAAAAAGCCTGAGGGGTGCAGCAGGATATAACTGTCAGTTTATTTCATAATCTGACCAGGTGACCTAAAATAAGATAAATGACAAGAAGTGTGTGGCTAACCCTGAATCACCGTATGGTCCATATGCAGCTACTGTATTTATAATATATTTACTACCTCCTTTAGTAACTGTAAGATCTTATCTTATTTGTGCTTTGTGGACTTTTTCAACAACTATAAGGCATTACATCAACAACAACAGAAAACATTTCCAATCAGCAAATAACTGAACCTTATGTGTGGACATGTGTTCTAACTCCTGTCCACTTTAACTGTTCCCAAAAACAGGGCACTTCTGCAATGGCCTTACAGTAGAATTGAAAATGGGTTTTCTGAAGGCACTTAGCTGATGGCTTGCAGTATTCCTTGTTTCAGGCTTACAGTCTTATAAGACACCAAAACGAATGTCCCTGTAGCAAGGGCTGGGGCTGGGGCATTGAGGCGCACCCCGACCCGCTCTTCTTCATCCCAGTGTCTCACAAATGTGTAGCACCTTCTGGTTGAAGTCCTCAGGCTGGTCGGCAAACACATAATGGCCGGCCCCACGGATAGCCTTTTGGTGAACACAAGTGGGAAGGCAGAATAAGGGGGAAGCTGGGACAACTTAAGCTTGTAAGACCAACAACAAGTTACATGTTGCTGAATGTACTCGTCTTCTAGTACATTTTGTATTTAGCAAAAAAGTAGCTTGAAATTATTAGATACTGGGCAATGTTTGGGGCATATCATGGCATGGTTTAATTCTACTTGACTAAAACTTACACATGCAAAACGCACAGCCACAGTAAACCTAAAAAATTGTCATAGCTAATTAATCACCAGCAGTATCAGTCAATTATTGTTTTCCTCCATGTGACTCCGCAATAAAGAGACTTGATCATCCTGCATGAGGTCTGGATAAAGCACATTACCTGTCTCAGTCACCCTATCGCCCATTGTTTTTTTTTTTACACTTTATTAATCCCTTTGAATTTCCCATCAGGGAAATTAGGATTCTGCATTTAACCCATCACACACATGAGCAGGGGGCAATCATGACGACAGCACACGGCCAACAGTGTGTGGGGACGCATCATGCTCCCAGTACCTCAGCGGCACTTTTGGGTGGATTCAAACCTGGGACCTTCCAGGCCGCTTCCTTAACTGCCAGGCCACCACATTATACAACATCATCTTAGATAAGTACAACAACGTACTTCAAGGAAAAATCTGGTGTAAAATAAAAATTGGCATGTTAAAACATCGTACTGAGTTGGTATGTTTGCTGAGAGGCAAAACTGTGCTAGCCTGTTGCATTTCGAAAAAAAGCTGAAAGAAACTCCACATTTTGTTAGTAGTATAACAAAGGCCCTAGCATTCAAAATGAGGCACTGAGAATCAAATTCTCAAATTTTCTGTATTACTCTCTCTGTTCTATATTTCTGAGGCAGTGCCTACGTGATGTTTTTACTTCTGGTTCAGCAATCAACTTGTATGGACTTTCATCATGGTGGCGACTAGAAAATTACTGCAAGGTATTGCCTGTAAGAACAGTCTTTTTAATAAACAATGTGTACACTTAAGTTACAAAGTTCTAAGTGCCTTGTTTTGAATGCCAGGGCATTTGTTTTACTACCAATTAAGTGCAGAGTTTCTTTGAGCTTTTTTTTAAAGGGTCACTTGCAAGTTAAGCACTACTATCGACCATTGTTAATATCAATGATGAAATATCAAAATCGTAAAATTATACAGACATTCAGCATCACGATAAAAAGTTTTTTCACTGAAAGTGTTAACAACCAACGACAACGCCCAAAACGGGGCGTGGTCTGGTGTGACGTAGGAAGAGGGAGGGCCGAGGAAGTTATACAGTCTATGCTTATAGGTAAAACGCTCTGTGGTCCCGTCAGCGGTATTTTTTTCCTAGTAAAGCGACGCCACAGATAGCCAGATATAATTTTACAAATTAGTTTTTAATCATATTATGAAACCGTGTCTTTAAACCGTGTCTCTGTGGCGTCGCTTTAGAGCTAGGAAAAATAATACGTGGCCAATTGGCCAAAATAGCTGGTGAGTAGTAGCATTGTCGCTAATGCTATTTGTTTACCTCTGGGCTATTTGTCTTCATATGAATAAAATAAATACACTTTATTGGTCTGTACGTTCTGTGTTAATTGAGTAAATAGGCACCTGTTACCTTTTTAGGCTCAACATTTTGTCTCACTAAATGCAAAAGGCACAATTTATTTCTGTGACGGTCGTCATTGCAGCATCCTAGCTAAATTAACGCCTTAACTGATGATGCTGCCAGGGAGGTATGCAGAAAGGAAGCTTCCCGACGGCAAAATCTCATCACGTTTAATCTATAAAACATGCTTAATGTGGGCAGTTATAATCTTTCATACACGATCAATTACTAATGGTAGTGTACATTGGTCAAACGTTTCGTTATAGGTGTTCAGGAGGCTATGCCATCTGCGGAGGAGAGCATGTGCTGTAGGGAGTTAGAGGCTCTGGTACAGCAGCTAGTGTGCCGTTCAGCAACATAAACTGCCTGACACAACACCCCGGCTTCGATGCTTGTTGCTTGAACCCCTTCTCGCTACAAGTTGCCTACTTTGCATTTCGCCAGGAATATGGTCCACTTCAAGCCAGCAGACCACAGTAGGTTCAGTCATTTTCAGTCCGGTGGTCCAACAACAGCTAATGCCCATAAATTAATTAGCAATTGTGAACTAGTGTGCTACAATGAATACTATGTAGGTAATTCACTAAAATAACCATCACTGATAAATACTCACAACAACTATACTAATCAATCAATAACTCGCTACTCAAAAACTCGAGAACTCCCTCTTCCTACGTCATAGAACCTGACAACCGTCGGAAAGAGATAGTTCAATTTTATTACAAAACGGTACCTTTTAATCTATTTTTCTGATGATGGGGATGGTGGATCGTGGCCATTTTTTCACAGACCTTTTAAAATCTATTTATAACCAATTCTAAATGTAAATGTCATCATTAAAAAAAACTTCCAAGTGACCCTTTAATGGTTTAAAAATAGCATTATCTTCCAGCTTTCTCTATGCCCTTAGTACTGGCATTGTTAGTCTTCTAGGCTAAAACAGTAAAAAATTGTGACATTCTAAATGCAACAGCCTAGTGAAGTTTTGATCCTCAGCAAACATACCAGCTCTGTTTGATGTTTTAACATGCCAATTTTCAGTTTTCCTTTAACGACAACCAACATTATCTTTGATAAGATGGCTGAATTATCTTTCTTAAACTTACAATAATCTCCACATGGGAGTTTGGTCGTAGCTCCTTGATGGTGTTGCCAGAGTAGCCGTCTATGCTGGAGCGGGAGCCGTAGATGACGGTCATGGGGATGTCAGCATGGATGAGGCCAATCCGCTGGACCATTGGCCGCTTGGCCCAGCCATAGGGTATCGTCATGTTCTTGAAAGCCGTTTCACCACTAGTGAAGATGAACAAAGTCTAAGTGATGTATAGCAACATCAGGTTCACAATGCTTTTCCATATGCTGACTAGACTTCTACTACTAGCACAGTCTTGTGATACTAACAGAACTAAAAATGTAGCTACAAGCAGTGATGAGGTGGCCAAGTATTGCCAGTAGCATAGCCTGTACATTTTTTCCTATAGCGGCGCCCCCTAACAGCCGAATGGTCCCAAGTGCCTGTCAAGCATGTGTCAAATCCTTCCTGTGATATGACCTCATTTGCCGTTTTTCAGCTTTGGCATGAATTTTGGCTAGCTGTGACAGGCAAACGCTTTCACAGACAAAACAACTGCTATGTATAGTTTTTAGGCTTGGTCTGGAGATCATCTCTGCCAAATTTTGTTATGACTGACCTCAATTTGTGGCCCGTGCAACTTCAGTTTTATTTTCAAAATATCCAATATGGCAACCACAGGGCTCTAAGACATAGGGGGGCACTTTGGAGTACCTGGGCCACACCCACAGCCAATCCCTGAGAGGTGACCAAGTTTGACAGCAGAAAGAAAGAATAATTTTTCAAAAAGCAAAAGGTCTCTGCACCTCTGGTGCTCGGGCCCTAATAGTCTTTCAAAAAGCAATAGGGTTTTGCACCTCTGGTGCAGGCTGACTTGCAGCTTCGGTGCTCAGGCCCTAAATAATAAGAAAAGTTATAAACACAATGGGTGCCTTCGCACCTTTACTGCTTGGTCCCCAAACATAAATTGTGGATCAGCCCGGTGAGACACATACACTCCAGAATGTAATATGCTCCCCATTGGCCCATGCTACATACAGGTTAAATTTTACCCATACCATAACAGCCTTGGCAGCAGTTATATGTTAAACAGTACTTTTAATTACTTAGGCAATGTATTATTTGTGTCACATTGCTATTGTGTGAGAGAATAGAGTTTGTAACGAACAGATGGAATCCAGTGTAAAATGAACTTGGAGTATATTGCAACATAAAAGCAAGTTTGAACAAAAACTGCAAAACTATGCTAATCCGATGCATTCTTAATTTGACTGCTTTTAGCTTATACTGCCAAAACGCTTACAACTGTAGTGCTATATGGCACAGGGCAAGGTGAGAAATCAAATCAATGTTCATAGCAGCTCTGCACATCATTGTTAGTATCAAACATTTAAAAAAAAGGCATTCAGAACTTAGTTTATTAAACAGACTGTTTATTGAACAGTTCCTTGAGCTAGTTCAAAGGCCGCCATCATTTTCATCCCTATAGGTTGGTTGACATTTAACACTTGAATTACCCATTCATTCATGGTCATCAATTGATTTGTTGCTCCCCAACAAACACTTAACAATACACCACAAGTCCATTTTACACTTGAAAGGAGAAAAAGAATGGACAGAGGGTGACTAACCTTGGGGTTTGCACGTTGAGATGGTATATGTAGTCTGTTACAGTGTTATCATTGAACACAGACACATATTTCTTCTGAAAGTCTGGCCTGAGTGTCTGCACCAGGGCTGGACCTGAAGACCACAGGAAGTCACAGGAAAGTTATTTGACTAATGCCCACACAGTATGACCAAATATCTGTATCAGACGCTTTAGTGCCTCCAGGGGCCTGTTAGGGTGTGGTGTGATTGTTGTGGTCAACAGCAACTGTATTTTCTGCACAAACTTAAAATGTTTCTGTTGTTGTTACTGAGAACTGCAACCTGCATACCAGCAGAGAAAGAAGACAAACACACGGTCAGACATAGGGGGGTGTCAAGTGGATGTGTAGGGTAAGTAGTGAGTTAACTCTGAGTGAGTTGTAAACCTCCTAAAAGATCAGTCTTATTGCTTTATTCTCCTAGGAAAACAAATCCTGTATTTAATGTCTGAGTTTCTGGAATATAGTGCATTCCATTTGCAGTCAGAGCTTAGTTTTGGAGATCAAAAGCAGGAAGTTACCCAATGTGACCCAAGCTTTGGATGTCTCACCGACAAAGTCGGAGCAGCCCAGAGGAGCCCTGAGGTCACAATTCAAGATTTCAATTCAAGGTTTGGTGTTGTCAGCCTTGCACATAATCAGTGTTGTTTTAGTCGAAACTACAAACTGCTACAGTCACATTATTCGTGAAATACAAGGTCATTGTATTCAATCCAAGTTTGCCAAATGGAACATATCCAACTCAGTTTTTGATGTGTTTTTAGCAAATGTGACGTCAGTCTGACCTTTGAATCTCAATTGCTGAGACAAATGGAATGTACGAATAGCCCTTTGGTATCTTTTGTAAATGTGAATGTGAAATACTAATACCCTACCAAGTGGTCCAGCAACTCTGAGCCCTGCAAGTGGGTTGAAGGGGCTGAGCATAGCCCCCAGCGCTTTGATCCAAATGGGCATTGGTCCCTCCTCGTCCCCTGGGTCGGGCCTCTGAGGAAAACCCCATGGCTCCACGAACATCAGGTGCTTCACTCTGTTGGGTAAAGCAGCAATGTAGCACATCTCGGCAAAAGAGACCAGACAAACTCTAGTGCACATAAAGTTGTGTGTTAGTTGGCTTGACATTACTCTGCTATTTATCGGTAGCTGAAACACATCTTGCAATGGTACAGAGTGGTTGGATGGATAACTTTATTGTCATTCAGATGGTACACAACAGTGCATAAGTTTCACTGACCCACAGATAACATCCTTGTTATTAATAAGATAAATCTGTTTAGTTAAATTCTCATAAATATCTAAAAATTAAATGAGATGTGCATTTCCATGGAAACAATGTGCTATTCCTTGTTCTGCTGTCTGTTAAACACCACACATACAATATATTTTATCACAGCAGAGAACATATGAGCCATACATTATTTGCAATACATCTTACTTCAATATTTTTCACTGAGAGGGTAATGCAGACATAGCCCCTAAACCAAATTGTTGTATCCATATTGCTGACCAAGACCCAACTTTAAATTCAAGACTGGGGATATTTTTTAACAGGACTAGTAGAAGCATAGGCTGTAATAAAGATAATTATAATGCACTATGGGGTCTATTTTCCCATGCGCTTAAGTAAAAAAAATGTGCGGAGCTGCACGCTTTTATGCCTGTGTATATTCTATTGCTGTTTGGGGGTGTTATGCACTTCAGGTGAAGCAACTCCAAAACTCTGTTCTCCCCGATTTAAGCACTTTTCTCCTAATGCACTTCAGAGGGCTGTAGGGTCAAGCACCGCTACAGGTAAATCCGCATATTACATTTGATCGATTTTCGAGCAACATTACAAAAGCGCAATATTGGAATGTAGAGTTTTGTTTCCAGATTACCGACAACATTTTTTGCCACAATGGAAGGTAGTACTTTTCAAATTAGGCTCATTTGGCAATGATTGCAGCAGAGGGATAAAACGAGTTACATCTCATGATCTGCATGCAGGAAAATACAAATTATTCTACAGCAGAAATATAAAAAAAAAAACAGACAATACGCAACAAGAAATAATAGCATTTTGAATCCTAAACGCTATATGTTCTCCCTTGTAGGTTACAAAGTGTATAAAAAGTCCACAAACATGTCCCTCTGTGAAAAAATATGTTTTAAAAGGTGTAGGTTATCATCATATTTATTCATATGTTGCTTTGTTCACATGTGCTATAAAAAAAGACTAAACTTGACCTGGGGTGCGTTTCCCAAACGACGACGGATGTTAGCATTTAACCACCGTTGTCCGATGTAGGTTCAAACGACACAACAGTCCGATTCAGACTGTTTGTAATGATCGGGTATTTCATTTATGCAACCCTACATAGATCTACATATAAATAGAACTAAGGCCACTGAAAGCTCATGTCATGCAATGGTTAAGTGGTTAGCTTGTCAACCCACCATGCAAACCTTCACACTTTTTCGGAGAGATATGGCTTCGAATCCTGCTAAACGCTAATCAATTTGAAACACGTGGAATGATCTGTGAGATAATGGAATGACTTTGATTGTGGATCCGTGATCATACTCTACATCACAGTATTAAAACGATCTGTAAGATCAGCAAAAAACTTTAATAATCCAACAACATTTTGCCACAACTTTTCGTATCTTGTGGGGTGAATTTTCTATCGTCCTTTTACATGATCTGACAAGTGCCATGATGAAAATGAAGTGACTTAAAGTAAAATCATTCAGGCAGTGGGTGGTGGTAAAGCATCAAATGGTGTCTAATCCGACACAAGAAGGCTAAAGGTGACGAGCAAGACGTCACATGTACATAAACCGACATAAACAATGGTGTAACGACAGGTCCAAGCTAATCGTTCGAACGGCACAACTTAACGATGGAACTTCCGATGGATCGTCCAGACTTTGCTGTTGGGAAACACCTGCGTCATCGAACCATCCATCGGACTTGTGTCGTTCGAACGATGCTGTTGGGAAACAGCAGTGTCGTTAGTCCATCGTTCAAACCTACGAAATTGCTAAGGAAGTTAGCAACAACGGTTTTGGGAAACGCACCCCTGAGCTCTCAGTGCACCCTACTACAACCCCCTGCCCCCTCCTTGACCGCCCCCCCCCCCCCACACACACACACACACAACACATGACTTCTCCGTCATCTATTACAGAGACCAGGAAGATGCAAGCTCAGTCACGTTAAAGATTTGTCTTCAATTTCACTGCTGCATATTAATGCTCACTCCTCCTCTGACCAGCAGTTCTCATTGACGTGTGCAGCCAGACACAAACAGACGGGTTTGTAACTTGAATGCAGCCATTTTCATGCAGATCTGGGCTGCATAACAGAAAGATACCACGACGCTTCTTTGAAATACTCAGAGTGACTCAGCAGAAAGAGTAGTCACATGCGAGTTCTACAGAAGCGGACATCCCAGGTTCAGCAAGTTTTAAAGTCCTGCCACATATTTGTTTCAGCCAATTCACTGAACCAGCAGATTCTGACCAGCACAACTCTTTAGCCAGGTAGATGTAGCTCATCCATCTGGCTAAAGAGTTGTGCTAATCAGGATCAGCTGTTGGCTGGAACAAATAGCAAGGACTAAGCAGACTCTGCTTATTAGCAGTGAAATCTCCTGTGTTAAGAGCAGCCAGGCCAGGCAGATGAGCTAATAAATGAAACCACCTGGTTTATGTGCACAGGTAGAACTAATACCTGGCAAGACTTTTGCTCTTTAAAGCCTGCATTGACCCGGTATTGCCCTCACCTGCTTTTAGCTTCCTTGCCAGGCTGGTTATTTGACAGCGTATGCTGCCTACCTGGCTGGGCATTTACACTCCACTTTTTTGGGAAACTATTATTTTTTGGGAGTTCTATTATTTTTGAATGTTAAAAAAATGGAAAAATTGCAAAACCCAACTGTTTAACTTTAAGGGAATGAGCCCATTTTCTAAGACAGTTAAGTATTCCTTTAAGGGTATTTGCTGCTTACCTGGCTGGGTATTTAAGGGCATATGCTGCTGCCAGGTATCCCCCCAAGTTGTGACCCAGGAGGATCATGCTCTCCAGCCCCACTGCACTCCTCCACTGCTCAATGGACTCGACAAACTGCAGCTCAGCCTCCTGTGCATCGCTACTGAAGTGCGGCCGGCTGCTCTGGCCGAATCCCAGCAGGTCAAAGGCATACAGGGGTCGCTGCTGGGACAGGGCGTCCAGGTTAAGCACCCAAAGCCCAACACCTCCCCCGAAGCCGTGCAGCAACACCAAAGGGGTGGACTCGCCCTCTGCTTTGCCACTGAAGGCGAGCGTTGACAGCACATTGCCATTTGAGATAGGGACAAACTGCCTGGAGAACTTACTTTTCACAGCTACAAAACAGCAGAGGAGGAATGTAAAAGTAATTTAATACAGAATACAGACATAAAACCTACATGTATATAAACCTACAAAATGGAAGCATAAAGTCTGCCATTAAAAACACCTATAAAACCTATAGAATACAGACAGGCATGTTGTGGCTGTAAATTTTTAGGAAAATTTGTATATCAAATTTATTTTGCTAGTTGTATGCATAGTTGTACATTTTATAATCTATATTCTATTTATCTGCTTTTATCTACTGTTTTCTACTCTGTACATCTGTTGGCTTGTGCTAAATGACATCTTGCTGTATTTGTATACTGACAATAAAGACTTCTACTTCTACATAAATCCTGCTCTGATATAAGCCTACAGAGTACAGACATAAATCTGTTCTACCATATCTTATATATTTACTTAATTAAAATGTATGGCACAGTCCAGCTAAAATTGAAAAGAAGGCAGTAAAACAGCCTCTGACACTCACGGAGTAGAACCTTTTCTTCAGCATCTTTCAACTGGCTCATGGACGTCGGGCACCAAGAAGGAAGCCAGCTACTTATCCACCAGGACCTGTCAGAAATGTACATCCGATGTAAGGCACTCATTTATGATAGCAGCGATCAAGCAAATATAGTGATAAGATTATAAAAGAGATTTAAAATATCCGTCATCCAAGATTACATTTTCCAGAAAAGAAAGCAAAGTGGAACAGCGACGACACAAAAAAAAAATGTCCCTGTGTAACAGGCAGAGATGTTCTTTCTGTATGTGGAGTACACTTCAGACTATTCCCCACAGTTTTCATTCCATAATCCGTATTTCACAACAGTGATGTGTCCTTTTGCCCACTTTAACAAAGGCAACCATATGCCCTAGGGAAGTTTACAAATTACCCTCTGCATCTCAAACGTGCTTCATGCCTCGACTGTGGCTACATTTCTTTGAAAACAACAAGGAAGACCTTGTTCAGAGGCTGACATCCCAGGTTTAGAAAGTAAAAATGCTGCCACATACTTACTCTAGCCAATTCTCTGATACAACTGATCCTGATTAGCACAACTCTTCCACCAGGTAGATACTTGATTCAGTAAAATCACCTGTGTTAAGAGCACAGGCAAAAGGAATGCATGGCAGAACCGTTACCTTCTAAAGCTGGTTTTGTCTACCTCTCCGTCCACCATCTTGTTCCACCCACCATCATGATGCATGCTTGTTAAGCATAAATAAATAAATAATAAAAGGTGAAACATACTTTATAAAGACAGTTAGGCCTACATGATTTATACATGAGAGAAGAACTTTTTACCTCACAGTGGCATTCAGGAACCTCAAGAAATTGATAAATATTATATACACCCAAAGTCCCCCATGCTGTGCTGAATCATGAAGAAGTGGGAAGGAGCTTTGTTACACATGATTTAAGAAGCAGTTAATTTATTAAATTTGACAACAAACGACATGCACAAAAAGCACATTATGACTGATTGCAAAAATTGACACCCAGAGACCCTTGTGCCATGGTGAATCGTGAAAAGGGGGAAGGAGGGAATTTGTTAGTGATGTAAGAAGCAGTGATTGATGATTCTGTCATTGATATTGGTCAGAATCAACAGTGTTAACTTTCAGTGATTTGTAGGGATGCTCTGGACACAGAGAAAAATACTAGTCTTGACTGTCTTTCAGAAACATCTTGTATTAAGCTCATTTTTTTCTTCCAATGGGATTGTAGATAAAACGATTTAGAATTCATTGAGATCTTGTCAATATGATCTTATTTATTTCTGAGACACAAAGATAACGCTGTTTTTAAGAAGTAATATTTTCCTCTGTGTAGACAAATGACAGTACAGCCTAAAGCCTAATGCTAAAGATCTGCTTTCGGCTAAGGTAAGCATGCCAGTCAGAAGGGTGCAGTCTACCAATGCAAAAGTTCACACACATCACAAGCCTTCCATCATAGTTAACAATAATCATTGTCATTTTATATTTACATCTATAACATGTTATCCTGATGGCATAAAAGCTAAAATGACTAGTAATACAGGGTGGGGCAAAAATAGTACCAAATACATTTGTTGCATAACGCATCATCAACCATTGCTTATTCAGGGAGAATATATATATATATATATATATATATATACACAGTATGTCACATAAGTGAGTACACCCCTAACATTTTTGTACTTTTTTTATTATATCTTTCCATGGGAGAAGTCTAAAGATATAATACTTTTCTACAACGTGAAGTAGGCAGTGTACAGCTTATATAACAGTGCAAATTTGCTGTTCCCTCAAAATAACTCAACACACAACCATTAATGTCTAAACCACTGGCAACAAAAGTGAGTACACCCCTATGTGAAAATGTCCAAATTGTGCACAATTAGTCATTTTTCCTCCCTGGTGTCATGTGATCCATTAGTGTTACAAGGTCTCAGGTGTAAATGGGTAAAAGTTGTGTTAAATTTGGTGTCATCACTCTCACACTCTCTCATACTGGTGATTGGAAGTTCAACATGCTCTCTGAGGATTTCAAAGAGAAAATTGTTGCTTTACATGAAGATGGCCTAGGTTATAAGAAGATTGCCAACACCCTGAAACTGAGCTGCAGCACAGCTTCAAGATGACAGGCTCTACTAAGAACAAGCCTCGCCATGGTTGACCAAAGAAGTTGAGTGCATGTGCTCAGCATTATATCTTATAATCTATCTATCTATCTATCTATCTATCTATCTGTATCTGTGTCTTCAAAATAAGCGTAAGAGTGCTGCCAGCATTGCTGCAGAGTTTGAAGGGGTAGAGGGACCGCCTGTCAGTGCACAGACCATACGCTGCACACTGCATCAAATTGGTCTGCATGGCTCCGCCCAGAAGGAAGCCTCTTCTGAAGATGATGCACAAGACAGCCCGCAAACAATTTGCTGAAGACAAACAGACTAAGGGCATGGATTACTGGAACCATGTCCTGTGGTCTGATGAGACCAAAATAAATGTATATGGTTCAGATGGTGTCAGGTGTGTGTGGCGGCAACCAGGTGAGGATTACAAAGACAACTGTGTCCTGCTAACAGTCAAGCATGGTGGAGGAAGTGTCATGGTTTGGGGCTGTATGAGTGCTGCCGGCACTGGGGACCTACACTTCATTAAGGGAACCATGAATGCCAATATGTACTGTGACATACTGAAGCAGAGCATGATGTCCCCCCTTTGAAACTGGGCCGCAGGGCAGTATTTCAACATGGTAACGACCCCAAGCACACCTCCAAGATGACCACGCCTTTGGTGAGGGTGAAGGTGATGGACTGGCCTAGCATGTCCCCAGACCTGAACCCAATTCAGCATCTGTGGAGCATCCTCAAATAGAAGGTGGAGGAGCTCAAGGTCTCAAGGTCAAGGTCAGCTCCGTGATGTCGTCATGTAGGAGTGGAAGAGGATTCCACTGACAACTTGTGACGCTCTAGTGAACTCCATGCCCAAGAGAGTTATGGCAGTGCTGGAAAATAATGGTGGCCACACAAAATATTGACACTTTGGGCACAATTTGGACATTTTCACTCAGGGGTGTACTCACTTTTGTTGCCAGTGGTTTAGACAGTAATGGTTGCGTGTTGTTATATAAGCTGTACACTGCCTACTTTACGTTGTAGAAAGGTATTATAGACTTATAGACTTCTCCCATGGAAAGATATAATAAAAAAGTACAAAAATGTTAGGGGTGTACTCACTTATGTGACATACTGTGTATATATATATATATATATATATATATATATATATATATATATATATATATATATATTATATTATATATACACACACACACACACACACATTTATTTTTCCATTTATTTCATTTTATTATCTAAAACTTTGCTATTTCTTACAGGTAGCTGATATTGGTTACCTCCAAACTGATTGTGTTGTTTTTTGGAGTCTATGATATTATACTGGAGTACTTTTTAAATGACCACATCTCCTGAATCATTGAGACTACCACAATAGCAAACCATGCAAGGTAAAGCTCATTCAGTCTTCTTTTCAGTGGTATCATGGTTTATGACCATGCAAGCAGAATGGTCATCACCATGGCCATTTACAAATAACTACCCATGAAAAAAAACAAATGTTATGAAGCAGTTATGAAGCCAAAAGCAATTCACAACTTTTTTCAAATGGACAATGCTGTCACAACATTGTTACATGGTCATAAATCATGCCATCAGTGGAAGGAGAATTAAATGACCTTCACCTTGCATGGTTTTCAAGTATGGTAATCCCAATGATTGAGGAGATACAGTAATGTATAACTATTTACATTGGAGTCCATTTTTCAACACCAACTATGTATAGCAACATATATACCTACCTATATACCTATAAAACCAGCAACATCTCAGATATGTAAACCCCCCGAATATCAATTATGTAGGCCTAATAAATATATTTGGTGCTCTATATAATTTTTTTAGAATCAAAGGTAAGAATTTAAAATATGTCTGGTATTTTTGACCCACTACTACTAATGTTTAGTAAATTGATTAATCTGGAGAGGTCAAATGGGAACCAGGAATACTGAGTAGGCCTAATAGAGAGAGAGACGGGGGATAAAAATCACACTAGGCAATATCTGTCTCATGCATGCTGTGTTGTGATTTGCAAAGATAGGAGATCCAAGCTTCAGAAGGTAAAACCCTGCCATGCCTGTGCACTTAAAACATGTGATTTCACCAATTAACCGATCTATCCGTTGTTCCATGATTTCTATGCTCATTCAACTGGTTCGGGAAATGATTGGATGAAATATGTGACCGGTGTTTTCCCATCTGAAGCCGCTTCGCATGCCCCATTTCCAGTAACGTTTAAATGGTTTAGCCTCATGATGACAATACTGGTTAAGTCGAACCGGCAACAGGCCCTTCCCTTCAGGTCACTGCTGAACCCAAACATTTCGGAGAAAATCTCTGTGCGCTGCTCAGTAAGTTTGGCCCAGGGCCTGTTCCTTACTATTTGGACTGCAGGAGACCCCGGTCTTATTACTGGTTAAGTTAACTTAAAGTAAGGAACATACCTAACGGGGTATTTCCAAGTAAGTGGATTAGCAAATAAGTTAACTTAAAGTAAGTGGTAAATCCACATGCCCTGAGTAAACGTACCTACATGTAGCCTAGAGGTAGCCTACCCTGTTTCCTAAAAAACCCTTTCGGAACGGTTTGGTTTTGACAGTGCAACCGTACCGACATTCTATTTGATGGTTCACTATTTACTATGAACGTACTATGTGAACGTACCCAGAGTTGTCACTTAACCACGTAGGTTACTTGACCACTGCATCCCAACTTGATAACATTTCAACATCTTTAATATTGTTTGTCATTTGCCGCTACAGTGCGATTACGACACGCAGTTATTCTAAAGATATTGTACAGAATGGACAGCAAAATTTCGTGTAATTAATTTGTAAAGTAATACAAAGTGTTTACAACCGAATTAACGCTAGTTTGTGTTTGTTTTGACTTACCTCCTTTCCACAGGCGCACACTCATCGGCCATGTTTAGGTGCATAAGGCGTTGCATGACGTCACTGACAGCCTAGTGTGACCCAACCAACAATGACTGTCATTGGACATACTAATGGACCCAACAGGCAAACCCTCCAAGAATTTGATTCGCTGGACTTAAAGTAGGCTTGTTTGAAAGCGACTGGCTGCCTAATGGGATCATTCCATTGGATCCAAACGGGCAGAAAGTGTTAAACGTTTCTTCTACTGTCTATAAGATAGGCAAATTCGACTTAACAAAAACGTTTGCAGTCAGGGATGCATGCTTGGTTGAAAATGTTGCATGATGGTTAGAAATTGTGTCAGATCAATTGCTCAATCAATTGTGTGTTTCTTCTACTGACTATGTGAGGATGCCACTAAAATGGGACCATGTCATATGACTTGAAAACTCGGGAGCAAGACGCTTGTTACAAACGCTTGCAGTTGCCTCCACACTTTCACACAACTGCAAGTGGCTAGCTTATCCGTCTTGACGCAACTTTGCCCTTGTTGTTTTAAAGTCCACTGACGTCTGTGCACGTCCGGGGCCTATTTCACAAAACCTGACTAAAAACATCCAAGATAAGTGACGAAAACGGGGCTTGACCTAGCCTTGTCTATGTAAACACGCTGAATACGTTTCACTAACGCCGAGCACGGATGAGTTGAGGCGGCTAGGCCAAGCCAGGTGTAACAAATCCTGTTAAGAGCGCGTTCACGTTATTCTATAAAAGACGGCATGGATGGATCCCAGAATGCGCGATGAAATGGAGAAGACGCGTGCGCAGTACTTCACCCCGGCGGAGCAGAGCGTCCTCATGGAATGTTATGAGGTGAAGCACGTGCAGCCTGTCATTATATATTGCTGTGATCACCGACTTAATTGAGAACACAAGTGAAGTTGGTTTGCGTATTCATTCAATTAATGAAATAAATAAAAGAAACTATTCGATTACAATTGGTTCAGAAATTAAAAGCATAATAATAAGCAAACAAACAAATATAATAAACAGCAGAGAAAATGTTTTATTTAGCCTATTTAAAGTGTTTCATAGGAACATTAAAAGTTGGCTAACACCATTGCTGGCTGGCCGGCCGCGTCTGACAACTCTGAGTGACAGTTCATTGAGCCAATAAGGGGCAAGAATTAACTAATCCTGGTTCTTAGCCTGGTCGGGAGCAGGCTAGCTGCAAGGTATAAATCCCCATGGTAACTTATATGCGATTTCTTCTGTGAAACGACTTCAAGGCTTAAGTCATCTAGGATGACCAAGTAAACCCGTCTTAATCCCTTATCTTGGTTTTGTGAAATAGGCCCCAGGTGTTCTATCATTCTATCCTACATATCATTTTATCCTACAAACACCACGGCACATGCGCGCGCATGAGCAGATCACGATACTCCATTTCCCGCCATTTAAACATCATTTTGTCCTACATCAGCTGTTACTAAAACTTTGCAGAGCAAGCAGGGTAGATTAATGACGTAAATTCAATATTAACCACACAATGTAATATAATTCTGATTTAAAAAAGTGAGCGAGTCTTGAAATACAAAAAATATCTTCCCTAAACAGTTTAACTTTTCAACTTTTCATTTCGCAAATCAGCTGGTGGCTTGGTGGGTATACTACCTGCGTATCACGTAGACTAAATTGCTGGTAAACTTGAATTTTCATGACGTCCTGCATTCGTGTATTGGCTAAAATAATACTCGGAAGTCTACATTATCCTTAAATGTTGGGTAGGTAGCCTATCCTAAAACATGTTATGGTAAAGACGTGTCTGATAGTGTCATTCCTCCTACCGTAGGATGCTTTGACAATGTAGGATAATCTGACAGATTATGTCTGTCGAGACATCCTACCGTAGGATTTTCTGACAATGTAGGACAGAATGACAGAACACCGGCGCTGCCCCACTAAACAGTCTGCACTACCATCTTGTGTACGTTATTTAAATCCAATTTGAAGACATATACTTTCTCTCTATTTTTAGCTTGTTCTGGGGCTTTTATCTGATGCTGTCAAGCCCACTCTTTTATTTATTTATTTGTTAATCTCGTTTTTATTTCATTGCCTTGTGTCAGTATTATACCCATTTATGGTCTTTATGTTATGGGTTTGCCGTCTTCCTTGTGTTGGGAAACACTTTGTGGTATCTTTGTTGTTTTGTTAAACTTTGTGCTATAAAAAAGGCGTATTCGAGTTGATGTAAACGTTTGCAGCTGTTTGCAGTCAGTGATGCATTGTGGGATGGAAATACTGCATGATGGTTAGAAATTGTGTCAAACTTAAAACATAAAATAACTTCGCATAGGAGGCATGACACACCTTGATGTTGGTATTGTTGGACACTGGAGAAACCTCTGCAAAACATATTTGCCTCGATCGGAAATCTGTTATGTCATTGTTTTGTAAGAAACGTTTATCTGAAATTGTGCTAAAAATGACGTCACAGATCATGCGACGGCTGTCTATGGTCAAACTTGGCTGGACCCATAGACAGTAGAAGAAATGGATAGCATCGTTTTCATTGGGACCGGATGAAGCCAATTTTTCAACATTTCGCTTGGTCACGTGTCCACCTTGTGTCCACTTCGATCTACTGTGCAAACTCCTGCTGACGTCGAGTGACGTTGGCCAACGAACCCAAATATGATAAATTGAGGAGTAGATGCTCACACACAAATCAGACAGCATCATTTTCGTAATTAGTGTTTTTCTACCATTATGGTTGTAATTACATTTACTGGAGTGGAAGGCTAATACTGTACTTGGGTATTCTAACTTTCGCTGAAGCTAGTCTTGCAAGTTACCGTGTCGAGGGCGCTAGCTAGTTAGCAGGTCTATACTCACTGCGTTCACATGGTGGGATTGGTTTGGTTTGGGATTGGTTTGGGTGTTGCTTCCCAACGGGTGGTCTGTCCCCAAGTCCCTGTTCACATGCAGTTCGTCTAAGCGGATTCAGCCAGAGACCCGGCCCTTTCCGCTACACTAGCTTTAAATATCCCATTGCACTTTTCTATGTGTCCAATGTTTTGTATGCCATTCCTTGTTTATTAATTTGTGTACCCCCTGTTGTTTTTCTTTCACCCCCCCGACCAGTTTTGTGTCTTTTGTTGTGTTGTGAGCACACCAAGTAACATTCCTAACAACTGTATTTTTTATACTGTTGATATGGCTAAATAAACTTGAACTTGAACTTGAGGTGGGGGCGCTGTAGTCAACTTCTATCTTTCTATTATTATCTTTTAATGCAAGGAACGTCTCTTCCACGCATAACTCTTGAACCACTCATCCGCTTGATCTCAAATTTGGACGGCGTCATCATAATGTTACCAGTACGTGCAGTGCCAAGTTTCGTGTTGTTTGGGCAAAAAATGCCAAAGATATCGGTCAAACCGTGCCGACCCAGCCATGACGACCCAGGCTGATAACATTTACAATGCTAGCTGCTACAATGTTGGACATAACGCGACTAACGACACATAACTAAAATAATGGACATAACACGAGTAAACATTTGCCCACAACAAAGCTGCTACGCAGGTAAGATGTATCTTATCGTATACGCAACAGCAGACTACAGCACTGCACACATATGCCTACACATACAGACGACACGTAGAGGAGACTGAACTTTTCACCTCTCATTCCGGTTATTCCACATCGCAAAACAGTGGGTAAAGAAAATCTTACAAGTCAGTCAGTGCAAATGTATTTACATAGCCTCCTCCTTTCACCTGATATTATTACCCACTTAAACAATAAGGTGGTCTAAACAAAAACGTAATACTCTGGCACATCTTCTATGGGCTCTGCACTGTTCCTACTAAATAAAGACAATAAACAAACTTTCTGGCGGCATACAAACATGGTGTTCCAGGAGTTTGACGCATTCGCGTACGTGTTGTGCATTCTGCTGTGTTAGAAAGTCCGTATGAAGGTACAAACTGCGTTTTTTATTTCGTTGATACATGCGCAATACCCGAAACCAATCCGATCCCCGTTCACATGGCAGTCGAAGTGGTTTGGAAACAGCCCAGGCCTGGCGTCGCAATTGGTTTACGAAAACCAATTCCAAACCAAACCAATCTCCATTCACATGAAGCCGGTACGATCCCAAACCAGTTCCAATCGGTTTCGACTTGTCCATGTGAACGCACTCACATACTGACCTGTAGTGTGTAGCTTAGCTTAGCCATCATCAAGTAGGCCTAAGTAAAATCCACAAAGATTATGATTCCTCTTACAAACAAATACAGATTCTGGTGCTTATTTTGCTGGAAATACAGCTGGAAATGTTTCATTGACATGAACAGAAAAGTAAACGAGCATGATTATGGGTATGGAAAAGTTTTTCTAAAATTATGCTAAAACTGACGTCACAAATTAAGCGACGGCTAGGTGACTTTCTGTCACACAGGAGAAAATTTACCGTACTATTTGAATAACAAGTCTAAGCCATACTCATGCCTGTTTAGTTTTCTGTTTATGTTGGGGAAACATTTTCCAGCAACATTTTCAACAAAGGTAGTATTGAGTTTTTATATTTTTTTTGTAGGAGGGATCGTTATCTTTATGGATCTCTACCATTTGATGCAAGTGAAGCCCAAAGAAAGAAGGCTAAGCTACACGCTAGCCTTGTATGTACATGTTAACTAGGTAGCTCCCTTGACATGCTAGCTTGTAAGATTGCCTCGGACCAAAGTTAGCAGAAGAAGAATCAAGTCCCAAAGTACAATATTAGTCTTAGACTTAAGTTACCATGATTGTACTTATGTTGTATGCTGTCTGATTTGTCATTGAGTATCTACTGGTCAGTTTATCATATTAAGGGTTCCTTGGCCAATGTCACCGGGCTGGGTCTCGAGTTTGCGCAGTACCCTGATGACCAATTTAAACAATTGAAAATCTGGCTTTATCTGGTCCCCATTGAAAACGACGCCATCCCTCAGTCCATTTCTTCTACTGTCTAGGCGTTTTACTCATGATTTTGTGTTGTATAGATTTGTCTAGACTACTGTGGCTGAGGCCATATGGCAAGTCAATTAACATTTAATCAAAACACACCCTATTAGTAATTTAGCTAATTGTGGATATCTGTGATGGCATTTCTAGTTAAAATATATTGAAGTAAGTGTTTTACATTTATTCAAATGTGGTTGTTCTAGTCAAAACTGAATTTAAGATATCTAAAAATCCTTAAATAGCACTATTATTATGGATGTATAATATTTGAATTACAAATGGGAGTTTCTCAGGAATGTAATGCCATTGTTGATATCTTTAATGACAGTTGTAGATAGGAGAAATGATATATCTGAAATGGCAGTAGTGGATAGATGTCAAATGTTTAAATGGCTTGCCATAATGGCCATGCGCTGACTCTTCGATGACGTGGAGGAAGCAAACCTAACTTGAGAGTTCATACAGTCTGTGGCACTGTCAGTCAGTCCACAAGTGAACTGTTATTTACCTTCTCGTTTCCATAACAGATGGACAACTGTCATTTCGACTGAAAAGCTGTTTCTTTAGACTCCACACTTGTGGTGTTTAGCCATACGGTGAGTAGGCTAACTATATTTGCGGTTTGAATGCTAGGGCCTAGCAGTGTAGCTTTTGCTTGTCATAGTAACATTAACACGACGTGATATTCTATAATAGCATTGGTTTTATACAACAGTAAGCTATTTTTACGACCATATATAGATTGCAGTGGTTACAGTTTAGAAAAAGACTGACTGTCAGCCCTACATAACCCGAAGACGTCCGCGCGCAGTGATGTTTCAGTAGCCAATATTGGTCCCATGTAAAGATTCGTTTGGGTATTCTGCAGTGATTATCGCAGGCCAGAAGTTATATTCTGTCTTGTACGCTAGCACTTTGTTAGGCGTTGGCGGCATGGCAGCAGCTCTGCAGAACACACCTTTTGAAACAATGTAACCGGTCAGGCTACCCCAGGACCTGGTTTAGA
This sequence comes from Setipinna tenuifilis, assembly GCA_030347295.1. Taxonomy (NCBI): domain Eukaryota; kingdom Metazoa; phylum Chordata; class Actinopteri; order Clupeiformes; family Engraulidae; genus Setipinna; species Setipinna tenuifilis. Next base: position 29,763,034 of record CM059277.1, read on the forward strand.
CTATAATCCTTAATATTTTGAACAACTCGCAAAAAACTAACTTCAGCTTGACCGAGTAGAAGTGGTTGTAAAGGGTAAGCCAAAGACTTCTTCAACATTCTCTGGTAAAGACATGTCAGTCTGTCTTTGCTGTAAGACAGTAATCGATTTTTTGTTTTTTTGTTTTGCAGAGTGACTAGGTGTTCGTTTCATTGTGTTGTTGCAAATTAAATCAGGGAGATAGATAAATGGATGTCTTATTTAAGACAACTGTTAGGAATGTGGACAGTTGGCACAAATAAGTTCCTAACCTTTTGATAAAATACATTTTCTGTCAGACCATCCCTATCAACAAGGGATGTGGACAAGACACTTAGAGCTGAACTTGTATTCTTGTTAGAGTAATGTTACTCTTCTCCGTGGTTGTCCCCAAATGGTGGAATGACCTACCAGTTGCGACAAGAACAGCAACATCCCTCCCTATCTTTAGAAAGCTTGTAAAAACCCTTCTCTTCCGAGATTGCTTCCCTTCCTAACAAAACTAATATAACTAACAAACACTAATCTAAACTCTCTCTCTCTCTATCCCTATTCAGAAGTACATATGTCTGTTGTGTCTCTACTCTGTGTCCTCCTCTATTGCTTATGTCCTCCTTGTTGTAAGTCGCTTTGGATAAAAGCGTCTGCCAAGTGCAATGTAATGTAATAATGTAATGTAATGTTATATCACCACTGTATTATGATTACTAAACGTTTACATTATAAACGATGGCTATAAAGGGAATATTACCAATTGTATCATCTGAGAAGAATTGGTGTAGGTCTATTGAAAACCAATTTTGCAGAGTGACTAGTTTACCATAGAATAGTCTAGAATAGATCTATATTGTCATTGTCACAGGTACAACGGAACCACCAGTCAGTGTATCATTCATATTTAAAAATAAAATATCTGCTAATCTAATTGGGTTCATCAAACATTTCAGCGTCACAAGGGATTGTATTCTCAAACTGCAACCTGGTCTGTCTCTCTTGTCAGAGCGATGTTTAATTAATGAGACCTATGCCCGCTCCTCTTACACAGGGAAGTAGGAAGATGCAAAGTGGCTGGTCGGTTTCTGACAGCGATGGGACACCTTTTACCCCGTTGGTGGTCTTGGAGCTGGCCAATGACACCAATGAGGAGGCCATCAAGTGGTTGCTAAGTAGGATAAAAGACAAAGAGCAAAATGGAGGTAAGGTACCTTCAGTAGTGTGGCTGCTACAAGGAGACAAGTCAGTTTAATCTTTTTCAGGTTTAACAAAATGGCATTGTGCATGCACAAATTGGGAAATTGTTGCTTTGTGTATTTCATGCCTTTCACATACATACATACATACATGCATACATGCATACATACAGTATGTCACATAAGTGAGTACACCCCTAACATTTTTGTACTTTTTTTATTATATCTTTCCATGGGAGAAGTCTAAAGATATAATACTTTTCTACAACGTAAAGTAGGCAGTGTACAGCTTATATAACAGTGCAAATTTGCTGTTCTCTCAAAATAACTAAACACACAACCATTAATGTCTAAACCACTGGCAACAAAAGTGAGTACACCCCTATGTGAAAATGTCCAAAATGAGCCCAAGTAGTCATTTTTCCTCCCTGGTGTCATGTGATCCATTAGTGTTACAAGGTCTCAGATGTAAATGGGTAGAAGTTGTGTTAAATTTGGTGTTATCACTCTCACACTCTCTCATACTGGTGATTGGAAGTTCAACATGGCACCTCATGGAAAAGAACTCTCTGAGGATTTCAAAAAGAAAATTGTTGCTTTACATGAAGATGGCCTAGGTTATAAGAAGATTGCCAACACCCTGAAACTGAGCTGCAGCACAGTGGTCAAGACCATACAGCGCTTCAAGACGACAGGCTCTACTAAGAACAAGCCTCGCCATGGTCGACCAAAGAAGTTGAGTGCATGTGCTCAGCATTATATCTTATAATCTATCGATATCTGTGTCTTCAAAATAAGCGTAGGAGTGCTGCCAGCATTGCTGCAGAGGTTGAAGGGGTAGAGGGACCGCCTGTCAGTGCACAGACCATACGCTGCACACTGCATCAAACTGGTCTGCATGGCTCCGCCCAGAAAGAAGCCTCTTCTGAAGATGATGCACAAGACAGCCCGCAAACAATTTGCTGAAGACAAACAGACTAAGGGCATGGATTACTGGAACCATGTCCTGTGGTCTGATGAGACCAAAATAAATGTATATGGTTCAGATGGTGTCAGGTGTGTTTGGCGGCTACCAGGTGAGGATTACAAAGACAACTGTGTCCTGCTAGCAGTCAAGCATGGTGGAGGAAGTGTCATGGTTTGGGGCTGTATGAGTGCTGCCGGCACTTGGGACCTACACTTCATTAAGGGAACCATGAATGCCAATATGTATTGTGACATACTAAAGCAGAGCATGATGTCCCCCCCTTTGAAACTGGGCCGCAGGGCGGTATTTCAACATGGTAACGACCCCAAGCACACATCCAAGATGACCACGCCTTTGGTGAGGGTGAAGGTGATGGACTGGCCTAGCATGTCCCCAGACCTGAACCGAATTCAGCATCTGTGGAGCATCCTCAAATGGAAGGTGGAGGAGCTCAAGGTCTCAAGCTCAAGGTCAGCTCCGTGATGTCGTAATGTAGGAGTGGAAGAGGATTCCAGTGACAACTTGTGACGCTCTAGTGAACTCCATGCCCAAGACAGTTATGGCAGTGCTGGAAAATAATGGTGGCCACACAAAATATTGACACTTTGGGCACAATTTGGACATTTTCACTTAGGGGTGTACTCACTTTTGTTGCCAGTGGTTTAGACAGTAATGGTTGCGTGTTGAGTTATTTTGAGGGAACAGCAAATTTGCACTGTTATATAAGCTGTACACTGCCTACTTTACGTTGTAGAAAGGTATTATATCTTTAGACTTCTCCCATGGAAAGATATAATAAAAAAAGTAAAAAAATGTTAGGGGTGTACTCACTTATGTGACATACTGTACATACATGCAACTGCAGTGTATTACAAATGGCATTATGCATACATAGGATCATTAAGTTGGATTGGGATAGTCGGCAGTGCCATAATTTTGTAAGAAAAGCAGTGTTTATGTTCTCAGGTGAAGAAGTCTTTAATTCCCTTAAAGGGGTCCTTCCGCTAAAAACCACTTTGAGTAGCTCTATTTACAATGTGGTGGGTCACAACAAGCAGTATATGCACGCAGCATTCCAAGACGTGAAATTCGACCCTCATGGTTTTACTAGTCATTGAAGGGTCGAGCTAACCAAAACGAGCGGATCAGAGCAGGCTAAACCTATCTACGTCACTAGGTCGTAAGCCCCGCAGAGCCATGTATGGCAAGCCCACATCCCAGAGGAAGAACAGTGGACAGAAGCTAGGTGAGCGAAAGACAGCGAATTTGCCCAATCAGAGGTGCCTTATTGACATGTCATGGATATTCACGAGGGACACCGGAAAAGCCAGCCGTTCAACCACTAGACTTGTTATAGCTTACAGAAAACAGCGTCAAGCAATAGAACTAGGACATAATTTTTCACAGAAATGACACACAATGCATTCAACCATAGTGGCGACACAGAAATATGAATAAAAATAAAGATGAAAGGACCCCTTTAATCTGAGGTATGCTTTTTATGAACAGGATTCACTATCCAGTTTTATCATTAAATGTTTAACCAATCACACCCCTCTGTCCTCTATGACCACAACAACAGGGTTCTTGCAATGTCCCATTGACTTGGCTACCAGCGGAGCTAACTGCTAAATTAAACTTTTACCAAAGCTGGTTGGTAGCATTGCGAAAATGCAATTTTATGCAATAAATACTTCAAGGGCTGCCCTTTGCTCTATTTTCAAAGAGAACTTCACTTGGAATTCTTCCAAAACAGCAGCTACAGCTGCACTGAAATCTTGCCGTTGCTCCATGTTCGCCATGTTGACAGTGACTGAGATAGATTTCCGGTTGCTAAACTACCACGTCATTGCCTTTTTGAAATGCTAGATTTTCATTGGTCCCTGTTTCTGTGCAACAGTAGAAATGGTGTAGACAGGCAGCTTGAGGAGGACATATTCTTTATTTGAAATACAAGGCACCGAATTTAATAAGAGCACAAGGAAATATTATCTTTATTTTAACATTTTTACAATTTATTGCTTTTAACAAGGCCTATAGACCTATTAATAATTATTACCCCCAGGGTCAGCAATTTTTGCCAAGGTTAGCACTAATGATTTCATCATGTATCAGTCATGTCATGATGGTAACAGAAAAAAAAGACTTTTTGTGGTGCAGTGACACTGTAAGACCTATTTGTCAATATAAGAGTTTGTGTCTTAAAGCAACACTAAAGCACTTTTCATATTCGGTTGCCCTGCAGGTTGGAAGCAAAATTGTCTACCTTTTTTCTCATTTGAACTACAGATCAGAGTGACCCACTTCTGCAAACTTGCATAGTGAGGTTTTAGCCCATGGAGGGACGCAAAGCAAACTCAGAAGTGCCGTTTACCCTGTTGACCATTGAAATGATTTTGAAAACATTACTTAGGCTTTAAGCAACGCACAATTTTCTAAAATAATTTGTAGGGCTTCAAGCAATGCATTTTTTTCTAAAATAGTTTATAGGTTCCACATACAGATTACTTCACCATGATTAAGGATTATATTTTCACATCATTGTTCAGTTGCATAGGTTGGCATTGTTATACATGTCCTACATAGATGGTGATAAATCAAAGTTCAAAATATTTTGTGAGATGTAGCATATTCCATGTTGCCCTTTTATATATCTCAGGCTAACATAAGATCTGATGAAGTTGATCTGCATTTAAATTGTGTTCTATATATTTCTTAAAAGATTTAGATCAAATATGTGTGACAGAAATTACAAAAAATGAATAATCAAAACTGAAATCAGCTGGATAGGTATGTGTTTGTCATTCAGTAATGATCTCTGGTAACCTAAATTAAATTTTATCATTCCAAGCCAGTGCGTCTTAAGTCTGTATGTTAATGTAAACTGCACACATATTTACAGTTTTGTAATGTTGAATGTCTATGTTGAAGACCTACAGTCGGTATGAATGACAGCTGAAAAAAGAAATCCAGTTAGCCTAGCCTAGCAAAACTAGATGTCAGGCATTGAAATAGATTGGAAAAGTTGAGGCAACTATGAAGTAGCCTAATACATAATTTGCATCAAATTAATTTTCTACAATTTAATCGTGTAACTATGTTTAATTGTAACAGTCCAATGTGTGGCTTTTCGCTTACTTTGGCCAGGGGAGAGCCACCCTGTGGCCCTCAGACTAAAACTGTTGCCCCTGCTTTAAGCTATACCTAGCCTACACAACGCTTATGTCTGCTATTGCACACATGAAAGCGGTGCATTTATTACCACAAACATGTCTTGTAAATGTCTCAAACTTTTTTCCTTAACAATGGTCAAAAAAGTAGAAAAAATAATGACAGAAATCCTCACTAAAAGGTGGCCCATTTTAGCTGAAAGAGGCGGCCCATTAACTACATCTGACAGTGATATAATCATATAATTCCAATTTTTTAAGAACATTTTTTCTTATAGTGGAGACACTGACCATTTACTTTTTTTTGCAAGGGTTCGCCCTGCCAATCACAGAAACATCAGGGCATTCAAAACATATACAGTAATGATGCTACAGAAATTTAAATACATTTATTGTGATTGGTCGATAAAATTAAAAGAGATGAAACATGCAGTGCTTATCTGGCCAATTTTACCTGATGACCCAATTTACCTGAATTCACCCTATATATTTGGATTTTAGGGGCTGAGCTGCTGGTGGAACAGCTACTGAGCGGAGGCCAGGACGGTGAGAAGGGCAACCCCAACATGTTCCTGGTGGGCTCCACCCTGAGGAGGCTGCTCCATGGCGCTGAAGACGTGGGCCTCTTCAAGGAGTTCAACGATGGGTCCATGCGCGGCTTCACCTACTCCAACAAAGACAACTTCAAAGACTTTCAAGGTTTGTGTATGCTTCCTTTTCCAGCGTGTTGGCAGACCTATCTGCCATACATGTTTTTATTTTGTTTACTCTTTTCCAAGTAATTGTCCATCATCAGGAAATTCTTACTTCTTACAGCAGTCTTTGTCTTTTAGAAATAAATTAAATTTTATTGACTTGATCTGTTTCTCCCAAACCTTCTCAGAAGAAAAAGAACAGTATAAGACCATTTTAAGATCTTAAGTTGAACTTATATAGTGCTGGATGCTGTTGCTGAGAAGTTCAATATAAGAAGCATGAGGAAAACATCAGATCTTATTGAATTTTAAATTGTTTCTCCTAAAACCATTTTAGAAAAAAAGATCAGCTTCATATAAAATATTATTTGTACCTGAAAGACAAAGTAAACACAATTTTATGAAACAATATTTCCTCTGGGAAAACTAAACTGTCATTGACTGAACTTCACTGTGATTAAATTGCAAATGCAGCCTGAACATGTACTTTGGAGCATCCATGTTCAGTTACTTTTGAAAACGGTTTGCCTTCCATTACCTACATGAGCTGTTTCATTCCAGCTGTGTCACAGTGACAGTGAGTGGTCTGTCTCGTATGATCAGGTGATGGAGAGGGCTTCCTCAGTGTGGCCGAATGCCAGTACATTATCAAACACGAGCTGGACACCCTTAGAGCCAAAGACGAAGCCAATGTGCCTGGATATCCTAAGGCCAAGCTTTACCCTGGGAAATCCATCAGTAAGTCAAGAAGGAATGTGTACAAATATATACTTGTTCATTTCTTTATCATGATATGTACATAAATTACTGAATTTGAGTTTAAAAAGCTTGGAAACGCATCTGCGTTTGGGGGTAATCTCTGTAAGTATAGCCGAAGCAGCTTGTAAAAATGTGGCCTTTAGACTGTTAAGGGCATGGCTAACCCTGAACTGCCCATGTAATCTAATATTTCATCTATTTGTATGTATAAAGTGTTTCAAGAAACATGCCAGGCTTGATGTTAGATTAGGGCAGTATTCATTTACCAAAAGGAATCCCGTAAATGATTTTTTTTTTCCCCCTTCTAGTTCGCAGGTTACAATCCAAATGTATTCTCATCCAAGTTTTTCCACTCCATGACAAAGAGGAACTCAAAAGACTGTCATTTTCATGGTATAAAAAGGTCAAGCTCTCATTTCAACCTCTTGGTACGTTTTAATGGATTTATTTTATTCACTTTTTTTATTTTATAATCTTCGTATTTTGTAATAGAACCATTACACAGAAAGTGGACTTTTTGCCACATTCATATAGCCAGTAAAATACCATGGTACTTGTATGATGTATTTAATTACAAGAGATGCAAAGTCCTATTTTATTCCGAAAAATTATTCTTTTTTTTTTTTCTTTCTTTCTTTCTTTGCTAAACTCTGCCTTTTTTGAGGCACTTCCTATGTTTGAAAACTCATGAAAGAGTTGTACACACATCAGAATCAATGACCGCTTGAGGCTTGGCTGTGGGTGTGGCCCAGAGACTCCAAAGCGCCCCCTCATGTCTTAGCCCTGTGGTCAGCATATAGTTTGAGCTACCCTCACCAAATTTGGTAGGTGTGATGGATCACGATGGATCACATGATCAATTTGGACCAAATTTGGAATATGTCATCTGAAAACACTGCTGACAAAAAGTTATCAAAGGATTCATCTTGAAATTAACCATTACATGTCGATCAAAATGGAAGCGAAACTTGCAGTTGTTTGATCGCCCATATATTGCTTTCTGATTGCCCAAATTCGGATAAAGTTGACATGCAAACTTTACCCATCTTTCTTTGAATGTGCACCAAATTTTGTGACAATTCATCACAGGGGGAGCTGTTTGCCATATGCCGTTGTTGTATGTCGATGTTACAGAGGCGTATCAACGCACTTACCAACAAACGTGAAAGTAAATGAACTTGTCATAAGGCGCTCATCCAAATCACACCAAATTTCTGCAGATAATAGGAACAAAAATGTATCAAAGGATATATCTTGAGATGAGCTGTTTTAAAGTTGAACTGCAATCAAAATTGAACACATACCTTAAAATATCTTGACGGATAATATCTTGGCTTGTAGTTGGCCGCATTTCATAAAATTCGACACATTAAATCTATATTATATAAATGAAGTATACATGCCAATGGAGTTTTGTCATAGGTGGCAGTGTTCCCCATCAAGGCTAAAAGTCCAGAAAAAGTTTTCATTAAGTAATTTGCCAACCATTTCACCCACAGAATGAATTTATTTTGGTATGTCAGTGTCACAGAGGCATATCAGCTCAGGCCATAAACACTTGTTTGTAGCACCAGCTAGTGACATGGCTAAATGTAATAATAGGATTTTGAATTGCCAATATCTTGGACCGAGAAGACAGGAACAAAATTTGTCATGTACAATCAGAAAGACAACCTCTGGAAGCATGCCAAATTCTGTGACATTTCATGCATAGGAGGTGCTTTAAATTTACAAGGTCACAGTTTGGCTACTATCTGTAAAATGATACAGTTTACAACCAAAATTCCTTTTTCTTATATTCAGTTCAACCTCTTGCATGCCAATGCCCACTTCCAATGATACAAATGTTGAAATTAAAAAACAAAATCAAGTTGAAGTGAGGAAAAACAACACAAACAGAACAGGTGAAATGTCATGGGCTGCCAGACCAGAGGTGCGAGAGCCCGTCATTGCAGCTTGCAGCTATATTTTTAAATAATTAGATTTGCTCCTGTTCCGTCACATCCATAACGTAAATTTGCCAACTATTCTTTTACATGAAAGGTACCATAACAGAATAGTTTTGCTCCTGCTTTGAAGTAGAACCTAGCAGCTGTGTCCGTGTCTAGCCTGAGAATGCAGTTCTGGAAGTGCCGAGTTGTTTAGAGGGTTGGGTCACTCAGATAAGATTAGTTTTGGCATAGACTTTGACCATTTATTACTGTACAGGACTAACAATATGCCATTGGAAGTATTTAAATATATTATAAACCAGCGATAGGTAATCTGTCTTCAGAAGCTACAATCCAGTAACACATAAAGTATCTCACAAAAATGAGTACACCCTTCACATTTCTCACAAAAAATGTGCTATATCTTTTCAAGGGGCAATACTACACAAATGAAACTTGGATATGTTTTTGAGTAGTTGGTATAAAGCTTGTGTAGCAGTATAGATTTTCTGCCATCTGGAAATAACTTAAGACACAATTATTTTTGTAAACATAGCAGGCCACAAACGTGAGTACACCCTAAAGTGAACATGGCCAAATTGTGTCAAAATCATTAATATTTTGTATGAGCACCACTGTTATCTAGCACTGCCTTAATATGAAATTCACCAGAGCTGCACAGGTTGTTTTTGTAATCCTTCTCCATTCCTCCATGATGGCATTACAGATTTGGCAGATGTTAGACACTGGTACTCTTCCACTTCCTGCTTAAGGATGTCCCATGGGTGATCAATAGGGTTCAGGTCTGGAGGCATACTTGGCCATTCCATTATCTTCACTTTCAACTTCTTTAAGAAGGCAGTGGTCATCTTGGAGATGTATTAGGGGTTGTTAACATAATGAAAAAAACGGTCATATGTCCCACTTTCCAAAGGGGGGTGTCATGTTCTGCTTTAGAATGTCACAGCACATGTCGGAATCCATGGTTCTTTCAATGAACTGCAGTTCCTCAGTTTTGGCAGCATTGAAACAGCCCCAAACCATGATGCTACCACCACTGGGCTCGATTCTAGGCAAGGCACACTTATAATGGTACTGTTTAACAGGTTGCTGCCACACGTGCCTGACACCATTTAAGCCAAACAAGTTCATCTTACTCTAGTCAGACCACAGGACATGGTTTCAGAAATTCATGCTTTTAGACTGTGTGTCTTCAGCAAACAGTTTTCAGGCTTTTTTGTGATCAAGCTTTACAAGAGGCTTTCCTCTCAGAGGATGATCATGCAGACCGGGTTGTTGCACTGTGCAGCATCTTATTTCAGTTGTGACAAGCTGACCTCCCACTTCTGCAACCTCTGCAGCAATGCTGGCTGCAGTCATGCATTTATTTTTTACAGCCAACTTCTGCATTTGACACGGAGTGTGTGTAACTTACTTCTTTGATTGATCCTGTCAATGCCTGTTGTGGAACCTGCTTTGGAAAACCACTTAATGAATCTGGCCACGATGACGTAGCTCAGTTTCATGATGTTTCTGATCTTTTATAGATAGGCCATCATTGTGTAAAGCAAATGATTCAATTTCTGAAATCCTCAGACAGTTTTTTTTGCCAGGAGGAGCCATGTTGGACATCCAATGGCTAGTATGAGAGAATTATAGCCAAAACATTAAAATGAATAGCTCTAATACACATATCTGGCACGCATATTTGTATGGTCCAGTTGAGCAGACCCAAACCTAAAAATTATGAATTGGACAAGCAGCTTTTTAGGGTTGAATGATATGTACCGTTATCATTGAGGGTGTACTCACTTTTGTGGCCTGCTATTTAAACAAAAATGCCTGTGTGTAAAGTTGTTTTCAGAGGACAGTTAATGAATGCTGCTACACACGCTGTACACTGACTACTTAAAAACATATCAAAGTTTCATTTCTGTAACATTGTCCCTTAAAAAGATATACCACATTTTTTGTTGAAATGTGAAGGGTGTACTCACTTTTGTGAGATACTGTAATTGGCACAACTCTTCAACCAGGTACAGAAGGTAATTTTTTAAATTGCCTGTATTTAGTGCATAGGTAGAACCAGGTAATTTTAAATCCAGGTTGCCAATCACAACCTTAAACAGTTGACTTAGCATGACCATTCCACATTACAGAAATCCGTGCAAAATATTATCCCCAGCAAACTCTGATGGTCAGAGTACCCCTTATGTCAGAACCACAGAATCAGACAGTTGTGTCATTCTAAACATGTGTGAGTTAGTTCTTCATTACAATAACCTCCTTGAGATAAAACAACTAATTTTTAGGGTGTACTTAAGTTAACACATACACATAAAAAACATCAAAACAGTACAATACAAAAGACACATCACATGTACACAAACATACAGACATAAGCCCCTCTAAATCTTATTTGTTCCTTTTTCACCTAAACAGATGTCATCAGGCACTACTTTGGCGAAGGCCTGGCTCTCTACTTTGGCTTCCTGGAGTACTTCACCCTTGCCATGGTGCCCATGGCCCTCATTGGTATCCCATACTACCTGTGGGACTGGGAGGACTACGACAAGTATGTGCTGTTTGCTGTTTTCAACCTGGTGTGGTCCACCGTTTTCCTGGAGTTGTGGAAACGCTCCAGCGCCTCGCTGGCCTACGCCTGGGGGACATTGAGCCGCAAGAAGGCCTTTGAAGAGCCACGGGCTGGCTTCCATGGCGTGCTGGGGTTCAATCCCGTCACGGGCCGCGAGGAGCCCATCTACCCCAACAGCAGTCGGCAGTTAAGGATATATCTGGTGTCTGTGCCTTTTGTGGTGCTCTGCCTTTACCTGTCCTTCTGCATCATGATGATCTACTTTGACATGGAGACCTGGGTTCTGGCGTTGTATGAGCTAGAGCCCAACTTCTGGACAGGTCTGTTCCTGTTTGTGCCCAGCATCATCTACGCAGTGGTCATTGAGGTGTTAAATCTGCTCTACCGCTATGCTGCTGAGTTTCTCACAGACTGGGGTGAGTTTCATACAACTGCAGTGTGCAGTTTCATACAACTGCAGTGTGCACAGTTTCATACAACTGCAGTTTCATACAACTGCAGTGTGCACAACTGCAGTGTGCAAACATGACCAGCCAGAGATCAATCATATAAATAGCTTTGAAAAAGTACTGGATATTGGAAATTATATTGCAGCCTAATATAATGTTTCTTGTTTGTTTGTTTTTTATATAGAAAACCACAGACTGGAGTCATCATATCAGAATCATCTTGTGTTAAAAGTACTGGTGGTGAGTAAACTCAATTTAAATACACTTCCACTGTTCACAGCTGTTCATGTATTACTCTTTGCAGTTTTGGAGTGGATGATCTTAAAAGTGCCTTTATGTGGTAACTTGAATATATGCATACTGAAGTGTCCTAAAGGTGTCATTAAGGATTCATTTCCCCCACAGTTTAACTTCTTCAACTGCTTCGCATCTCTCTTCTACATTGCCTTTGTCATGCAAGACATGGTACTACTTCGTCAGGTAGGTCATTTAAGATTTTTACAGACCTTACAGCTGATTATCTATAGATGAATGTATGTTCATGGTAAACTGTAAGTGCAAAATAATTATTTTTAAAATAATAAATAATGTTAACTAGAAAATATATATAATGTGACCAAAGTGGCAGGATAAATTTCAGGTTTTGGTAGTAGAGGGAAGAAGGATTGTACACACAATTGTTTCCTGGTCAAAGTCATACCCGGCCTAAACAGTTGTCAGTATAGAGCCATTTGAATTATGGCATTCTACCATCTTTTTTCCGTTCAAAACTGAAAATCACATTTCACAAAAAAGAGAAAATCACATTTATTTTGGACATTTTGATCGTAATTAAATGGTGCAAGAGAACTTTAAATAGTCATTTAAGCCTTTACATAGTTATCTTCACTATGAACATTTGAACACATTTTGTTTCATAAAAGATATATTCAGGGTTTTGTTTTTACCAAAATCAGTCTGTATACTAAATTAATCAGTGACCTCAGACTTATTTTGCCTGAGTGGGTCACATATCATTAATCTGCTCACCAACGAGGGTTACAGAATGTGAAAACAACCAAAAGAACACATAAAAAGGTGTGACATTTTCTCTCTCCTTTCTATTCAAGAGCCTGGCCACTCTGCTCATCACGTCTCAGATTCTAAACCAGATCATGGAGGCCTTCCTGCCCTACTGGCTGCAGAGGCGGCGCAACAAGAAGGCCCACAAGCGGCTCAAGAGAGTCCTTGTGGGGGACCAAGAGCTGCCCCTGCCACAGCAGGTCCAGCTGGAGTCCGACATGAGCACCTATCTGGTAAGGGGCTCAGTGTGACTGCTTGGATTCGAGTATTTCACTTTCACACCTGGCAAGAATAGGCATGACAAAATTGTGAGTGTCTTAATTTTCTCTGATAATTTTCTCTGATATGTCTATAGATAGGTTTCTGTCTGTCGCTGTCTATATATAACAGAAAAGGTTCTCACAGTGTCCCAGTACTTTCATATCTATATGAGTTGTTAATAAATAAATATTTATTAGATGCCTTACTCCAATTAAGTGCATAATATTGCACAAGCAAACAATTCTAGTTTTTGGGTAAAAGATAAACATTATGAGATGGTGAACGTTTTTTTAATTTGCTTTGCACAGTACTCCTGAGAAAACAATACTAGCTCACTAGGTGATTAGATTAGACATGGCATGTGTAGTGGTTACTAAATGAAAGATAAAATGCCAATACTGTGGTCAGCAATTACACTTTCCATACTGGAGGGCCACAGATGGAAAGGCTGAGGGATACCTGCTAGAATCCCTATGTTACAATATCAATCTGTTTCTGTGTGTGAGAAGATAAGTGTTGTGATGTGGTCTGTGTTTGAAGGGGACCTTTGATGACTACCTGGAGCAGTTTCTTCTGTTTGGGTATGTGAGCCTGTTTTCGTGCGTCTATCCTTTGGCTGCGGTGCTGGTGGTCCTCAACAACATCACAGAGGTCTACTCTGATGCCTTCAAGATGTGCTACGTCTTCAAGAGGCCTTTTGCAGAACCAGCCTCAAATATTGGAGTGTGGCAGGTAACGTCTCTTGACACAAGATTTTCAGAACATAATGTTTCCCAAAAAACAGAAGATATTACCAGTTACTGTAATTATGTTCTCTGACATACAGCTGGCATTTGAGACAATGAGCGTGATTGCAGTGGTGACAAACTGTGCCTTGATTGGACTGTCTCCCCAAGTGAAGGCATACTTCCTGGACTCAGACACTCAGCTAATTCTTCTAGTTGTTTGTGTTGAGGTAATGTATAAAGCTCATCTTTTCCGCACAAGATATGGCATGCTTGATTGCAAAAAACTACTTCTTTTGTCTGTCACTGATTAATCAACATGTGTGTGAATATGTGTAATTGGAAGCTAGATCCAGCAAACAAAACACAACAACAATTGTGATGCAAAAGTTATATGGAGTTGGTAAGTGACAAGGTCTTTGTAACCATGGATTTGTATAAAATTCAGTCAATCCCCATATCTTTCTCATTATACAGTTATTTAACATATTTGCAGCCAGTGAACTGAACCAGCTGATGATGTTCGTCAAGGCCATTAGATACAGATCAGCGTGCCAATGTCTCATTACTGCCATAATCTGTCACTGGCAGTGGGATGAATCTAATGTTTGAACTAAAAATATACTTGTGCTTAAGGAAATTGGAAAGCCTCTGGTTGATATTTTGATGGGTTGTGGCATGCCTGCAGTTCAGTTGTGATTTAAGCTCTGCTAAAAAAATTGGTTAAATGGTATACCGGAAATCTTTGGGAAAAAGACACAAAATACATATTAGTGACTTGACATTGATCAAAGAGAAAAGAGCAGAATGAAAATCTTTTCAACGGGCCTGATTTTACCTTCAGGCTTCTTCAGCAGCTCTAATAAACTTACAGGAGCCACTCCAACAAATGTACAGATTATATATAGATACAGAGCATGTATTTTTTCATAAGCAACGCTTTAGAGAATTGTGTTATGTCCTGTTGTTATATCCACGACTTCTATACCTTGTTGAGGCTTTTGCAAGATGTTGACATTGCCATAATGGCCTTACATTTGAAGGCAAGCAGGCCTGCTTTTGTACTCAGAATTCCACACACTTTTGTGTCACCTTATGCATGCAGTTTTCCTCCCAAAAACGCTTGTCTAAACGCAGAATAAAAAGTGAAGACGCAACGCCACTTTTGCGTCTTGTGTTCAGACGTCATCATATAAACGTAGCCATAGTCTAACAATATGTGGCAATTTATGTCTTGATGATTTTAGGAGTTATTGCAGTTACATGCAAACAAATAATGAGATTGAATCAAATTTCTGCTTATTCCCTTGGCATGTAAACTGATAAATGATATTTAAGAATTATGAATACTCTGATTACTGCTTTAATCGGGTTTCTCTGTGCATGTAACCACACGGAGTGATGGCTCATGTGATTTCTAAAAATGTGACAAAGATTTATAATGCCATTTTTTTAAGTGTGTAGTTTGTGGCTGCTCCTTTTCTCTTGATTTTTACACCCTGGTTCACTCTCTTGTCCAGATTGCCACATCAGAACCTGTGCTGTAGTAAGGCGTGAGACCCACCATGTGGCACCAATGAGCTGTTTGAGTGTGTGGAGAGATTTGAGCAGTCTCTCTGACCCTATCCCCCCTCCACTGTGTGCGTGTGTATGTATGAAGTGTGTTTTTGATGTTGCAGATAGAAATAGACCAGATAGCATAGACTGAGCCTCAGCCTGGATAATCCAGCGCTCTGCCATGGAATGAGGTCCCGGTCCACATGCATTAGCGTCAGAATTAAAACTGAATCACACACACACTACTCTGTGTCTCCTAGCCCCCTTTGAGAATTCATGTGAGAAACCTTGTAAGACACAAGAGGGGAGGTGCACAGGGGAGTGTGACCCCGGGCGAGAGGAATTTTACTTTATCTTTTTTTGCTGCTGTGGAAAAAAAAAGCAAGACTGAGATGATTTGCCCCGCGTGTTTCCTTGTGTTTTTCCACTAATTAAGACTATACAGTGATTGCTGGATGGGTAATTGGGTCACATTGATTTCTGTGTGGCTGGCGCACATGAGAAATGAGCCAAAAACAGGCGGGGGAAAGACAGTGCGCAGCTCTCCACTCCAGACTAATGGAGCTGTTACCACTACCACGATCGTGCTTGTTGATCGGGTGGCGGGTCTGCTCGATGAACCGCTGCCCTCCCGAGTAAACACCTCCAACATATGCTGACCGACGCCACCCCTCTGTCCGCTCCTTCATGGATGCTGAACCTGTGGTCCCAGGGCTGAGTAATGTTTTGAGACAGTCCTGGCGTATCTGTCAGGACGTGTCTGTGTTTGATGCTATGGCATTCTGCACCCCGCAGCAAAAGTTATTTCCTCTTTTTTATTTGTTTTGGAGGCGGACTTGCAGGAGGAAATAAACATTAAAAGCTGTGGTTTTTGACGGGGGAACGGAAAGGTGGCTATTGGTTACTGTGCCCTATGTATGACGATAAGTTTCACAGTAAAATATGGTCACTTACTCTGGTAATTTGCTGTGAGGAACACATATGGTATCCAAAAGCATTTGCACTTGTGCTTCGTGTATGTGTGTCTACATTTCTGCAGTCCCTAAAGGAGAAACCTATGAGAACAACAGTATTTACTTCCTAACTGCAAATACATTCCTCTGGTGTCTGATAACAGTCCACGCAGTGTTAATTTAGAAGAACCTAAACCTAAAGCTCCTGTCTGTATTATTAGCATTCTGTTGAGTTTAATTCAAAAATGTGTAAGACATTGTGTAAAGGCACTTCACGAAACCTGGAATCGAACAAAAAACTCTCATGACAATTCTGCATGTTTGTTCTTTTAAAAACTAGTTGGGTTCAGTGGGCATTTGAGGCCAAATTCCACCCAGGCAGTAACAGTAATGCAGGGTGATGAGAAAAAGGTCTCGCTGAGGACTACCTCTGTCTACATAAACTGAAAGCATGTCTTTCTGCAGTGCCTGGGGCTTTTGCCAGGGACTGCTTTGCGCGCTCCTTGTCAGTGCTGTGATGTCTGGGTGCTCAGGCCGCTGCCTATTTTAGGGCATATGATACGCAGGTAATTACACCATGGCATGCCTCAGAGAGCAGTAACCAGGCAACAGGGTAGCCACGGAGACGGCAGAAGTCTCGGGACCAGACGCTAATAGAAGTGCTCAATGGCAGCCCCTCCAGCCGAACCCTAAAGGAAAGAAGAGCATTTACCAAGCTTTCCATGGCAGATTTGTATGAGGACTTAAATGAACACTCGCCTTTTTTGGGAAATAGGCTAATTTCACAACTCCCTTAGAGTTAAACAGTTTTGCTTTACAATTTATTTGCATTCATTTAGCCAATCTCTGAATCTGGCAGTAGCACTTTGGCTATTAGTTTAGCATTAATTATTGAATCCTATTACACCAGTTAGAATGTTACTGGTCTAATCTGATTTATTGATTTATGCTAAGCTAATAGCTAAAGTGCTACTGCCCGATCCTAAGATTTCAAAACTCAACTCTAAGGTAGTTGGAAAATGAACATGTTTCCCAAAAAAGTGGAGTATTCCTTTAACAGGGCTTGTTGCATAATGACATCAAGCTTTACTTCTTCTTTCATGATTGATTATGACTAATACGCCAAGGTTAAAGGAGGGAATCAGGGATGAATCCCTTTAGGTGGGTGTTCACCTTACCTTACCTTTTGCTGTCCATTGGCTTGGTGTGTGTGTGTGTGTGTGTGTGTCTGTGTGTGTGCGCGTGCGTGCGGGCGTGCGTGCGTGTGATAAATCTGAGTGTATGTACCTATATACCTGGGAAACTGGGTATAGAGAGGCTAAAGACTACTCCCTCCAAGCCCTGGAAGCCAAGCCCGTGGTGTGCTGCTGTTGTGTCCTGTTGTTCAGGCCGAGTGCTAGACAGCCCGCTGAGGGGATTGGTTAATCAGCCAGATATGGCAGAGGGCCTGCAGTTGTGTGATAAGTGTGAGAGATGACATGGGAGCTCAGCAGCATGATGGCGAGGAGGCCGCAGTCATAACAGAGAGGCCCTGGGAGCAGGGTCCAGATCTGCAGGGGAGCATCACAGCACAGATAGAGTGCTAACTGATGCAACCCATGGCAGAAGCATTGGACAGTTTACTTTAGTTAGACTTCATTTTACAACCCTGTCACAATAACAACAAAATAATCAGTCCTTGATTGCCCATCCAAAGCAGCGAAGCTCAGTGTTGTCCTCTGTTTGTGGGTTCAGCTGTACAGTTGACCAGTGCATCACATTGACCAACATGACAAATAAAAGTTTAAAATGTGTCTTGTGTTGCAAAAACAAGTATTAAAGTTTTAATATAGTTATCCTAGTCTTCACAGCTCATACAGCAGCTCTACTGGAATATGAATTATTAATACTCAATTTACCCTACGGGATTAATACAGTTTTATGATTATATTATCCATGTTTTACTATTATGATGATATTATTCATGTTTTACTATTGCCAAATGTTATGCAACATTCCATAGTATGTAAAACTCTATTATATTTCATATAATGTAGATAATATACAGTAATGGTAAGCTTGTGCACAGGGCAGTTGATTTAACAGTTCTTGTCATTGCAATGAAACCAAATTGCTTTCATTTTAGTTAAACTTGTCATTTGTAGAAACACACAGTCATGCTCTATATGCAGGCACAAATATAAATACACCACACACACACACACACACACACATTGCTGGCTCATTAAAGTAAACCTAATTCAGGACATCAGAGCTGAGTCATAACAGACGCACACTGGTCGGCATGGACACCAGACACAATATCATCGTTATGGATTGAGATGGCTCTTAGACTAATTGCTGCCCTTCAGCTTGCAGAAGAAAGTTCCTCCACCTGTCTTCCACCAGCTCTGCTGCTGTAGCACAGAGCTGACAGACATTCTTCTCTACAGATGAACACATTGATAAGCACGAGAGGAGGGGCTGAGATTATGCATTCCATTTGCGTCATGCCAGCTCTGTGCACATACTGACCATCATCATCATCATCGCAGAGACAAATGAGTGTAAGCATGAGGAAAAGTGGTGATTTACTCGTAATAGGGAAGGGCATGGCAACAGCTAAATACAGTGAATTGTGAGAGGGGTAGCAGCTCAGGGAGTAACCGCTTTCTCCTGTCTCCCAGGAATCAATATGGAGTCTTATTCTTCATAATACACTTAACCCAGTGTTGGTGCTGTTGTGCAACAGCTGTTCTCTGCACATAGTCAGCACAACAGTTAACTGCTTTAACAAATACATGGATGTGAAATGACTTATTTGTTGACAGGTGTAATGGTAAAAGGACAGCCTTCAAACTATTCCTCATTTTACCTTTAAAATACTAAATATTTGTATATACAGTGCCCTCCATAATTATTGGCACCCCTGGTTGAGATGTGTTTTTTAGCTTCTAATAATTTTTTTTTTTCTAAATAATATGGGACCTTAATGGAAAAAAAGAGAAAAATCCAACCTTCAATACAAGTGCATTTATTCAGTGGGGAAAAAATCCCACATAAAGAAATAATTATTTGACATCAAATAATGTGTGTCACAATTATTAGCACCCCTGGTGTTAATATTTTGTACAACCCCCTTTTGCCAACAAAACAGCACCTAATCTTCTCCTATAATGTTTCACAAGATGGGAAAAGACAGAAAGAGGGATCTTCAGCCATTCCTCTTTGCAGAATCTCTCTAAATCATCCAGAGACCTGGGTCCTCTTCTCTGTACTCTCCTCTTCAGCTCACCCCACAGGTTCTCAATGGGGTTGAGGTCTGGGGACTGAGATGGCCATGGGAGGAGCTTGATTTTGTGTCTGGTGAACCATTTCTGTGTAGATTTGGCCATATGTTTAGGGTCATTGTCTTGCTGAAAGACCCAGTGACGACCCATCTTCAGCTTTCGGGCAGAGGGCAACAGATTTTGATTTAAAATGTCCTGGTATTTCAAAGCATTCATGATGCCATGCACCCTAACAAGGTTCCCAGGGCCTTTGGAAGCAAAACAGCCCCACAGCATCACTGACCCACCCCCATACTTCACAGTGGGTATGAGGTGCTTTTCAGCATGCGCATCTTTCGTGGCACCCCAGACCCACTTAGAGTGTTTGTTGCCAAAAAGCTCAATCTTGGTCCCATCTGACCAAAGCACACGGTCCCAGTTGAAGCCCCAATACCGCTTGGCGAACTCCAGACGTTTGCGTTTATGATTGTGAGTGAGGAAAGGTTTTCTCCGTGCATGCCTCCCAAACAGCTTGTTGGCGTGTAGACAGCGCCTGATGGTTGATTTGGAGACTTTGTGACCCCAGGATGCTACCATTTGTTGTAATTCTGTTACAGTGGCAAAATAAACTTGGGTCCTCGTCCAGGCTTGTTTACCACTGTTCCAGTTGTTTTGAACTTCTTAATTATTCCTCTCACAGTGGATATGGGCAGCTGCAGTTGAGTGGCAATCTTCTTGTAGCCTCTGCCTGACCTGTGAAGGTCGACGCACATCTGCCTCACTTGTATGCTGTGTTCCTTTGTCTTTCCTATGTTTAAGAGTGGATAAGAGAAATGGCCTCGGTGTCACGTCATATTTATACCCCAGGGAAACAGGAAGTGATGAATTACTAATTAAATGTTCCTACATACTCTGGTAAACTTTGTAAACTACTGTAGAAATGACAGAAATGCTTCAATTATATTTATTTCCTGGGAATTGTTAAGGGTGCCAATAATTGTGGAACAGGTGATTTAATGAAAAATAATTATTTTTTAGTCAGGGAGTTTTTTATTTTCTTACAATTCATTTGAGTTGAAGGCTACATTTTCCTAAAGTTTTCAGTGTGACAGTATTCTTCTGCAATAAACACTGAATTTATTTTAAGGCTTTTAACACATCTCAACCAGGGGTGCCAATAATTATGGAGGGCACTGTATATTAAATGGTTGTCATCAGCTGTGTTAAGGTCAATTCAATCCAATTCAGTTGCTTCAAGTGCAGTATCATCGTAGACATGGTCTTAAATTTAGTAAATATAAAAATATGTACAAAATAAAAAAATGCAGAATATGAATACTTGAAAAATATGGAATATGAAAATGACAAATGACAGTAAATAGAAAGGTGGATGTTACGCTGTGCTTTGGGCTGTTAAATACAGTATAGGCTAAGCATTGAACTAAATGTTAAGCTTGCTGCACCGCAATCTTAATACCATATCCTCCGGCAGGGGACCACACCACAGAAATACAGCCCCGCCTTTTGTCGTTCTCATTAACTGAAAAAATACTCGAAAAAGACGCTGGCTGTGCCCTGCTCTTACCTTTCCCACAGTGATGGGCAGCTTGGCTTCAGGTGCAGGAGTTAGTTATTGTATTATTGTTATTATTGTGTACCTGTGCTAAGTGCACAGGTAGAACCAGGTGATTTGGAGTACATGGTACTTGACTGTAGTTTCTGAATCCAGCTTGGCCATCACTGTTTTCCTGTGAAGATGACAGACCAGCCTAACTCCACTTTAGGGGCCAGAATGTGGAGCAGAAGTACAGGGCATCTTTTGCATTCTCTGTGGTTCTTTTTTCCCTCCATTAAGCCCACTGGGCCGCACCAGCCTGTGCCATTTTACAGTATACCACAGGGTGGTGTTCTCACCATGTGACCTACTCAACCTCTAATGTAAATTCAGACCAGCAGCTACTAAAGCAGTAAAGCAGCTGAAGATGCCCGAACAACATTCTCTTGGTAGCTCATGACGCTCATTTCATTCATCAGAATGTTTCATCATACTTGATGTCAATCAATCTACATGTTCCAATTAGTTATCGCTGAACCACGTAATAGCTCATTACCATAAAGTTAATTAGATGTAACTCTTTTTTGCTCTGGTTGCCCAAGACACTTTTCTAACCACCTTGTCGCTCGTCACCAAATTCACTGTCTCTCCATAGAAACTCCCATCATTGTGGTAGCTCTAGTCATTCTTGGTCTGAATGCACAGACCTGTTGTACCCAACAGTACTTGCTGGCCACTACACTCTAATGCCAAATATGGTAAGGAAGAGTGAATTGACGTCTGTATACTTTACTCAGGTTTATTGAGAGCGAACAAAGCGTCTCGCTTCTAGCATCATAAGGTTCGGTCAGAAATAGCTCAGGGTGGAATTAACACACACCATTCCGATGCTTTTGATGAAATACTGACAGCCACAACTGGCATAAAAATACTGGTTTCTAAGAGATGAACAAAAAATAGGCTAAGGTAAAGTAAAAGTAACATGTATCTCAAAGCTTCCTCTCATCCTTCCTGTTTTATCCTCTTTTTTCTCATTTATCTTTTTCTTTCACTGATCACACCGCTCACACTCTTACTCTCACTTTCTCCCTCTCGGCTGTTTGAAATCAGCATGATCTGGAACACCTCTGCTCTGACAACTGTTTTAAAAAAGGATGGGACAATGTTTCCGTTGGTGGAAACAGAGGCTTGGATGATGCCAAGTGTGTGTGTGTGTATGGGTGTGTGTATGGGTGTATGTGTGTGTGTTTGTTGTCTGTCTGTATGTGTGTGTTTGTGTCTGTGTTTGTATGTGAGTGTGAATGTGGGTGCGCTTGTAGGTGTGTGTTTGGGAGAGGTGCTGACCCTAGAATTCTGCCTCCATTTCAACTCCAATTCACTGTGGCTTTGCCATCCTCAGTGACAGATTGTCCTTGAGTTTATTTTGATTGTGTGTGTGTGTGTCTGTGTGTGTAAGTTGGATCAGTCCAAGGATGGGTACACGTAATGAATGGCTGTGTTTCTTCTCACCACAGCACATCCTCCTGGCATTTAAGTTCATCCTGGCCTTCGTGATTCCTGACGTCCCCAAACAGATCCAGATCAAACTGGCCCGGCTGGAGTTTGAATCCTTGGAGGCGCTAAAGAAAAAAGTGAGTTCAAGTGTTTAAAAAAAGTTGAGTGGCAGGTTGTGTGCTATGCAAGTGTGGATGCACCAATACTTACACAAGTGCCTTTGGGTATTTATACAAACACACGCACCAAAGCACACTCTTTCTATCCTTCTTTCTTTCTTTTTTTCTTTCTCTCTCTCTTTCTCTCGACCTCATTTACACTGAAAGTCTATGAAAAACACTTACATTTATGAGCAGAAAGCAAGTATTCTGCATGCCACTCATTTAGAAAATGAAATTTATTTCCTCAGTGGGCAGTCCTTAATCTTCTGCCAGCAAAACAGCTCTGCATTTGTCAGTGTTGGGAGCAGGGCGTGATGATAATAGATATTGATATAAATCATCCAAACGGCAGCTAGTCTGACAGCCTTTTATCGGATTAAAGATGGAGCCGTAGAGCTCAGGTAATTAGCATGGCTATTATTTCATGTCCATAGAGTCCGGAGTGAGACATCTCCAATTGATAGGCGCTAGCCCACTTGTTTCCACAGCAATTTAATCGCTAGTTAACTTTAACTAGATTAATTCCTGTTTGTCTTTAAAAAATTTCTTTGTTGTTGTTGAGCAGATGAGACATCATTGCCGGTAAGTCTGACTCGAGAGTTGTTGCATTGTGTACAACAATTTGCTGTGTCTTGCTGTTTCTTTTTTTTCTCTGTCTTTGTGACTGCTTGGTACCAACAGAGAAAAGCTGGATCAGTGGCCAATGGTCCTTATGGCCACTGGGGTTTATTGTGGTTTATAGCACTTCGCTGGGATTTTAACACGAATGTTTTAGAAGCCTCTTGGAGTGGGATTTTTTACAGCATTGGACTGGTTTCATTTGTGTGATCAATAAAGCACATTAAAGCTTACTTTCACACTTTCACCAGGAAAAAGACATTGTAAATGGATGGCAAGTATTTCTAACAGTGCACTTACTACTACCACCACTACTACTACTACTGTTACTACTACAACCACCACTAATAATAATAAAAATGCAAGTTCTCAAAAATGCAACCCAATAGTAGCCTTAATAGACAAGATGTTGCAACTGTGTATACTTATGTTATCATCGGTTCAGTTGGATAACACCATTCTGTTGGAACATCATCCTTACACTATACAAAAGAATACACATAAAACATGAGCTCATTTGAAAGCTCAGTTGTAGTTGTGAATGCAACAATGATTCAAAGTTAGTTTAAGTGCAGTCTGTGATTTCTCTTAGGCAAGCTTTTTATCCCTCCATTAGGGTTTCTCCATTAGATGGGAGTCTGGACTGATTTAGGCCTCATTGATTAAGTATCAGCATGATGAAGCATGCTGTGCTAAGAGGCAAAGCTACTCTGCGTCCTCTGTAGCATTCTCAAACTGTGGACCTCACGACAGCTGTGCCCTGTGCCAGCACTGTAGATCTAACCCTCCTTTTGCTTTCCTCTGTAGCAAAGTGTCCTCTGTAGGCCTAATGGTTAAAGAGCTAGTCTTCAGAAGGTCACAGGTCCTGTACTAGTGTATCATGTGGGTGGGGAGAATGAAAAAACAGCACTCTCCTGCACCCAGATCCATGGCTGAAGTGCCCTTGAGGAAGGCACCCAACCCCATGTTGCAGAGATTATGCTTGTACCTGATTCTGTAAGTCATTCTGGAGAAGAGTGTCGGCTAAATGTAATGTAGCATTCTAGCCTAGAAAAAAACTTACAAAAAAACTCTCTCAAAACTGGATGGACCAATCACATTGTACAGAGTCGCTGGGCAGGCGTCACATGATTATGACAGGACTGCAACAGTGCACTGGTGTAGTGCTATGGTCAACAAGTTAGTTGATTGGTCGAAGCACTATCACATTGCGTGCAGAGGCAGTTTTAAAAGCGAACTATTGATGCCGCCCCTTGGATTGCGCCTTGCCTATCCATTGTGGCAAGACCACACAATTTGATTTTGGCTGGCTCGTGAGGCTACTTCTTTCCACTTTTTTCCTTCACCATCTTTCTGACTGTCAGACAGGAGATGATGGCCTCACCAGCCGATACTGTTAGTGCTGCTGCTGCACTTGGAAGCACAAAGAGCATGTGACACATCTCAAGTTACCAGAGAAACTGGAGAAGAACTGGAGCATGAGAAGTGTGCAAGATAAACTGATGAGCATGCACGCAAAAAAGAACTGATCTGATCTTCGTCCTGCCGCTTGACCAGCTTCCGCATCTGACCCCATCAATCGCACCGCCAGCTGACCTGCACAGGTTTTTTGTTTCCACGGCTTCAGCAGTAACCATGGCAAGGTACACTGGAAGCTGAGTCCCTCCCATGTGGGCCTGACCTAAAATAGTTGCTGCCCGTCTGATGGAAACCCCCCGTCAACAGCCAGGCCTGGCAAGGCTCCAGCTGCACACAGAGGTGACGGTGACAGGGAAAGGTCACCGTGCCAGCACAGGAGAGGATGGCTCACACTCCTCTGGAAGATCCCTTCAGCAGTGATAGCTCCAGGAGTAAGGTCAAATAATAGGTGTATGTGATTTTAATCTTTTCTGCTACATCTGTATACTTGCATGCAGAGTAAAAAGGCATCTGGTTGTGTGGTAATAACCACAAGGTTATGGGCCTTGTTAATTTTTCCTGTCTTGCCAGCACAGATCAGGTCAAGAAGTTATGCAATAGCATATTTTCCTTTAGTGTTGGAACATTGTTCCGCCTGAATGGTACCCTGATGTGTTTGCCAACTGAACCTCCCATTCAACCTGCTTGACCTGCAGGACTGCATCATACACACATGGTGCTTGTATGCAAACAGCCCTGTGTGGTGGAGCTGCCAGTGTGTACCTGTGCCAGAAGTCAAAAACATGCTGAGGTTTCAACAGTTGTACAGAAACCTCCATGGAAAAGCTGCTTATGTGTGCTGCTTCCATGCATCAACAGGAGGCTCGGAACAGGCCCTCTATTGGCCTCTACAGCAGGGACCAGCTCCTCACCAGGGATGGAAATTCACACTAATCTACTAAAATACCAGCCATAATTGACATAATTGGAAATGTGAATATCCAGGTAACTACAAGTTCTAGGCCAAAATCGGTTATAAATTCTACATCCATCTTGCTGTCTTGTTTAAATTCTGATAAATAAATCTTTTATTAATCAACATATAAAGCCTATTTTATTTTGGCTTGGACTTATTAAATTGCTTGGATATTTACATTGCAAATTATGTCCATTTTTTGGAACACCCTATATAAAAGTGGCTGTTAGATTTCTGACACAAAATATTGACTGTTGAGTGGCTGGTGAATTTTACCAATTTTTTTGTTAGTGACTAGGTCAACATTACAACCACACACGAGTTAATTTCAACCCCTGCTTCTAACCTACAGCGCCCTGTGTCTCCACCACCACCCTGCTGAGGCCACATCTATATCTATCTATATCTATCTATGGCAATCTATCTATAAATGCAAGGAACGTCTGTGTGTTGCTGTGTGTATGCGTGTCAACTCTGTCTGTTCCACACACAACTCTCAAACCATTTGTTCCACTGAGCTCAAATTTGGTAGGTGTCTTGCTAATGGCTTGAGTAAGTACAGTGAGTACATTTGTGTTAGGACAACAAATGCCAAATATATTGGTAAAACAAACTTCAATTGCCTTTTGTCTGTGTCACTTTGGGCAATGTAGCCACTAGCACTAGGTAAGTTGGAGGAGCGGGCCGTCTCGGTAAGTTGGAGGAGCGGGCTGTCTCGCTGTAGTTCTGAGAGACAGTTCCGCTTCCAACCTGTAGGGTGACCGAAGACAAAAACGTAGTGTTGCTTTAAGTTAAATGATAAGCCTACTGCAGTGTTACTGCACAAAAGGGCCATGTTCTTAAAGTTACAGTGAGTAGAAAATTTTACTCATCTAACATTAAAATCGTATACATCACATTTTAAAGGATGTCGGTCTTTAGTGCCTCGCTTTTTCAACTACCGTATTGCAACTACGGTAATTGTAGGGTAGTACAGTAGAATGTGTAAAAAAAGTAGAAGTGTCTTTTGATCTCCTTTGTTGTCTCAGTCACTGACAGAAAAACTGCAAAGGCTATATGTCCCTTGCTGGCGTATGTATTTTCAAGACGTCATGGAGCCGTTTTAAGAACTCATGGATTCTTCGGTGACTAGAATAAGTTTGGTTATTGCTGCGGGGGGTAATAATACACCAATAGAGGACAAATTTAGAAATAACATTGAATTTTGCAAATAAACAACTGAAAAATGCTACACATTGTATCTTAAAATGATTATGTATGGAAAAGGACAAAAACTTTCTATCAAGGGAACCACTGCTAAGAAGAAATACAGTGCCTGAAAAAAGTCTTGTTGCTTATCCATTTTGTAGAAACAAAAGCTTATAACCTTACTTTTAATTAATCCATTGGTTTTAGAAATGTCTCATGAAAGCTAAAACCCTCCTAAATTATGTTAATATACTGAAAATAAATTTGCTTTACTGAAGAAAGATAATGAACACAGAAAGGTCAGATTTTGGCAAGACAAAAGTCTTGTCGCCTTGTCATATGATGCACCCAATCCTAGATTACAGCCTCACCTGTGATCAGTTATTGGTCAATCAATTAGTGGATGTGTATAAAAAGAACCCCAGCATACCAGACCTTCACATCAACTCCAACTTGAATTCTGACAACATGCCTAAGATGCACCCTGAGACCAAAGCATTAATTATCAAGAGGGTGAAGACCAGATCCACTGCTGAGGTGGCTGACACCTTCAATGTATCTCAGCGTCAAGTACAAAGAATAAGAAAAAAGATCTGAATAGACTGGAGATGTTTTTGACAAGCCCAGGTCCGGCAGACCCCGCTAGACAACTGCTCGGGAGGACCGTTTGTTCCAAGGCCAGCCTCATTTTCCACTGCAGCAGAGGTCCACCAGGCCTGGTCACCTCAAATCCCTGTGTCAACCAGAACAGTTAGTAGAATTCTGTCTCGGAATGTCCTCCATGGTCGAATCAGTGCACAGAAACCAGAACTAAACAAAAGGCAATTAAAAATCATTTGGCAAGGCCCACAGCCTGCTAAAAGGAAGGACACTGGAAAAGTGGAAGAAGATTTCTCAGATAAATCTTCGGTTGAATTACATCACAGCCACCGCAAATATTGCAGGAGACTTACTGGAGCCCGCATGGATCCAAGATTCACACAGAAAACAGTTAAGTTTGGTGGCGTAAAAATCATGGTCTGGGGTTACATTCAGTATGGGCGTGTAAGACATTTGCAGGGTGGAAGGCAATATCAATAGCCTAAAATATCAAGAAGTATTAGCAACCTCTTACATTCCCAACCACAAATTTTGCAGCAGGATGGTGCTCCATCGCATACTTCCATCGCTACATCAAAGTTCCTCAAGGCGAAGAAGATCAAGGTGCTCCAGGACTGGAAAGCCCAGTCACCAGACATGAACATCATTGAGCATGTCTGGGGTAGAATGAAGGACGAAGCATGGAATGCAAAACGAAAGAATATTTATGGACTCTGGGAGGCATGTAAGACTGCTCTCTTTGCTATTCCTGATGACTTAAATTGTATGAATCATTATTGAACTGCATGGATGCAGTCCCTAAAGCTCATGGAAGTCATACAAGATATTAAATATGAATCTCACAGCACCATAACTTGATTCACTGATGTTATGCAACATATTTTTGTATTTAAAGTAAATTATTTGTTCAATTTTCTGTAGGTGATTCTGTTGCCAAAATCTGACCTTTCTGTGTTCATTAAATTATCAATCTTTCTTCAGTAAAGCAAATTTATTTTCAGTATATTAACATAATTTAGGAGGGTTTTAGCTTTCATATGAGACATTTCTAAAACCAATGGATTAATTAAAAGTAAGGTTATAAGCTTTTGTTTCTACCAAATGCATAAGCGACAAGACTTTTGTCAGGCACTGTACATCACCAGATACGAGACAGACATAAGACATGCAAACTCCTAAACTCTTGTAATAAATGCTAACTCCCACCAAATCTGGAAAAATGTTAGCTCTCCTACTGTCCTCATGCTAACTCTGTGGTTAGGCAAGGAGTCATGAGTCATGGAGGGTGGTTGTCTGAGTCCAGAGGGCCAAGGTAAGGTTTAGATGGCCTTTGATGACTTCAGCCACAGTAGGGCCAATGCTGCCAGAGCACGTTACCATCAACATGAATCGAAAGGTTCAATGGATCCCGCTGAAAAATGTATTTGGCCTGTGCTGTGTGAAGGCAGAATAACTTTACTCAACATATGGTCAGGAACAGTCTTGACCTGATATTCTTCTGGATGCGGATGGGTGTCCTCACAGTTTTAAGGCTTTGAACTTTGAGTTCCAGACTGCCAACAGTCTCAGAGGGCTGATATCGATGATGATGAATTTTAGTCTATACATGCCTTAAACGATGGCCTGATGCATAGTTGTTTTTTTTTTTCAAACAATAAATTGTTTGTTGTAGTAGAAGGTGTGACGGACTTGGTAAGTAATTATTCCTAAGGGCTGTGTAGACAGGCTGTTGCCTGAGGACTTCTGTCTAGGGTTCTTCAGCCTCATGACTTGCTTGTGGCCTAGTTGTGTTTTTTTCAGCATGTCAAACGGGTATGCTTGTCCTCAAGAATGGTTCAGTCTGTGTGGGGAAAAATCCAGTCAACTGTCAGACAAGTTCAGTGTAAATCCCCACACTCATGAACAGGTGACAGTTCTATGTCCAAGGGTTTTTGGAGTTAATGCATTTATTGGACGCTTAAGATTGAACATTGGCCTCATGACAAAACTAGTCATAAAACTATATGACTGGCACAGCTCTAATCCTATCTTCCACTAATGACTTTTTGATTTTGTAATAGTGCAGAGTTCCATGACCTAGAAATTAGCACAAAAAACCTGTCCTGTTTATCCTGAATAAAAATGTTATCCCTTTTAGTTGGCCACTTTTTTGACTGAACGCAGAGTTATCTCTAATTCATCAAACGATTTTAGCTTATCCATTTCAAAATTTACTGAATGTCTTTAAAACAGTGGTTTATCATGTCATCGAGTTCATCTTTTAACTTGTTTTCTGTAATGTTCACTGTATCGCTTATTCAGATGCTTAAAAAGGCCATTAAATTGGCCTTTTAATATATATTTGATATATAATACGTCAAAACAACTGTTAGACTCATCATATGCATTGTATGTGTGCCTCATGCTCACATGGAACAATCCCTATACTTTACAGACAGTACCTCTACATTTTACAGGTCCTTTAAAAGATATCCATATAGCTGTGTGTGTGTCTACCTAAATGGGTATTGTGAGATCGGCTCATGTTCTCCCCCATCTGGGGTTTGTGCAGTATAAAAGGCTTTGCTCAGTAAAAGATGCTTGTGTCAGCAGAATGTCTCTATCGATCCCTCTACTGCATTAAAAAGTTAATTGCACATAACACAAAGACTAAAATTTGCTTTTCTTTGTTGCAGGCACTAATATTAATTGATTAACACTGTCTTCTGCATTATCAGCATTGTAATAAAACACAATGTGTGTAATATTTTTATTTGAATGACACATTCCGAGAGTCGTTGGTTAACATTATCAACCCTTCTTTGAGATCCATTATCCATTCATCATTGTTTATTTGAAGTTACATATGATCTTGCTAATTATTTAGTTATTAATTTCTGAACACGTCTACAGGAGCTGATGATGGCCATGTAATGGAGTTTACCAATGACAATTCTAACTGCACTGTGCTTCATGTAGACAAAGCTGGTTCTGAGTCAGTAATAGAATGACCTTGCAGCCACATAATCACAGTGAGCTCTTACTCTCCGAGGCTTGTCAGCAGCGTGGGTAAAATTCAGACCTGTGGCTATTTTCATTTGAAGAACTGATTATACTGATGGTGCAGCACAAGAACATACTACCTATTAGAAACAAAGTTTATGTTCTGATGGCATTTCATTTATCTTTCCAGAAAATCTTGGAAACCTCTGGGACCCTGAACAAGTGAAGAGAAGAGAGATTGCCAACGCAGCAGACACTAAAGCCAAAGGTCTTCCTTGAAATATTAGACAACAGTGTTTACAGTACACATGCTGGACAGAATGCACTCCTTGGCCGTCCACGCTGTCCTTCCACACAACTGGCTTGTCACAGCTTCCGACTGTTACCAGACCTAGCTATAATCTACAAAAGTCTTGTTTTGCACTTTTGTATTATGTTCCGTACTGTAAATCTGTAAGGGTATTTTCTAATAAATACCTCCCACTAGTAACGGTAATATGTGCTGAAGGCACAGTGTGAGTAGGTTACAACACTAGCCACATTGCTGTGCAAAAATGGGATCCATCTTGTTATTTTTACAAAAGTGCCACCACTGAATCAAAGATTCTCTAAAGAGAATAACTAACTCTGTCTTGTGCTGCAAACAAGTTCACTACAGTGCTTCTGCAGACAAGTTCTTTGAAAACTCCATATCAGGAGCTCTTCATAAATATGGGGCTATGGAAACAAAACAATTGCGACGTATAAGCCAGTATCTCAGGAACATTGACACATAATCACTCCCTGTACACTGGAAAGGCCACCTCACTGATGGACCTTAAAGCATTACAAATCCTTCTTATTGTTTCACCAAGAACATACCATTTGAACGGTTTAAAACTGTTTTGGTGGTGGTTTAAGCAATGTCATGTAAAACCGTTGACAAGCAGCCGACTTAATCATTTATTTTTAGACCATATGCTTAAATGTCAGGCAATGTCTTTAAATGTCACATACCAACTGTAACAGTATTATGCCCCTCATATAACGTGTTAAATATCACATTCTTTGCTAAAAGTGATGCTAAGGTGTATACATGCTCTGCTTTGGAATAAATGCATAAAACCTAAAAATGTGTCCTTGTGCTTCAAGACTGTATGTGGAGAAGTGTGTGTGTGTGTGTGTATGAGTAAAGTTAAGGATCTGAGAGTAGACACATAGCTGCATAGCTTCTCTGCATCACCCCCACTCTTCCTGGAACCTTGACTCCTGGTGTCATTGACCACAGCTAAATGGCTGAGCTGCATGAATGTGCATCGTGCCTTTGGAGCTGTGCGTCTGAAGTGCAGCGTGAATGTAAGGGGTGGGGTGGGG
Organism: Setipinna tenuifilis; assembly: GCA_030347295.1. Classification (NCBI taxonomy): domain Eukaryota; kingdom Metazoa; phylum Chordata; class Actinopteri; order Clupeiformes; family Engraulidae; genus Setipinna; species Setipinna tenuifilis. Next base: position 29,794,940 of record CM059277.1, read on the forward strand.
GGGGTCTGGGTAGGGGCGGTGCTGGGTTACTGGAGGTCTCCGCCAGAACAAGCCAAGTATAAATCACTACAGAGTAGCTGTCATCACAGGATGGGTTAAGGGCTACTTGAAGTCACCTTCAGCCTTTAATACTATTACCCCAGAAAAGTTACATGGTGGTGGAAAGAGCTCATTTAAAAGTATGCATGACAACAACATATTATTTAGATCATCAAATCTAGCCTTTGGATACTTGGTGATAATGTAGCCACACTGATATGCCATTGCAGAGGACAAAAACAAAAACACAGATGGACGACATTTTCCACAACATTTAATTTTTGGACATTACCATAGCTATATGTTACCTCTGAGGACAACGTTTTTAAACATTTGAACATTTAAATTATTTTTGCTTTTTCAATTTGTATCCATTTATGCTAGTACATGTTTTGGTCCAGTAACATTTTTAGTGGTGTTTTTTTTTTCTTTAATAAAAAAAAACTTCCTGCGTGTATGTGGATCATTAATGTTAAACTAACAAACACATGCACATCATTCACCTGGATATAATCAGGGCAGGACAGGGGCAGCGACTGACATGAGTACAGTAATGAGGTTCTCCTCTTTTTTTTTTCTTCTTTTTTTTTCACCTCTGTTTCAGACACTCATAACTAATAAGGCTATTTTTTTACAGCTAGGAACCAAAATGGCAAAGACTTCTGATTCTAAATACAGAGCACCATATATACAACTATATTTACAGACTTTTCAGTTCAGAAGAGAAAAAAAAATACTCGAGATAAATCTTTTTTTCTGTTACAGTCACGTCAGCCATCCCAAGGCTGTACATGTTTGGAAATATAAAAACAAAAAAGAAGTTTTATTTACATATAGCTGCAACTCATAGCTTATTGCCAATGCCCTTTAAATAGATTTCAGGATTTTTCCCCCACCCCAACTAGATTGCTCTTGTTCTTTAGCCTGGCATGTTTAAAGTGTGCAGGCTGTAAGTGTAAGTCTTCTCACATAAGAGGACATCACTCTACCACTCTGACTGAGCGAGGCCTCGGGCCTCTTAGGTTATCGTCAAGTCCCACCTTCTCCTGCAATCCAGGTCCCACTTTCACAAAGCATTTTTAAAACAGCAGTCCTTTCCAAAAATAAAACATCTGAAAAACATATGTACACACACATCCATACACACATTTACAAACACACACAAACACACACCCACTCATTACACAAACACACCCCTCCCATTTATACACCCCCTCAAACGAGCCTCCCATTTATACACCCCCTCAAACGAGCCTGTGAGCACTCATGGAAAGTAACCAAGGAGAGGAGTTACGGAACAAAAAAATACGTCAACATGGGACGGCACTGACAGGAGTTGAGATGCACCAAGCCACAGCGTCAGCTCTATGTATGTAGCTCTTAGGCTGCACACACTCTGCCATGTTTGCGTCCTGTATGTGTGAACCACTGCACATGGGCACACAAGACCTGTTAGACCTGAAATAAGGGGGAAGGCCAGACAAAACACACCAGGTTATCCATCGCGGGGGTCTCCTGGCCCCAGCGGTATCCTTGTGGTGGTGGTGCACTATCAGAGAAGCAAGGACAACAAAAACACCATGGCGAGACAAGCTTTGCAATCACCCCACTCAAATGTTTCAGAAGGTAATAAACAAAATGGCCATTTTCCATATGGGCAGTGATGAATGATATGTTTTCATCTGTCAAAGACTCCTTCATTCAGTCGTTTGTACAGTAGTAAAGCACATAGACACCAAACAGACCACAAAGGGGGTCTGATAATATTCTGGTGTACACTGGAAATTGGAGTGGATGGAAGATGTTTTTCTTTAAATCAGCATCTTCCATTTGGATTTTTTTTTTTCTTAAGCACTAACCTTAAAATAAATGATTATTCATACAGATTAACTTCCAATTAAAACCATCTTTAATTTAAAATATTGCTTTAAAAAAGATTATGAACAGAAACAGATTGTCTATGACTAAAAGCACTTTCTAAACATTAGATTCATCCCCCAGTGAACAAAATTTGAAGAGATTCGTCTAAATATACAAATAAAATATTCTCCATGGAATCACATTTGTGTCCCATTTTGGTCGTCTAATTTAAGACTTCGCTGAGACATTAACTGATCAAAGGGGGGACGGGGGGATAAGAGGATTCAGTGAAGGCCTCTCTATGATCAATATTGCTCCTCAGCTACTGTAGCTTTGTGTCTGAAATCGGAAGTGTACATTCTGTAGTTTACAATCTATGCAACGCATATTTAGGAATTTAATAAATTAGATGTTTGAAGAGTCTGTCATGTAAGTGCTTGCTCAATAAGCTACCCTGTGCTATTCGGCCAGATGTTTGGTCTTCTAACACATTCTCCTACTTAGCTATATTCTAAAAATGAACATTTGTACACTAGTTAGACTCAACACTCCATTCAATCTCTTGGAATTTTTATAAGCGCTTTTCATTTTAGTTGAACCAAAAGGCCAATGCACAGAAAAGGGGGGGGGGGCAATAAAAGATACACAATATTGAAATGAAATTTTAAAAAAGAAAAGAAAACCAACACAAAGCTAGCAGCATGCACCTTTAAAAAGGTGCCAATCAGGAAACAGAAGAGAAAATCCAATAAATAACTGAGAATGGTTTAAGACAACACAGAAGGCAAGTAGGGGTGGTGGAAGGAGGTCAACTAAAGGTGTCAAGAAGGGGTCTCGCTCAACTACTGAAGGAGTGCTGAGAGGGGGTTGGCTATGCTACAGATGTGCCGTGGGGGGGGGGGGGAGAGAGGTGGTGCCAGCACAGGGGGGCGCCTAGGTGCACTCCCTGCCGTCAGATGACCTGGCAGCAGCTTGCTGGGGCCGAGGTGCAGAGCAGCCCGTCTCTGGGGCTCCGTTGGATGTTCACAGAGATGGTCTTTTCGCACAGAGGTAGCTGGAGCACGTTGTTCTTTAGGTTCAGCTTGTTCTCTTTCGTCAAGCCCAGTTCGTTCAGCACCGATGACATTTGGTCTGCATGCGTGCCCGGCCGCGAGACCCCGACCCCTAGGCCTGTGCTGGGGAGGCCCACCTGGTCCAAGCTACCAGTGGAGGAGGACGAGGAGCCCACGCACATCTTCCAGGAGGACTTCTCCTGCACCTTGATGCTGGAGAGGCTCTGAGGGTCTATGATGAAGCGCCCCCCCCCACCACCACTGCGCTGCTGGAACTGAGAGCTCAGACACAGGCTCATGAGTTTCAGGCTTTCCACCAGCTCCCCGCCGCTCCGTGTTGATGCCTTGCGCGACGACCCCGACGAACGGTTGACGCTGCCACTGGAACAGCTGGAGGGGCTGCCCTGTCCTTTAGTGCCACCACCCCCACCACTGCTCCCACTGCCACTGCCCCCACCACCTCCACCCCCACCTCCGCTGCCCCCTGGGGGGCTGCCTCGGTCCGGTCCTGAGTTGCCCTCCCCTGGGGGCTTGCTCTGCCCTCCAGTGCCACCGCCACCACCACCGTTTCCCCCGGAGTTCCCGGGCGGCCCCTCGCTGCTGTCCCTGCGGTTCCAGCTGTAGGTGAAGCCTGTGTCCTTGTCAAGGCGCCGCCTGTGGCTTTCCGAGTCATCGTCGCTGGTCTCGGAGCTGGAGCAGCTGGAGCCACGGCCCTGGCTCTTGCGGCGGTGGTAGCGCTTCTGTGTCGTGCCTGGCGAGGACGAGGATGCTGCTGCCGCCGCCGCCATGTTCATCTTGAGCCGGCTCAGCTTGGGTGGCAGGCTCTCATCCATGTCGAAGTCGTCATCCGACTCGCCCTCCTCCTCAAAGATCTGGTTGAGAACGGGAGCGCTCTTGCGCGACGTGAGGCGGTTGGTGATGGACGGAGGCTTGCGGCGGAGCACCACCTGCGTAGGCAATGGCGAGGGGTCCTGCTCGTCCTCCTCCTCCTCATCTTCTTCCACCCTGAAGAGGCAGGTGCGGGGCTTTGCCGAGGCTGAGGCCGAGGACGGGCAGGCCAGCAGACTGCCTGGTTTGAGGGGGTTGGCGGGTGGGGCGGACGAGGTGCCCTGGGTTGAGGTTGAGGAACAGCTGCTACCTGAGGCTTCACTGGCACTATTGCTGCTGCTGCCAGTGTCGTCACGCCGGCCCAGATCCAGAAGACCCTTGCTGCGGTGGCCGTTCAGCAGGTTTTCAGCACTGCGTGCCGGAGACTGCGGCCCGCCTGAGTGGGAGATGGAGGAGGAGGCCAAGCTGTCCTCGATGTCCTGATGCATGTCGATCTTTGTCGGCCACGACTGCCTGTAAGTGGGGGGAAAAAAGTTTGAGAACAGAAGTAGAAATAAGAATACAAAGTTTTAAGACAGCCTCCTGAAGTTCACAATGCAAGTTCCTTAAGTCAAAGACTGTATTTATGCTTAATAGTAACAATAACTTACTGTAGAATGATTCCAGTGATGCCCAAAGGCAGACTTACTATGGTAATAGCTGTGATGTGAAGGTAAATGAGGCAGCTCTCAAAGAGGACGCTGTGACAGACTCCTCAAGTTGAATTTCAGTGCAGTAGCAACATACCAAAATCATGTGGTGCCATGCCTGAGCAAAAATTACACTACACTATTCATACCAGATGCAAAGCTTAAAATTAACATGATGCAAAGCACTTACATAAAAAGTTTTGGAGTCATTTATTTTTTAACCATAAGCACACACCTACCTGGAAAATGTCGACCGTAACTAACAAACACACTAAAAACACACACATTCCCAAAACACAGGTATGATATCACTGGCTGACCGGGAACACCCTGGTCCTGATGGCTAAAAAGAGGAAAGGTTTCTAGGTCACTCTGAGGCACTTTCAGCAGCATCCCCACACACATACATCATCGACGGCTGGTGATGGTGGCTGGAAGCCACACTGAGAAATGAGCTGCCGTACAGTACACATCATACGTGGATTATCCTCCTCTACTTCAGTCACTTGATCTACATTGACATCCAAGGAATTTATTTTGTCTTTTTCTTTCTCTTGGAGGCCTTCTTGCGATCATTGGACACAGCCAACCATTTCACATCATATGTAGCACAGGGAGTGAACAGCTGCCCCATTTCACAATAGCAAAACATGGTCTCTAAAGCTGGAGTTGCTCCACTTGTCACAACTTACTCACACTACATTTTATGAAAAATAATCTGAGCTGACTACAGGGAGTAATAACACAAACGGGTAACACCTTCATATTTGTAAAAAAATGTCATTCAGCCTGCACGAGCAACCATGCAATATTACTTGGTGTAACATAACCACACATAGCCTGTTCAAAATACTTTCATCCATACGTGTTCATATGACCAAGATAATAACATCATCCTTGTCCGGATAGCCATGTATCAAATCCTGACATGTTACACAATCGCTTTGTAAGTTTGGTGGCGCCATCAATGCCACAAGTACCAAAACACATGACATGGCTGGCATTTGTGCTACAAACAAAGGAGATAAGCAACACAAAGTGAAAAATGGATTACTTAAACACTTCCCAATAAATCTCACTCAGTTATTATGGCTTCATGCCACACAGATGCAAAGTGTGTGTTCTTTAAGTGTTTAAAGCTTTCACAAGTTTAAGTCATGTTACAGCTACCTGTCATTTATGTAGACTTTTACCAACTATTTTTTTTCTTATCATTTACTGTCCTTTGAAATTATTTTTATAATGCACAGTAAAGTCTCTGTAAATTAAGAGATCTCTGAGAGCAAGCAAGAGAAAGAGAGTGAGAGAGAGAGGAAGGAAGAAAAAGACAGAGTTGGAGGTAGAGAGAGACACAGAAAAAGCAGGGGGTGGGAGAGGGAGACAGAGAGAGAGGCCGAGAAAGAGACTGAGACACATTACCTGAAGTGGGCCTTGATGTTGCTGGGACTGGAGGAGCGTGGCTGCACCTCCTTCTCCTGCTTCTCCCGCAGGATGCGCTCGGCCAGCAGGTAGTAGGTGGCTGTGATGTGGTTGTACTTGTTGGTCTCCAGGGCCCTTTGGGGGGGGGGGGGGGGGGGGGGGGAGTACAGGGGAAGGCAGAGAAGTGATTTCACAGTGAGACGATTCAGACAGCTATTCCCAATGCTGACAATCACCATTGTGCAAGTAGTACTTAGCATTAAAATGTTAAACATTTTACAAACTAGTGGTCATTATGCCATAAGGGCTGCACTCTGTGACTGCCAGGAGAGCAGGTTAGAGGACAGATGGGCAGCAAGTATTTAATGGCATTCTGCCCCGGGCTACAGAAATGGTGTGTGCACCCGGCAGTGGGGGCCTCAGTGTTCATGCCTAAAGAACGATTCAGACAAAAGATTCATGTCCAGATGAAATCATTGGAGGGAGAAGTTGCAGCAGTGACAATTGTATGTCACACAAAGTTGAAAGTATTTGCATCAAAGACCTTTTGACACTGTCCAATAGAACACCTTTGTGGACATTGTGAGACTCACATTTCTAGGGATTTAGTCCTCTAATGTTTGTGGCGGTAATTGTGTTTACACTCGTTATATGTCCACCTCAGCAGTTCTAAGAATCTATGACCTTAGCAATTTTTGTAGCTCCTACGTTTTCTTTTCAGATCACATCTGTATTGTATGTCACTGGACAAGACTAGTTGATCACCTTGAGAGTATTATCTGGAAAAACATTTGATGATAATTATTGGCTGTATTTATTATTCTTTATATCCTTTAGATATGCTAGCTGCAATATCTAATATGCCACTTATTTACATTAATTCCCTTCTCAACAGGATCAATGTGATATATAGTATCATAGTTACAGTGGTAAGCTGTTGAAGTGGTCTGAACAACCATGTTTTAGAACTCGCAGTTGCAGAAAAGTTGCTGTTTTTTTAGACATTGCAAACCGCCTCATTGCAAATCTGTGGTGTGGAGCAGCTTTTAGATTTCTATGCAGTTTGGAAATTCTATAATACAGTGGCATTTCTACTCATATTTGCAAAACTGAAACCTCCTCAGTACAGTATGATTCGTGGTTAATGATTTTATTAACCCATTACATAGCTGTCTCCTGCTTTTTTTCCGGGTCCCCCTGTATTTTAGACCCATCTCCTGCTTTCCATTTTAACCTAGCAATTTCTCGTAATTGACTTAGTCTAGACTTCTTTATTAATTATTAATGTTTGACCACCGGTGCTGACATCTCCTAGAATGTTAGCAGGCATGATCCACAGGCTAAATCCAGACATGCCATCACCCTGGAGTTTCATCACATGGGGCATTTTCTGCCCACAGTAAAGGAACAGAGGTGTGCTTTAATGCAGTTTACTGCAGTGGACCTCTTTGCAGCATCACTCTTGCACAAACACAGGCATACCCTACATCCATTTCACACCCCATTGAGGACAGGAGCAGCTGTCGTGGGATGTTTGTGAGAATAACACAACAGACAACAAACAAACAAACAAGAGCGGGAGCCTAATCTAAAGTCTGTCAATGATTCGCCCTCAGTGGCTTCTTCCCCGCACACCATCCAAGTGCATTCATCTTCCTTAATGAATGCAGGCCTGGTGTACATTATAGTGGGGGTGTCAGAAAAAAGTGATGGATGACTGGTTGGAAGAGGGTGGAAAGCAGCAACTGGAGGGGTTCTGATGAATGTGTGTGCATTCACACTCTCTGTTCATTTCAACAATGCCAAAGCCTGAAAACAAGCACAGCAGACTGCCTGAGAGGCAGCAGCCCAGAAAAGAGAGCATCACACACATCCACAGACCCAGAGCACGGGCAAATACACAGTCATGGGATTACTACTGTTAGTACATCACACAAACACAGACAGAAAGCATGGGCAAACACACATCACACAGACATGGAGTACTGAGTCACACAGTAACTGCTATTAGTCTTTAATATGAAAAGTGACTGTTGGTCATCAGTGTTTAGAGGGCAGTGTTTGTGACGTTGCTTGATATATCAAGAAAACTGAACAGTTTATTCTAAGTTATTAATTGTTTTGAAACAGATAAAATTTTGCAAAAAAATAACATTAAAATGTAAGATCTTTGGGGGCCTTCTTGAAGTTTTGCCAAGTTGTGCAATCCTTAATACGTTGTGGTCATATAGAATTAGAACAGGCATTGCAGAGAACTCAGATTCATTGTTTACGGTCTCTCCATAGGGCTTGAGAACATGATATCACAGGCGGTGGTTGATGGCAAGGAATCGCCATTTTGTGAGGCCAATCTCAGTCTTTCAATCATGAGAAGCTTGTCGCATTGTTGGTGTAACCAGGGTGCAATTCATGGGTGGGGATGACGGGGGATTTCCCCCCTTCTGGGTTTCATATCCCTAACTGCCAAATTATTTTTGTCTCCGGTGGCAACAAGGACTCTACCGCCCCTTCATAGCAATTAATACAACTCAACTGATGGTACTTAAAATCTAACAATCTAAAAACATGGGCCCATACATCTAGTATCAGAGAAAGCTATTCAATTAGGCTACTGCTCTGCGCTTTTACACTTAATGTTTCTAAATGTCACCAAATACAACATTAAACACTAACATTTTGCAGGAAAATTATGTGGGAACTTGTCTGAGCCAGAGTTGGTCAAGAATGGTGGAGGAAGTGTCATGGTTTGGGGCTGTATGAGTGCTGCCGGCACTGGGGACCTACACTTCATTAAGGGAACCATGAATGCCAATATGTACTGTGACATACTGAAGCAGAGCATAATGCCCCCCCTTTGAAACTGGGCCGCAGGGCGGTATTTCAACATGGTAACGACCCCAAGCACACCTCCAAGATGACCACGCCTTGGGTGAGGATGAAGGTGATGGACTGGCATGTCCCCAGACCTAAACCCAATTCAGCATCTGTGGGGCATCCTCAAATGGAAGGTGGAGGAGCTCAAGGTTTCAAGCTCAAGGTCAGCTCCGTGATGTCGTCATGTAGGAGTGGAAGAGGATTCCAGTGACAACTTGTGACGCTCTAGTGAACTCCATGCCCAAGAGAGTTAAGGCAGTGCTATAAAATAATGGTGGCCACACAAAATATTGACACTTTGGGTGCAATTTGGACATTTTCACTTAGGGGTGTACTCACTTTTATTGCCAGTGGTTTAGACATTAATGGTTGTGTGTTGAGTTATTTTGAGGGAACAGCAAATTTGCACTGTTATATAAGCTGTACACTGCCTACTTTACATTGTAGAAAAATATTATATCTTTAGACTTCTCCCATGGAAAGATATAATAAAAAAAGGAAAAAAATGTCAGGGGTGTACTCACTTCTGTGACATACTGTAAATATACAAGTCTACATTAAGCGTTTTGCTTTATGTTAAGCGCTTTCCTATAACAGGCACCTTCTGAACAATGCCTAACTGTGACAGTGTCCATAATAATCGGATGTAGTCTTTGATTTTTGGAGAGGTGAGAGTGGGCATGACTACAGATGTCCATGAAATTTGGTGCTCATTGCTCACTGTTTCTAACATTATGCAGAGAAACAAGCTTAACGTAGTGTAAGCACCCATTATAAAGAGAAAGCTTCTTGTGAACTACACCCGTAATATTCAGATTGCAGTTGTAATGGTTGGGCAGGTAAAAGTAGGCATAACTGGATTATGTCCATGAGAAGTTTGGTGATGGATGATTGTTGTTTTTGAACATTAAGGTACATTAAGCTTCTGGTGATGGAAAGGGTATTTTTTTTCATATTCCGCACCGAGGCCTCACAATATGCCGACACACTGCTTGTGTCCCAGAATGCACTGCACAGAATACTGTTTGTGTCCCCAAGACTTATTGTGATGCGTATCGTATTGTGAGGTAGCAGAAAATACCCCATCCTATACACAGCATCTGAGCACTGATAGTCAGTCACTGTGTACTGTGCTGAAACTTTAATAAAATAAAAAAAAAGCCAGTGGACTGTTATGTCATTAGTGTTTTTGTGGCAGTGTTTGCAGCGTTGCCAAAAGTTTTACATATTACATTACATTGCATTTAGCTGACACTATTATCCAGAGCAACTTACAGTGAATTAGGCACAGGGACAGTCCTACTGGAGCAAAGTGAGGTTAGATGCCTTGCTTAAGGGCACTTTAGTCATGGACGCAGGAGAGCTGGTTATTCTCTCCTCCCATCCACATTTTCCCAAGACAAACTCTCTAACCACTAAGCCACACTAGCCTACCCCTTTTGAAATGGTCGATTTAGACATCACAGCAACTTACTCGATGATAGCCTCACGGTCGGCAATGTCCCCGAGCACCATGCGCTGGATGATGCTGTTGTGCTCCTCTTCCGAGAGGTTTTTGTGTGATACAAGCGGCGTGCTGTACTTGGTGGCCGGAGACGGGTCCACCCCCTGAAGCCACGCGTGGCCCTCAATCTCCTCCAGCGACGCCCGCCGCTTTGGGTCCCTCTGAAGCATACGGTTTATTAGGCTGGAGGAGAGAGAGAGAGCAATGCGTTAATGCACGTCCTTCATACATCCACACACAATTTTAGTGACTATGTAGTTGATCTCCATAGTAATGTTTCGGTGTGTACCTCACACTGGAGAAGTGTGTGAACCTGATGTGATGTTTTTCTTTATATATATATATATATATATATATATATATAAATTGGGATTGGATAATAAATGGAATTTATAGGAAATACACTTAAATCAATCAAATACATCAACCTGTCCTCAGAAGCATCCTTCCCCACACACAGCAAAATACATATGTTTTCAAGGATTCACACATTTTAAGGAATGCTCCAAGGAATCTTCAATGGTAAGAACCACATGGGTCATGCCAGTCTCCCAGAGAGATCCAGTAACCTACTTTTCCGCTAATTCAGAGCATTGGAGTAGTAGCTCTCTCAGGGAGTGTATGCGCCCACACAAGGCACAACAAACACTTACAAACACATATGTATGCCCAACTTTTCAAATTTTGGACATAACGATCCAGAAATTGCGGTCTGAAAGATCAAAGGACTAGAGATGGTGGAAAACCAGACTTTGGAGAGTAAAAGCCCACCCCATGTTTTTTGTTACAGCCATACATAACAGTCCCTGACAAAAGTCTTGTCACTTATCCATTGTGTAGGAACAAAAGCTTATAATCTGACTTTTAATTAATACATTGGTTGTAGAAATGTCTCATATGAAAGCTAAAACCCTCCCAAATTATGCTCAATATACTAAAATAAATTTGCTTCACTGAAGAAAGTGGCAGAAGATTTCTCAGATAAATCTTTGGTTGAATTACATCACAGCCGTCGCAAATATTGCAGGAGACCTACTGGAGCCCGCATGGATCCAAGATTCACACAGAAAACAGCTAAGTTTGGTGGTGGAAAAATCATGGTCTGGGGTTACATAGAGTATGGGGGTGTAAGACATTTGCAGGGTGGAAGGCAATACCAATAGCCTGAAATATCAAGAAGTATTAGCAACCTCTTACAATCCCAACCACAAATTTTGCAGCAGGATGGTGCTCCATCTCTACATTAAAGTTCCTCAAGGCGAAGAAGATCAAGGTGCTCTAGGACTGGCCTGTACAGTCACCAGACATGAACTTCATTGACCATGTCTGGGGTAGAATGAAAGACAAAGCATGGAAGGCAAAACCAAAGAATATTTATGGACTCTGGGAGGCATGTAAGACTGCTTTCTTTGCTATTCCTGATGACTTCATCAATAAATTGTATGAATCATTGTCAAACCACATGGATGCAGTCCTTCAAGCTCATGGAAGTCAACAAGATACAAGATATTAAACATGAATCTCACAGCACCACTGCTTGACTCACTGAAATTATGCAACATTTTTGTATTTGAAGTCAATTATTTGTTACATTTTCTGTAGGCGACAAAACTTTTGTCTTGCCAAAATCTGACCTTTCTGTATTCATTAAAGCATGAATCTTTCTTCAGTAAAGCAAATTTATTTTCAGTATATTAACATAATAAACAGCTTTCATACGAGTCATTTTTAAAACCAATGGATTAATTAAAAGTCAGGTTATAAGCTTTTGTTTCTACAAAATGGATAAGCGGCAAGACTTTTGTCAGGGACTGTAAAACAGCTGATTGTAATTGACAAGTCTCTGACCTGGCAGAGAGGCTAACTAGGAAAATTACCCTTTTAATTGTACAGGTAAAACCCATTCATAGCAGAAAGTGTACTGTCTAAACTAAAGACTGGAATTTCCATCTCTCTGTAGGCCTATGGAGGTGGTTTAGAGTGAAATAAGAAGGCCGTGTGCCTGAGGCTTATTATGGGCCTGTGCTGTACTGTTCATGGCCGTGTGGGGAGATTAAGTGTGGCAAGGTCCATGCGAGTGCTGTGGGTCTAACTGACACCCACCGCATCCCTGCCCGACACCCACCGCATCAGCATTCAATGCGCGCGCACACACTCACACACTCAGCACCAGTCCACCCCCTGCATCAGCAGCCGTGCGTGCAAGTGTATTCTAGAGAGTGAGGACCCACAGGACCTCCGTTACCCACAGCAGTGTCAACATGCACTGACCCTATAGCATTCAGTCTGCCCAATCACTTAGCTCTCCTGCGTGCAGTGCAGCGCCTGACAGGCTCATGCACACACCTGAAGAGGAGTCATCCATGAGCATGGTCACTGATAACATCACACATACTTGGATACTGATACAGTAACAAGACAGACAGACACATACGTAACATCACTGGTACGTAGAACAAAAAGCGATGTCCTAGCTTGAAACTGCAACTACACCACAGGCCCAAGAAGCACCAACCAGAGGGAAACAGGAACACTTAAGCAAATATTCTGCGCTTAAGTCGCATCCATTTTTACACACATTTTCCCATCAATTATTTAAAGCCTACTCTGGCTGAGGCACCCACCTTTAGCTTTGGTCTATAAAAGACATGGTCAGAAATGGACTCATCAAAAGGCTGGTTTGAGAACTTGGATTTCAATTTAATTTGGCCATTTGCAACACTGAAAAGCCAACTGACTGATCTGACTGTGGCATTTTTGTGAAATGTAGAGTCAGTGTACAATGTTAGAGAGTCTCCTTTCTGTGCACAGTATATATTGTTTTTGTAGTGAGAATAAATTAAATCCTTCAGCAATTCATAGAACAAAGTTGCTCAAAATGTAAATGTATTCACATAAGTCCTGGTATTCTGGAAAAGCCATATGTAAAAGGAGATGATTGTTCCAGCACGACACCATAAATTAATCTCCAACCAATGCAAAGTTTCTATGAAATAAACAAATGACTAATACAATACATGTAAAAAAAAACAGAATTAGGGAAACTAAGCCTTCTGATTATCATCAACAAAATACATAAGGTGTCCCATTACATTTAGCTGACATGTAGATTTTGGTATGAACATGCGTATCCAGAGCGACTTACAATGAACTAGGCCTATGCAGTCGTCTTCAACTGCTAAAGGTATATCCCCGAAACGCGATGCTTCAAAGCCCCCAACATTCATACTGTATTTCATATTAAGTATAAAATTCTCCATGCTAAGGCCTATGTAATCGAACACTCCCCCTCCCTTCAATAGATAATGGACCGCATCATTGTGTGCTTCACAAAGCCAACAAAATACATGAGAGCAAAACTACCCCAATATTTGGATCATTGACAATATTGTAATAGGAAAGTAGAATTTGGAGGGACATGCATATTTTGTGCTAACAATGTAGAGCCAATGATTTTAAAAGTATTTAGTAGTTTATTTCCAGAATTTGTGCTGCCTATGCTCAAATATTACTTTCCATGAAGGTTTACCACCATCGTGAAATTTGCAGCGGTATCAAGTATTCATGATGACATGAAAATTGCACTTTTCATACAGGAGAAGGAGGATTTCCATATCTGCCATTTTGAATGTGCAGAAATGGTAATCGTTTAGTTGCAAAGCTTAGTATACTTGGTCACACTAGTAAATAGTTAAATACAATTTTGCTGAACAGCATATTTGCAATACTCTGGCCACAATCCTACACAGTGTATCTTTAAAGTGGATCAGTCATTAATGAACAGTAGTTTGGCATCTTGGGAATGAAGTAGCACATTTTCACCAGTGGGCTGAGCTGCAAGGTGCTGAGCTGCAAGGTGATAGCTTAATGGTTTCTCAATCTTCAAGAGCCAGGTGGTAATTGAAGTTAGGGGCCCAGGTTTTCAAAATAAGAGTCGTACCAAAGAAAGGGATGAAAAAAAATCAATTGAACTTGGGACCCAACACTACAATTCAGAAGAAAGACTCAACCGCATGTAATATTGATTCCACCTTATGCAAGGCATGCACAATGGGTATGGATGAAATGAATTCCTTAAATTTCTACCCCCATGGTGTTTATACCAGCTCTTCATTTCAGATATTGCCCATCATCACCTGTGCAACCCTTTGATGAACACACGAGAGCCAATTTCACTTCAGATGAGATCACAACATGGAGTCATGGGCACTGTAAATCAGTCATTTAATTTTTTCTTTTATATACATAAATAAATCTTACAAACATGAATAACTAAGTCTGCTGAGTGACTCATGGGCCATCTCCGACGCACCTGCCAGCTGAGGTGTGCGAAAAAAAAAAAAAAGTTTAATATACATAAATAAAAACATTCTAAAATAATAAGTTAAAACAATAACAAAAAGTATTTAAGAAAACAAACTGAAAAATGAAATTATTGGCCTCCAAAATCTAATCAGTTCATGAATCTACCCTAGAACATTGAAACACCAAATCTGGGACAAATCCATCCAACTGGTCAGAAGTTATGGGCCAAACCAAAATTCAGCCATCTTGAATTCAGCCATCTTGAAAGTGTTGGCCTCCAAACTCGAATAAGTTCATGAACCTACCCTAGAGCATTAACACACCAAATCTGGGAGAAATCCATCCACCCAGTCAGAAGTTATGGGCCAAACAAAAATTCGCCCATCTTGAATTCAGCCATCTTGAAAGTGTTGACCTCCAAACTCGAATCAGTTCATGAACCTGCCCTAGAGCATTCACCCAAAAAATCTGGGACAAATCCAAACATCCGTTCAAAAGTTATCGCGTTAACACGAAAGACCTTACGCGGCGGCGGACGCGGCGGACGCGGCGGCGCACGCAAAACCATTACATCCCTGACGCTCCGCGTTTCGGGGATATAATTAGGTACAGGAAGCAATGTGGGCACTTCAGCAAGACCAACTCCTTAACCATTAGGCCACAGCTGCCCCCAACATATACACACCACCTTTAAATGAGGCTGTCCTTTTCCAAACAAATCCTTAATGGCAAACTCTGATGACAGGAGGACTGGGAGCAGTGCTGGCGGTGTCTCTGGCACAAAGTGCATGTAAACCGGCCTCTCCATCATCACATGAGAGTGTGAAGAACTCAGTCAGAGGAATGCGTGTGTGCAGTAATGCAACACCACCTCAGCAGGTCAGTAGCAGTGCTAGGCTTTCCCTCTGTGCTTTAAAGTTAAGACAGCCACCTTGACATCCCTCCCACCTCAAATATGGTGTCTCAATAATACACTTTAAATAGGCTTGGGTTTAAAATTAGGGGATGAAATTACAGTAATATGTATGACAAACAATTCATCACTTGCCTTCCATTCATACCAGCAGGAAAGTGAAAAAACAAAAACACAATGCCTAGGACTGGCCTAATATTAATCATTTTGGAGTGATCCTTTTCTCAACCACAGCCCTGCACCTCCCCACACAACCACCAACAAATTCTGTGTGGGAAACACTGGAACTGGACGCTTTTCACCTCTCTTGACAGACAACACCCCAGAATTCAGCTCCATCAGCAATTATCTTCTGATGAACGGAGACATTTGGATACTCTGCGTCATGAGACGGCTGTTGCCAGTAAGGGGAAACTGAAACCTCAGTCATCTATCCAAACAAAAACATCTATCCTATCCCCTTCTCCTGCTGTAAACATAGTAGGATGTGCATGTTTCCCCTCTGGCTGCTTTCCCTTTGCTGCTCACTGGAGAAAAGACAAAAAACAGCTTTAGATATATTTATAGAATCCTCCCAGGAATGCTGCACACACTTCTGAAGCTTGTGCCAGCTCCCGGTTCCTGAACACCACCACATATGCTCAAACAGCCCACAGAGAACAGGCTCTCTCCTTCTCCTGACAGATACAATCAAAGACCCAGTTAACTGGACAAAAACAAAACATAGTTGCAGTCTGAAAAATTATTTCCACCATGAACACTGAGATTTTCTAATGGTATTGGATTTTCCAATAATAAAAAAAAAAACAAAATCTGTGAGAGAACAATCCTGTTGGTTAATGCTTAAAATGGGCTAAAAGAGCAGAAAAATGAAATGTGTATGTAGCTGTAAGTGTGTAGAGCTACAGCACAAACACAAAACAGCTTTATGTTTTATGCAATGGGTTTTATGGTTTTATGTGGGATCACATCAACAGGTAGACTACTGCAAAACAAGCTGTAAAACAGGTTGTTTTGTAATGGCTTGTGCAAGAGAGTGTGTGTGTGTGTGTGTGTGTCTGCACTTTCCAGAATGTTTACAAAATAATAGCCAATGTTAACAGGAAGGAACAGTGACAGAAAAAGGGCATTGTGGGTAGAAAGCCCATACTGATGTCAAAACAGGCACACAAGGCCTACATCCACACTACACACATTAGGATCTACGTTCTTATAGTAAATGTGTGCACTATCAATTAATCAATTAATTTTTTATTTACTATATAGTGTACCTAATCAACACATAAAAAGATCTCAATACACTTAAAATAAAAAAAAACAAAAACAAAATGACATTAGGCTAAATTAGATAAAATAACCAACAGTATAATAAAGATTAAAAAGAGGTAGCCTCATGGGTGGACAGGTGGACTCATCAATAGCTGCTAGTCTGTGAGCATTAGTGAACGGCAGCCATCTCAGTGATTCAGCATAAGAGCACCATCAGTGGCTGTGCTGCTGGGCTCATCCCCTCCGATTACCAGAGTAATGAGCTCTGCTGGCACTCACATCTCGGGCAGAGAACAGCCTGGATTGAGAGGCTGCAGAGTGATGCTTGGCTGAGGAGGGGATAACGTGTATCAGATGGGCAGACCAGAACAGGCTGAGGACTTCCTGTCCCTGGTCTCTGTCTGCCCAGTGTATTTCATCCACCATGAACAATGTCAATCTATACACACAATCATTTCCCCAATAATTAGCATGTATTAAGGGGATGCCCGGTTTAGCTGGGACACTGCATCTAGATCTTGATTCCCCAGCATGCACATTAGCAGTGAATGACTGCTCCACTGCCTTGTGTGTTCAAAGTACTGAGCAGTGCTTTATACACAAATTGCAGGGTAAGCTGAAAAAAAAAATGCTAAGAAGTACTTCCTGAGCACCGTACTAAGGATGAAACAGATCCATTATTAGCATATTTAATCAAATCCACAACAGAAGACTCAAAATGGGGGGGGGGGGGGGGGGGTGTAAAATCCCTCTTAATTATTAATGCCTTTTTTCAGATGGTGGGTAGGCTATAGGATAAGCACCCACAGAACACAAATAGTACATATGAAACTACTATCTGATTAGGCATCTAGGTGGGCACAAGGTACTGTATGTGGGGTAATTCCCAAATGTTTCTTCAAAATGATCATCTCTGTAGGTCTATTGGTGTTTGAACAAGAGAAACACACACATGGATTTCTACAGACTTAAATCATTGCCTTTGTTGCATGGCTAGTGGAATTAGGCCATCACTTACAATAGAGGGAGAGAGATCAGACTTACAGCTTAACTCTTTAATGGGTTCTGATAGCATTTGTGCCAACAGTGCCTCCCAAACATGAAGCATCCTTGTATTAGCATAGTATGCCAAAGCACTTTCAGCAGCCACAATATTTTCCACCAATCAATCAATAGGGGTATATGCTGAACCATCATTTGTGAGTTTGATAGGCTGGTGGACATAGAATGTGTTTGTTTTGAAGCAATCACGTCTATCATCTTTACTTCCTGTGTTGCTGGTTCTTTTCATTGCACAATGAAAGTTAACTAAGGAAAACTGGGAAAGACACAGCTGTAAACCATTTGGGAAGCCAGAGGGGACTGTGTAAGAATAAGAAATAATGGTCTACAAAATCTGTCTCAGAAGTGTTTGATGTGGCTGCTGTCCAATGAGGAAAAAAAACAATTCATAGACAATAAAACACATTAGTTGATCCCAACAAAAGAAAGCTATAACACTGAGCATCATAGTGCTGGGCTGTAATTACATTAGCCGTGTACTTGGTCCTGTAGGTTTTGTAATGAATAAGCAGTTAGCCTGTGAGCGCTAGTGATTGGCTATGGCCACGTGCCAAAGAGCAGGGTGTGCTGAAGATAGAAGAGCGTGACGGTGGAGCAGAAGGGTCCCTCACGTCTGGCTTTCGTTCAGATCTCTGCAGCATATATCTTACATAATCACAGATGGGAGGCCAATGGAAATCATGCTCACCAAACAGCCAACCAATCAGAACCAGTCTACCCAAATAGCTAACCAATTAGGACCAGTCTGGCCAGGGTACTGACCCTTGGCCAGCAAAACTCAACCCAACATAGCCCCTAACTTGATAAGATGTCCCGGACTTCATATAATCAAAAATAAAGCTCTAAACTGATGTAGGAATGGGGGGGGGGGCAGAAATCTACATTAACGTGCAGGGTAACAGAAGTACAAATTACATAGGCAATGACATGTGCTTTAACATGATAATGTATTCGGTCAACAATGTAAGACTAAAGACTAAAGACTAAAGCCAACCTTCAATCAGTTGAAGTGCTTCACATCATTTTCCTGAGATAATGTCTACAGGACAATCTGACAAACAAACAAGAACACATGAAACATACCACATAGACCTGAGGCTGTTGATATTAATGGAGGCCATGCATACTTAGAACACAAGAAGATATGCTGCCATTGTTGCTGTCCTGAAATGCCAAAACACACCATGCAGACCATGTGACAGATGTACCTAATCTAATACACCTAAAAGATTTTATTTAGAGAAACAGTGCTAAAATTGACCTCTACAACTAAGTCCTAAGAGATAAAATGCATTGACTGGAACTTACTCCTTGCAGTCATTGGAGACGTGGGCAGGCACAGTGTACTTGCAGTCCATGATCATGGTAAGGGTCTCACTGTCATTGGCCTCCTGGAAAGGCGGCTGCCCACACACCAGCATGAAGAGAATCACGCCCAGGCTCCAGATATCTGTTGACCACATACACAAAGCAAGTTCAAGTTCATTGTCATATAACTAGAAAACATGCTTCCCTGCACAATTGCATTCCTTCCTTGCGGTTCACTTGAATGCCACATGTAATAACACATTAACACAAGAACGACATAAGACATAGTACAGGCAATTAAATACAACTGAATAAAAGTGTGCAATCTGTAAGCTGGTCTGTAGTGTATTGGTTCATTTGTGCAAAGGTGCAATGACAGTATCCATCAGTAACCATCAAGGCACAGCTAATGGCAATTCCTCTAGCACAATAGCAGGCAGATTACCAGCAAAAGCAAAAATTACTAGTGATCACCTCACACTGGAGACATGTTCAATGATTATACTTAGGCAAGTGAGCCTGATGTATCGAACATTGAAAGGCATTGTTTGCTCAATAAAAAATAATCTGTAAAAAAATGTGTTTTAGTAAAGTTTGTATATCTGCAACCAAGCAGCACCTGACCATAAGAAATATCTTATATATATATAAAGACTGTCTTTTTGAAAGGTGAAACCCTTCACAAGACACCAGAAAATTTGGTCTACATGCCAATAACACTTTCCCTGTTTCAGAAAAAGTAAAAACCCTGCCACATATTCGATCCAACATTTCTAAATCAGCTGATCCTAAATAAGCGCAAGAACCATTCCTGGGGCTTTCGGTTGTTGCAGTAAAAGCACCATAGTTGAGATGGTTTAGGTTGTTCAACCTTTATCATACAGGCCATAGGCAAATGGTACACAATAGGGTCCAAGACACAAGGTGAGAATCGCCTACAATTAATCTCAACCACAGCTTTTTACACATTTAAGAGCATCTTTTACTCCTGCAACAACAACAAAATAATTCATACCAGCTTATGTAGATATCATGTCAAATTCAGTACACTTTTCAATAAGCTTTAGGGCCACAAGGACCAGCAACAACACTAAGTTTTGAACCAAGGGTAGGCCTAATTAATGTTAAGTGTAAGGTGCAGTAATTAAAATATAAGACTTGGAGGAACACTTCCATTAGGATACTGACCATCATGGGATGTCACACCGCACCTGCGGCTCTGTCATTTGATAACAACATTATTTAATATTCCACTGAACATCTAGGCAAAGCTGTATAAAAAATAGGACTCTCCACCTGTGGAAATACAGGTGGAGAGTCTCCTGAAGTCTTGAAGCAGTGTTCCCCTCAGTTCTTTATAGTTCAGGTGGCAACTTAAACACATCACTCACCCACCCTCATCACTTCACTAAGTTGTTGCAGTAGGACACTAGGCCCAACATTACACTTGGATTTAAAAAAATAGGTAATAACATTACAGGAATAGTGGTATGTATGAATGGAGTTATATAAATAATTCTGGCTTGACAGGCCTACATGTCCCAACCATAACCCTACACCTCTCCTGACAATCACCACCTTATCTAACAAATTGCCTGTGGGAGACACTAAACCGTTGGTATTTCTAACGGAACCTGTGAGCAGTTGTCTGAAACAGGGTGAGCGGTTAGTGTGTTTGGCAAGAGCTCTGTTCCCACTGGGGGTCGAGTGCTGGGCTGTGCTCGTGTAGGGAGCTTCACACTGCATTATGTCCAAACCATTGCTGACAGGTCTTCCCTCTGCTAAACTCTCCCAGCAAGCTGGCACAGGCAGGAGTCCTCTCTACCTGCAGTCCCTTCTGGCCACATTATGCTCTCTCTTTAAAGCTGGGAACAGACCTCCCAATTTTTTTCAGTCCATAATAATTAGAACATGACTGAGCACACTAAACTTACTGATAGTGTCACATGCGATTTTGAGTCGGTCGTAAGCACAAACATAAAGACTGGATGATAATACAACTACCTTTCATGTCACAACCTAGGGCTGGGTGATTAATCGTTAAAATTTAGGTCAATCGCGATGATCAGACTTGGCCATTTTTAATCGATCATATGCCAGAGTTTATGATTCCTGTGAAGGGT
Organism: Setipinna tenuifilis; assembly: GCA_030347295.1. Taxonomy (NCBI): domain Eukaryota; kingdom Metazoa; phylum Chordata; class Actinopteri; order Clupeiformes; family Engraulidae; genus Setipinna; species Setipinna tenuifilis. Next base: position 29,816,185 of record CM059277.1, read on the forward strand.
AAAGCTAGAAAAAAAGCAGAACTAGAAAAGCACTCAGAGAGCGCAGACCTCCGCCAAGGCAGCTTACGTCTCCACCTTATTGTCATTCTCACCTTAAGACGGTTCGTTCACTCATGCTCACACAAACTTGGTTGGCTCTTTGGTGCAGGAAAGTACTTTATCTAATTTCCACTTTCCAACATGAACTACTGGGCTGCACACCACAACCGCTCTAACTCTCCTCTGTCTTTCACTGAACCCTCTAACCAAAAACTCAACAACTCCTTGACCCGCAACAGGAGCCTCATTTCCGTACCAACCTATATTCCCTCCTTTCAAAATAAAAGTCTCTGTAGATTCCATGCTACACTGGTAACTTGACTGAATAAAAAATTCCTGGATCCAGATGGTTATCCGAATCACCACCAAAATCAAATCAGTTCTAAGTTAGGCCACTTCTGACCTATCCTGAAAATTTCATCAAAATCCATCCATAACTTTTCGAGTTATGTTGTTCACAAACAGACAGACAAACGGACAGACAAACGGACAAACCAATGCCGGCGAAAACATAACCTCCTTGGCGGAGGTAATGAGTGAAAGTGGAATAGGGGGCAGCAAAATTAATGCTGGAAAGTAGGCTACTGCTGGTCTTGGTGTTATCCCCCTGAAGCTGATGTCATTGTTGACAAAAAGGTTACAGATCTGGGGTGCGTTTTCCAAACAACGACGGAGGTTAGCATTAAACCATTGCTGTATAATGGAGGTTCGAACTACACAAGAGCCTCAGTCTGACCGTTTCCAGAAAATCTCCAACCACTGAAGTACTACAGAAGTCTGAACTATGTTAGTTTGGACTTCTGTCGTTCAAACAACAAAGTATCCAGATATTTCAGAAGTGTTCAGAGAGTATTCGGATGCATTCATTGCGGATAAATGACAGAAACGATACAACGACAGTAAGCAACAGCAAGACAGTAAGCAATAGCCTCATTTCAGTTAAGCCTGTATGACAGCTTCAGCAACTTAGGGCAATGTTCCTCAACAAAATCATGTCCCTTACTCATTAAAAGCAATGACTGAATCTGTTTGCATGCAATTATCGTGTTTTATTTATACTACATAGACCTACATATATATATATATATATATATGTATATATATATGATGCACGATATTAAAAATTTCAACCGATACCGATAACCAATAATTTCCTGCTTCTCAGGGCCGATACCGATACCGGATATGTTCACATTTTCATATTTAATTGATATAATCTTGTTTGTGCAGGATATAAAACTGATATGTTAGTTGTTCTGACATATCTATAACAAGAAACAACAACTTTCTGACTCTTCAAATGTTTATTCTTTTCCTTTCATCACAAAATGTGGTCATTTGCTATAGATAAACATGTAGCAAGACAATTCTAACAAAAATATGCATCAAAAGTGCATCTTGATTTTAACAAAAAAGTCCACCCCTTATAGCCTGGGCACGCCCATACTTCCTGTGCCGCTGCATTTGAATTTCGCTTGCAAAGTCAGTCTGGCCAAGCTCCCATTCAACACCGTTTCTACATTAACAGAGAAACTGGGACCAATGAAAATCTAGCATTTCAAAAAGGCAATGACGCGGTAGTTTAGCGACCGGAAATGTACCTCAGTCACTGTCAACATGGCGAACGTGGAGCAACGGCAAGATTTCAATGCAGCTGTAGCTGCTGTTTTGGAAGATGGATGAGCATGTTAGCCAACGAAGTCTACAAAGAAAATCTCCTTGGCATTGTTGTCGACGAGGTTCATCTGACTTATAAATGGTAAGTGTTGCCAAGTCAACCCAGTTTACAGTATGTAAATAGCAGAACAACACAGTAATATCTTGCAAAGTTGTGGAGCTATTTCATTGACAAAATAGCTGCATGTTACATTGTGAGCGATAGCATATGGAATTTCGAGCTTTTGTGCAGTTACGTTTTTGTTTACTCATATGCACGTTACTATTCTCTGTCTTATACATGGACACTAATGTGATTGGTCGAAGCTTCGTCCAGTAGCAAAAACAGGCATTTCACACACGTGGGTTAAGCCCGCCCTCTGAGAAATGGGTTTACAACACAGCTTGGCCAGGCAGAGCATTGATAAGTCGCGTTAGCCAGGCTACCCCCCTTAACCCTTAAAGCTTAAATGATTTCCTCTTCTCAATATTTCCTATCCTAACCTCCCCCCAAACTTGTCATTGTCTACATTATCTTTTCTGTATTGTGGGGGAGGGCATCAGTGGGAGATTCTTCGTAACAAACAGAAGCATCTCTGCTTTCTCACATCCAAGTCGGTTTCGTTTTTCATCAATAACATTTGCAGCAGCAGAAAATAAACGTTCACTGTCTACACTTGTGCAAGGAGAGGACAGGTACTTAGACATTTTTACCATCATCATAAGTACAATCACGTTAACTTAAGTGGAGGGCTAATATTGTACTTCTGGACTTGATTCTTTCTCTACTAACTTTGGTTCCAGGCAATCTTACAAGTAAGCATGTCAAGGGAGCTAGCCAGTTAACATGTATACAAAGCTGGCGTTTAGCTTAGCTTAGCCATCTTTCGTTGGGATTCACTTGCATCGAATGGTAAAGATCCATAACTAAATAACGACCTCTCTTACAAAAAATACAAACTCAATGCTACCTTTGTGGGAAATGTTACTGGAAATGTTTCCCCGACATGAACAGAAAACTACACAGGCATGAGTATGGCTACGGCTTGTTATTCAAACAGTAGGCTACGGTAAGTGTTCTCCTGTGCGACAGAAAGTTACTCGCCGTCGCTTAGTTAGTGATGACATTTTTAGCACAATTTCTGAAAAAAACTTTTCTTACAAGACAATGACATGACAGATTTCCGATCGAGGCAAATATGTTTTGCAGTGGTTTCTCCCATGTCCAGCGATGCCAACATCAAGGTATGACGTGCTTCCTATGTAAAGTTATTCCATGTCAAAGTGACGGTAAAATGAATGGACGTCTATGGAATGCTAAAGGCTACTGGGCCCTTTCCAGGTTTTTTTTTTTCGCCCCATGGGTGTTTCAATTTCCGCGTCTGTTCCTGCCCCCTTGCTTGCCAGTAACATAGACATCCTATAGAGTACACCTCCCTGTCTTTCTCACAACACGTGGACACAATTTTTTTTAAAAGCACAACAACGCCTCCACCTACTCAGGAAACTCAGGACTTTCCAAGTCAGCAAGGACATTCTCACCCTAGTGTACCGCTCCCTTATTGAATCAGTCCTTACCTTTAATATCTCCTCCTGGTACAACTTAATTGGCATTAGACAGAAAAACAAACTCACAAGAGTAGTAAATCAGGCAATCAAAATTACTGGCTCACCTCAACCTTCCCTATCTGAACTGTACAACAGTGCAATGATCAGGAAAGCAAACATGATCACTGAGGACCCTTCTCACCCCCTACACCACTCCTTCCAACTACTTCCATCAGGTCGGCGTTACAAAGTACCTCTAGCGCACAAAAACAGATATAAAAAATCCTTCATCCCTTCAGCTGTAGCCCTACTCAACAGCAGATGAACAATACCAACTACCCAGCTACACAGCTACCAACATTCATGTATGGTCTTGTCCTGTCATGTCTTGTTTTGTCTTGTCTTATGTCTGTGAGAATCACTGGAGCCACACCAAAAGACAATTTTCTGTTTCACGTGTAAATATATATATATATAAATATATATGGATATATATTATATATATTGGATATATATAATATAATTAAGGTCTCAATGGGTGAGTGGTTAGCTCATCAGCCCACTATGTAGGCCCACTCATTTTCTGAGAGATATGGATTGGAATCCTGCTAAACAGTATTCAATTGAAAACTTGAATACTGGTGGATGAGTGGATCAGTAGTGGTGGATCAGTGGATCAGTAAATGACTTTAATGATCAACCAAAATTTTGCAACAGCTTTTTATCTTTTGTGGGGTGTAATTTCTTTCTTTTTTACATGATCTGGCAAGTGAAGTGAATTAAAGTAAGATCATTAATGCAGTTGGTGGCGGTAAAGCATCGAATGGTGCCTAATCCGACCCAAGAAGGCCAAAGGTGACGAGCAAGACGTGAACACGTGAACATACACAATGGTGTAACGACAGGTCGAAGCTAATCTTTGAATGACACAACTTAACTATGCAACTTTTGATGGATCTTCCAAACTTTGCTGTTGGGAAACACTTGCATCATTGAATGATCCATTGGACTAATGTAATTGTAAACATCGTTAGTTGGTTAGTATGAATGATGCAGTTCGGAAACGGCAAAGTCGTAAGTCCATCGTTCAAACCAACAAAGTTGCCATGGAAGTTAGCAACGACGGTTTTGGAAAACAGACCCCAGGTTATCAGTTTTGTTGGTTTGTTGTCGATGGTTTGTTTATGGTCAAAGTGACGTGGACAGAGAAAGCAGGATGTGGGAGAGGTCTCGGTGTCTTCAAAGACATAACCAATAGCTAAGCAGCTAAGCCATTTTTTTGCGATATGCATGCCATATTTTTGTGATATTTTCAAAACATAGGCCGAGCCTATTGTGCCGCCCTATACAAAACACATCTGTTTAAGGGTGAACTTTCATCGTTATTTTTATTCATATTTCTGTGTCGCCACTATGGTTGAATGCATTGTGCGTCATTTCTGTGAAAAATTATGGATCCTAGATCTCTTGCTTGACGCCGTTTTCTGTAAGCTAGAACAGGTCTAGTGGTTGAACGACTGGCTTTTCCGGTGTCCCTCGTGAATATCCATGGCGTGTCAATAAGGCACTTCTGATTGGGCAAATTCGCTGTCTTTCGCTCACCTAGCTTCTGTCCACTGTTGTTCCTCTGCGATGTGGGCGTGCCACACATGGCTCTGGGCGGGGCTTACGACCTAGTGACGTAGATAGGTTTAGCCTGCTCTGATCCGCTCGTTTTGGTTAGCTTGACCCTTCAATGAATCAGTAAAACCATGAGGGTCGAATTTCACGTCTTGGAGTGCTGCGTGCATATACTGCTTGTTGTGACCCACCACATTGTAAATAGAGCTACTCAAAGTGTTTTTTAGCGGAAGGACCACTTTAACAATCAAAGTCTCTCCTGCTTTGTTTCCTGCACATACCTGCAAACATCGATGCATGTTTGACTTTCTAAGCTAAATGCTAAGAGGAAAAGTGAGATAAGAGACTGCAATTTTAATGAAATCTGATAGCCCACCATCATATGGAAAATGGCTTGTGTTGCTTCAAGTGTGAGATGTATGTATGTATGTCACAAAACAACATAATGGCTTGGGAGGGACATCTGGGGTGCGTTTCCCAAACAACGACGGATGTTAGCATTTGAACCACCGTTGTCCGTAGTAGGTTCAAACGACACAACAGTCCGATTCCGACTGTTTCCCGAAACTCTCCAACTACCTACGTACAACGTAAGTCTGAACTATGTTAGTTTGGACTTCCGTCGTTGAAACTGCAAAGTATCCAGATGTGTCGGAAGTGCTCGGAGAGTATTCGGATGCATTCGTTGCGGGGAGGCAGAAACGACACTACGACAGTAAGCAACAAAAACGTAGCCTTATTTCAATTCAGCCGGTATGTAGGCTAGGCTGTGACAACTTCAGCAACTTAGGAAAATGTTCCCCAACACAATCATGTCCCTTACTCATTAAAAAGCAGTGACTGAATACGTTTGTAAACTGTATACGTTTGTAATGATATAATCGTATATTTCATTTATGCTACCCTACATAGGTGTGCATATAAATATAACCAAGGCCACCAGTTACTCGTGTGACACGATGGTTGAGTGGTTAGCTCGTCAGCCCACTATGCAGACCTTCTTCCTTTTTCGGAGAGATACGGGTTCGAATCCTGCTAAACCGTAATCAATTTGAAACACGTGGAATGGCCTTGATTGTGGATCTGTGAACCGTGATCATACTCTACATCACAGTATTAAACACGACCTGTCAAATCAGCCAAAAACTTGAATAATCCAACAACATCTTGCAACAACTTTTGGTGTGTTGTGGGGTGAATTTTCTATCTTCTTTTTACATGACCTGACAAGTGCCCGGACGAAAATGACGTGAATTAAAGTAAAATCATTCATGCAGTGGGTGGCGGTAAAGCATTGAATGGTGCCTAACCCGACCCAAGAAGGCCAAAGGTGACGAGCAAGACGTCACGTGTACAGAAACCGACATAAACAATGGTCTAACGACAGGTCCATGCTAATCGTTCGAACTATACAGTTTAACGATGGAACTTCCGATGGATCGTCCAGACTTTGCTGTTGGGAAACACCTGCGTCGTTGAACGATCCATCGGACTAATGTTGTTGTAAACATCCGTTTTGTTGTGTCGTTCGAACGATGGTGTTGGGAAACAGTAGTGTCGTTAGTCCATCGTTCAAACCTACGAAGTTGCTAAGGAAGTTAGCAACGACGGTTTTGGGAAACGCACCCCTGAACCGTTCCAGACGAACATCTTTAGTAGATATGAAACAGCAATCACATGGTGTACTCCAAGGTTCACATTCATTTTAAATCAACCTAACATATCTAGATAAAATCTCAATTATTTCTTGTTTAAGGTTTATTTTTTCCCCACTGAGCTTCTTCTGATTAAAATGGGAAAATGAATCCCAGCCACAGGCCAGCAGCACTGAAATATTAACCAACCCACACACACACACACACACACACACACACACACACACAGTGAAAGGTCAGCTCCACATGACATCAATAGGCACACAGCATGTCAATTACAAGACATGTGTGAACAAATCTGAAATCAAAAGCTCCTGGAGCTGTGCCGTGGACAGCCGGCCGTCTGTGGAGGACTGTGGAACGCTGTCGCTTGTTTCATGGAGGGGTGAAATAGTCCAATGCCCCGTTTCAAATGGCAAAAAAGTGACAACCTCTTAACTGATAAACCGGGTGAGGGGGTTGGGACAATCCAAGGAGACCCCATCACAACCACCACCACCCCACAAAAATTTATTCTGGTGATGGGGTTAAACATACAGCGTTAAATATCTTTTTCAGGTGTGTTTCTGTAGTTCTATGGCTTATTGGTGAATGCAGCGGACAACAGCCTTAAATTTGCTTTCTTTTTATTAGTAATGTTTTCACGATAATATAACATTAACATATAACAATATAACAAAGACCAGCAGCCACTACTGTTTCATGGGCAGGGATGGAAAGTTAATTTTCACTCATGTTCATGGGTGAAAGGCATATCATTTCCAAGAGTTGAGAGCTCATCATCAACTAAAGTGCAACTACATTCCCCATATGGACAAAACAATCTATGAAAAGAAAGCCATGAACATTCCAGGAAATATGGTAATCAGTCTGTGTGCGTGCGAGCAGAGGAGCAGGGGATTAATGGACTCAAAACATCTTGTAGCCCTCCTGCGTGTAAGACGTTAAGAATTAGAGAGACTGTAAAAACAACATGGATGCTTTGCTCCGTCAACTGGTGAATTCAAGTACATACTGTATTCCCCTCACTCGTTTCCATTCTGCAAAAAGCGTGCCTGGCAACAGATGGAGATCTAACAATAGGGAAGGAGGAAATCTAACAAAAAATCTATCTACAACGCACATCTACTACACTTTAGAAAAAAAGATGGGTTAATATTGAATAAGTGAAAAAATAAAATTCTTTTGTCCCAGGAACATGGGCATCTTTAGACTAAAAAAAAAAGACTTATGACACCAGCATGGAGGAGTTAAGATAAGTAGTTCTTCGTTGGTCACACATCATGGCTGGTACCACAAGGACTCATGAGGCTCAGCATAGGTTGTTTATTTTTGTTTTTTGAACAGTACTAGCCAAAATGTACCAGCTGTCCACCTGCATAGAGTTTATGACTGTGTACTCTGTGAATTGTATGGAGGAAGGGAAAACAGTTTAAATAGTATAAACTATTTTTCTTAAAACCTATACCCTCCAAATGAGATTTACCATCCAGTGCATGATTTGAGGGTGAAAATGAAACATCCAGCATTAAAGGTGTATTGCAATTTATTACATACACTATATGATGGCTGCATTAACATACTTAACCTTAACACAGAAAACATGCAATACAAAAAGATGTCTTAATGTAAATAATCAGGTGAGTATGTTTTATGGCCATTACTTAAGCTTTGTACCCTATTCAGCCCTACTATAGCCCTACCCATAAGTGCAATGAACATAAACAAGCTTATACAACACAAAAGGCTACCCTAAATGTAGTCTTACTATTCATTTTGTTACTCTTAGGTGGTACACCTCACCAAAAAAAAATCTATAGACCTGCTACTGCCCTTGAATGGTACAGATGGGCCAAATTTGGGGTGTCTGCCACAAGGAATATTTATTTTAACATAACATCAAATAAAAATAATGTGTCTTAATGGAATTACAATAATACATACTGTAACTAAGTTAAGCTTTGTTTTATTAATAAAAATATTTGTAACTGTTACCATGTAGGCCCAACTCTGTTACCATGACCTAAGGACTTTTAATTGATTAAAAATATGTAACAAAAATCATAGCTACAAAATCGTTGGTCGTGTTATTAAAAGTAATGCAAGTACCAAGTAAAGAAACACCTCAATGGGCATATTTTAAATAATATACTTTGAGAACTACATGCTTGACCATGTTGTATTTTATGATAAAAAACATTGTCAATTTTCAGTATCTCCGGGCATTATTTGGCATATGAAGTTTTAATTAAATGAAAATTTTATATTACCATTTAAGTACATGTAAACGCATTGCTCTTTGTATATTGGTTCATTATCTGCTGCTTGTAAACAAAAATGTAGTAAAAGTGCAGTCCGTTACTGCGTGATCTTCTCCCCCATACATCTTTAGATGACCTCTCTAACTTTTCACTGATTAAACCATCAACGATTGAGAATGTCTTCCAGCTAGCTGATACCCCCAGGAGTTCTAGCAGAACTTTAACCACACAAGCTTTTGACTAGATCCAACTCTGTACACATTAGTTGTAAATGAGCTAAGTGCAGTAAATTATACCAGGAGTCTACTTGCCTGATGATTTGTGTGCTCATTAGTATTAGCTGGTGCTGAAAAGGCTTGGACCAAATATTCAGCAGGGTCTTTACTTTCTGAAGCCAGGATCTCTGATGTATTAATCTGAGACCCATCTTGCACTCAATACAAACCCTGTCCCCCACGTCCTGTACCCTTACATGACCAAAGCTGGGGGAGCCATGTCAGGGGTTAAAAGGCGCAGGCCAGCACCTGGCATGACAATAGTGGGCACTGCCATAACGACAGTTGGCCTGGATTAATGATGTGCTGTCAGACCTCTCTGGCAGACCCTACCATCTTTTCAGCTGAGAGGCAGATAGCGCTGCACTAAACATAGACTTCTGCTCCTCATTCCTCTACTGACGAGAGGGAGCATAAAGGGAGGGGATGGAAAAGACAGAGGGCTTACTGTGTTCACACCTGGAGTTACTGTACCTACAAGGCAGCTGAAGACCAGCGTCAAAGAGACAAGTTAAAATCTAATTAACTTTAAGGCAATGAGCTGATAATTTGGCTCCAGCTCCTTTCAATCATACTTTTAAATTGAAATGGATCAGTTAGGCTACAGATTCCGATTAGTTCCTGCCGAACCACATCATAGCTCATTACCATAAAGTTCACTAGATTTTAACTTCTCCCTTTCGCTCTAGTTCCTGGAGATGCTTTGCTGCTCCCACAACCAAAGATGTTGTCTCTCTGTAGAGAAAGAATGACTTCCGCCACTGTGGTTAGTAGCTCCAGTAGGTTCTACTGTGAATGTACAAGTTCCCAAGCTCCCTTGCTGTCACACCACACTGCCAGGACTGTGTAGCAGTGTGCCACAGTGGTGAACCTGTAACCTGCCTGGAGGTTTGTTATTTGTCAGAGAGGAGCCAAGAGAGTTTCAGTGATTAACCAATTAAAGGGACACCCTTAAAGGGACTCTGGCATCCCCTTTGTCCAACTGTCCAGTTTACACCATCTTACAGAGCTCTTACATCAAGGCCAGTTTATATTTAATGTCCATCTGCAGATGCAGAAAATGCAGATTTGTACATTAACATTTTTCCAGGAACTGACTACAGGTGGAAAGCAGCATGTTTGCTAAAACTTTGCACAATGCATTTTGCACAAGTTAAATGTTTTATTGTACACTGTCCCATTTAAAAAAAAAAAAACAAATCAAATACTGAAGGTGCTACTACTACACATTAATCAAAACGACTTCCTGCAAACTTCACAGAGGGCCTGCAGAGAAGAGAGTTGAGGAGGACAGCCAAACACTCCCTCACATCCTCTTTATTGACCGATGCCAGCACATTGCACATACAGTCTACAACCCTGGCAAAGTAAAAGAAAATTATTTTTCTCAAGTTTGCACTATGACACAATAAAATCGAAACTGACTCTAACCTTCTGCTGAACCACTGACATAAAAAAGTAACTTTTACCATTCACACTGATCCAATAGGCTACTACACATCAGCCTTCATGACCGTAATATACAGACTTTGGTGTCAGGACTTTGAGCCTCTAAATGGCGGTCAGACTGTTTCCATAGCCCCTTCAAACCAACATCAGGTAGCTCTGAAAAGTCTAGACTTGCACTTAAAAGCCTGCGTGTCAAACTAAGATGCGTATCTGCGCTAGACTTTGATAGTCCTTGGGTTTTAAATAGCCATGTCAGGGATGCAGCTGGTCTAACATGCACACAAAGGCCATCAAAGACACAGGTCCTTGAACCATCAAAAAAGCAAAGGACAATGGGTTGCTATGACCAAACAAATGACCAAAAAGCTAAACAATACATTGTAGCCTACGCATTACAGGAAAAAGTGCATTTGTCAGGTGTACAACTCTTTTGTTAGAGCAGTGGTATTTCCAACTGAATAGCCTTTACATTAAAGGATGCACTGACTGTTATTTTGAACACTATTTGTATTGGTTTATTTTGAGTCGTTTTTGGATGTGCCAAAAAACTGTTACCCTATTCAGTTACGGTCATTACTTGCCTAATTTTACGATAAATGCTACAACTAACTAGCTTGGTAAACCAGCCCCTCGTACTTGACTTCGTTTTGTACACAGGGTCTGCCGCTGGTATCATTCCGAGCGTCGGTTGTTGCGCAGACTGCATACTAGCCAATCAGTGGACAGAGGGACCGTTCGTGAGCGATGTTGTCGTTGTGTGCACTACATTTCACTTGTAGTCTATCTGTGGATATAGCTCGGCAATGGCAGTGGAGAACAACGTAAGCAAGGTCATTTAGTCTGTTGCGCCAATGCGTCATAATATTAAAGAATTAAAGTTGAAGCAAGACAAATGCTTGAGGAGTTTCATTTGTGGAAGAGATGCTATGGCCCTTGTTTGTTTAAAGTTTAATCTTCCAGCTTGCTTTATTACCAGGCTAACAACTAACTGGAATACACATATTATGGTAAAAGGAAATGTAAAAAATCACCTGATCCTAATAAACAAAACTCTACAACCAGGTAAATTAGTGAAATTACCTCTGTTAAAGCCTGTCCACACCAAAAACGCTTTAGAACACTGACCATGACACCGACTGGTAGCAGCTTGTCTTGAGTTCTCTCGGAAAAGTGGATATTTTGTGCTGCACTAAAAATAAACATACATCACATACATTCTTGTCTGAAAGGAATTTCTATGCATTCATTACAGTTGTTTGTAACATACTATCCACAAAAAGCCTCCAGTGTAGGCAACTTGCAAGATAAATTTGCCCTATGTACATACTACAAATTGTGCATACAATCTTATTTTCAAGTAAATAAGGTTATCAGTTAGCTATGTTGACCTGTTATGTCCAATGTGTCTCCTAGCAAGCTAGCTGGAATTTAAAAATGAGCAACTAAAATGAGCCCACAATATTAAGATATTGCAGTCATATTTGGCTGCTAGTTAACACACATTCTTAACATTAATCCATTATGCAAATGCTTTTATTTGAAAAAAAAAAAGCTCATTTAATTGTTTAATGCCCCGTGAACTTCAAAGCAGGGTGAAAACAAAGCCCACATTACTTTGTATGCGTATAAACTGGCATAGCATTTTTAGCTGTCCTTGACAAGCAGATGCAAGTAAACTGAAGTGTCAGACAAGAATTTTTCACGTATTTCCTAAAGTAGAACAAATTAAGTGTGAAGCATGTTTTAGGCCTAATATAGTGAATTAAGACACACAGAAACGAAAACTTGTAACAGCATTAAGGGCACCAGGTAACAACACAGTCAAACACACAGAAGTATCCCCCTTCACAGTATCCATAAGCTAGCCCATCACACACCCGTCATGACATGAACTGACATTCGCTGAAGTCAAGCAGCCAATGAGAATGACTTACTGCCAGCCCTGCGCTAATTCAACATGTTGACCATGTGATAATGTTGACCATGTTGAATCGGCTGCAAACCTGGCACAGAGACACAGAAAGACACTCAAAGTGGCACCAAGGTACGAATCCACTGCACGTCGGATGTAACATGTTGTTTTTACCTCCGCCAAGGAGGTTATGTTTTCGACGGCGTTGGTTTGTCTGTTTGTTTGTCTGTCTGTTTGTGAACAACATAACTCGAAAAGTTATGGATGGATTTTGATGAAATTTTCAGGATAGGTCAGAAGTGGGCTAACTTAGAACTGATTTGTTTTTGGTGGTGATCCGGACAACCATCTGGATCCAGGATTTTTTTATTCAGTGAAGTTACCAGTGTAGCATGGAATCTACAGAGACTTTTATTTTGAAAGGAGGGAATATAGGTTGGTACGGAAATGAGGCTCTTGTTGCGGGTCAAGGAGTTGCTGAGTTTTTGGTTAGAGGGTTCAGTGAAAGACAGAGGAGAGTTAGAGCGGTAGTGGTGAGCAGCCCAGTAGTTCATGTTGGCAGTGGAAATTAGATAAAGTACTTTCCTGCACCGAAGAGCCAACCAAGTTCGTGTGAGCATGAGTGAACGAACCCACTAGTTAACTATTACACCAGTAATAAAATGTTTTAACATGCTTAATGTCTTTTAATGTCTTAAGGTGAGAATGACAATAAGGTGGAGACTTAAGCTGCCTTGGCGGAGGTCTGCGCTCTCCGAGTGCTTTTCTAGTTTAAAATATGCGATGACTCAAGCCCCCCCAAGTTCCCCAAGCCAATTTATCCACCTCTGTATATATGCCCAGCATTTAAACCAGTATAAATCACAAATATTCCTCCCTGACATCATGCAACCACTGAGTACCTGTAAGCCTACTTAGCAGATGACAACTTTACAAGTAGCTGTACAACTTGGGGCCGTACAAAAAAAATCACTATTTAAACACACTGTTTACACTGAGCACTGTATGAACAGCATGACTGCCCTGTGCACAGGTGTTGCTATTGTACAGGAGCACAGGGTTTTAGAGGTCGAATCACTTGAGGAACCTGTTGCATAACGATTCCTGGTACGAGCTGAGAGAGACAGAGAGAGAGAGAGAGAGAGAGAGAGAGAGAGAGAGAGAGAGAGAGAGAGAGAGAGAGAGAGAGAGAGAGAGAGAGGACAGAGAGAGAGAGAGGACAGAGAGAGAGAGAGAGAGGACAGAGAGAGAGAGAGAGAAACCTGACACTCGCCATAGCTCCACCTCCGTTCCTACCCTTTTCACACCTGAGGCAGCAGACTCTCCTGTGGCACGTCAGGACCAGCCCAGCGAGTTCCCGCCCGCACGCTCGTGCCCAGTTCCCCACCTTTGCACCACCGGAAACCTGCTGTAGGTTTACCGTGACTGAGAGAGCAGGGGTGCGCCCAGCCACACGCATTCCGATCATTGCTCTATTTGCCACACTCCCTCCAGGCTGCAACCTCCTGGGTTGCCCTTTCTGTTAATATCTAACTTCTTACTCACTTACACACACACCCCTACACACACACTTTCACACCATATTTTAAAAAGGCTTTTCAGTTTTTAGCTTTCAAACATTACTAAAATGGACACTTCTACAATCACTTAATTATTATTCCATTCCATTATTTTAATCCATTATTTTAATAAGACATATGAAATGTGTGTACTAAAAAAAACAAAAACTGTAACAGCCATGTTATGTTTCACATTAAGGTCCATCAATGGCTTGACAGACAGTCCACCCCTACCAAACCAAATGCACCATGTTTTCACACTCTTTGGCACTCACCTTTCTTCACACCCACATCTCACTTCGGGCCGAATAACAAAAGTGTTACAGCGACAATATGACAACTTTATTTTACATGTTTTGCACTGATGTGAACTGTGAGAAACGGGGGGGATATGCAGGATGGATGCTAAATAAACTAGCAGTAGCAGTGAGCTGGTTAGCTTATAATGAGCTGTGGGTGTTTCTTTAATTTATTGGTGATTACAGCTGATGCCTGTCCCCTTGCCAGTCAATTAGTTTTGATCCGGTTCAAATGCTTAGAGTATGTTTTCTTTAATTGAAAATATGATTAAAAAACAGAAGATGGTACTCGGAGTGCAAGAAAAAAAAAACTTAACCCAGGAATATTTCCAATTCTTTTTTTCTGTTTCCTTAAGCAACTTATTAAATAGGCCTGCTCAAAAGAGGTCTTCTTCAAGCTTTATGAAACAGAGTAAACATGATCATGTCACCCCCAAAATGAATGTACTTATAACAGATCAGGTATAGACGGTATACAGCAGGTTCAAATCAATGCATTAAAATGTCCATCTCTTGGCGTCTTCTGGCAGGCCAAGGCAATGACCAGGCAATTATTCCAATTTACAGAATTTGTCCCTGCTAAAGGTGCTGTTTACATTTCTACAGAAATGTATACAAAAATGCAGGAAAACTGACACACACACAAAACACTTACACAATCATCAGCCAATCTGGTATGGCATAGGCCTGGTTGGCTCATGGGTCCCACCGCAGACTTTGCATCTCAGTAAACCAGTAAATATTTGCAGATACGCAAATTAAGGTATTTCTGTGAAATCGGATATTGTAGTGTGATGTACAGTAGGCCCAACACCAGCAGAGTTTTAATAATGTCAGTGACAGATCCCCTAGTAGTGAGGTCTGGCATGGAGAGAAATAAAAGCGCAGATAGAATATCGATCTGGAGGCTGAGACGGAAATCATTTTGGGTAGGAACTTCCCAATAGCAATCTCAGTGTGATGGATTTTATCATGGTGGCTTGTGTCAATACTGAGTGTTTGAATGGGAGCTTCCACTGTGGTGGCGGGTTGGCTACTAACAAAGACGGATTAGGCATCTTCGACATCACAAAAAATACAATTAACAGCAGACATCTCTCTGAAGGCCCTTTCCTGTGAGACGCATGGGCACACAATTACACTGCTGGCCACAGCCAAGAAGCTCCACGTTAACTCTTTCGGATATGTGCCTTACAGACAAACACACTGATAAAGGACACACACATAAGGGTCAGCTGTGGCCTAATGGTTAGTGAGTAGGTCTTGAGATCAGAGGGTCACAGGGTTGAATTCTGTACCAGTACGAAAATGTGGTTGAGGAAGTAAATAACTAGTGTGTCCTGCACTCTCATCCATTGCATCTATTATCAACACATCTAACCTCACATTACTCTAAGGTCACTGTCCCTGTACCTAATTCACTGTAAGTCACTCTGAATAAGACCGTCAGCTAAATAAATGTAACCGACATACATAAGGACAGTCTTGATCACATGTTTGCCAACACTTTCCAAAATGGAAAACCTCTAGCTGCTAATGCGCCATCATTTTAATACACTGAAAAGGAAGAACATTCTCATGTACCCTTCACTGCTTAAATACAGGAACAGCATGTTGATTGTCCCAAGCAGCCACAAAGTAACTAGCTCCAGAAATCTTTACAGTCACATACAAATGCTACAATCAGCAATTACCGGCTAGTGTTTCCAGATTCTTTAACTAATGTCTAAGCAATGTGTCAATCAAGCCACGGTTCCTCGACATGCACAAACACATCCCTGCCAACCTGCCCTCTCCTGTTAAACGGCAACTATTGAAGCTTGCATGTACATGCACATGTCCAAGTCATTAACTAGAGTAACATGAAGAGGCATTGTTTTTGCACCACCTAACAAACTATGTGACCAAAGTAAACTGCAACCCCCCATCTTAGTCCCTGAAAACAGAAAATATATCTGTGCCCAGCCATAAAAATCACCTCACAATCATTCCAATACAGCTTTACACAATTATTACTCTGGAACTCATTCCTGAAAACATTGCTTCGCTTTTCACTTACCGACAGCAGGTGCATCATATTCGTCCCCCAGCAGGATCTCTGGGGCGGAGTAGGCCAGCGAGCCACAACTGGTCGTCAGCTTCTTGCCTGGTTGGAACTTGTTGCTAAAGCCAAAGTCTGTGAGCTTGACCAGGCCCTGCTTCTCAAAGAATACTACATTCTCAGGCTTGAGGTCACGGTGCACCACATGGAGCCTGTGACAGTAGGAGATGGCGTGCACAATCTGGGCAAAGTACTTTTTGGCCAGCTCCTCGTTCAGGCCTTCCTCGTGCTTCATGATGTAGTCGAACATGTCCCCGCCGTCCCCTAGCTCCAGGATCAGATAGAGCTTGGTCTGGGTGTCGATGACCTCATACAGACGCACAATGTTCGGGTGCTGCACCAGCTTCATGCAGCGCACTTCCTGGAAGAGGTGCCCGGTCGCCACAGTGTCCAGCTTGGTCTTGTCGATGACCTTGACTGCTACCTTCTCACCAGTGAAGACATGGCGCGCCAGTTTAACCACGGCAAAGTGGCCACGGCCCAGTGTTTTATCCAGGTCGTAGAGTCCGGCAATCTTGCCATCGTAGCCACGCTTGAAACCTGCCATGGCCACCTGGCCCCTTGGCTGCAAGGTGGGCAGGTAAAGGCCCTGACGGATTATACACACGGGGTCCAGCTCACTTCAGTCCATAAAATGCTGACCTGAAGCCCATGGTGACAGGTTTCTGATGGAAAAATCAGGAGCAGAATTAGAACAATAAGTACTCACTTTCATATTACTGCATTAGACACATTATACTTTCTGGAAACTATAATAAACTTATGTATTCTACTGACTTCTACCATTTTGAATTACCAATTACAGTGCTCTGTTCAATTATAAACTACAGGCATACTAAGAAAATGTGCCAAGCTTTTTTTCTCCCTCTTTTTTTTTTTTTTTAAATAAAGCACTGTGCAACAACTGGTTTTCATACAGGACGACGTGCAGAAAAACACATCCCACTGACTGACTGAGCATCACATGGCAGAACTACTAGCAACCATAATCATGGATATCATAGATTTCTATTGATCTGCTCTTGTTAGGCAACACAGATCCATGGGCCAGGCTGGGTGCATAGGAAAAGGAACCATTTCCCCAAGAGCAATTCAATTTCATTGACATTATCCACAGCACGCATTACTTAAGAGTAAGGCTGCTAGGAATTGTTTAACCTTCTTTTTCCCTCTATAAGTCTATGCACCATAGGGTGACATGATGTCAGATAATAAAAAAAATCATATACTGCTCAAACAAGGTGAAGACAACTTCATGCAATGTAACTGTATTTGGAATGCAGTTTACTCATTCAAAGTTGAAAGGCGATAAATCCCAACTGTTTTGCTATCAGTACTGGTTGTTCATTGATTTAAAAGAAATTGTGTCTAATACAAGTCTACCTAAACTTCAACTTTACTTAACTGAGCTTCATTTCAATTTTGTTGTTCTTTGGCAGCTAAAATAATATATCTAAATCATGCCATCACATTTGGCATGATTAATAAACATCCCCTTACTAGTGTCCCGTCATCCTACCATAAGTAACCGTCACTGAATTAGCAACTGTTAATAAGATGAATAAAACATCCTTGTATCATTGTTAGGAACATGCTTCGTGGTGTTTACACGAAAATTCTAGACTTAGCAGTGGCACAAATAAGCAACTTGTGTATATTGCCATACCCACCAACAGCAAATTGTGCCTTCACGTCCTAGCAGATGTTCGCTCTCATCGAAATACTGTCGTTATCACACAACAAAAATAAAAGGTTAAAACCCTTTACATTCGTTGTGTAGGTTATGCCATATATCAAGAACACAAACATCACAGAATTTCGAATAGAGCAATGCCCTATGCCACAGCTAGATGACAACTACGTTCTCGTGCACAATAATGCTATTAACAAGCCGATGTAGTAGACTCATGTCATCCTTTCTGTAGTCCTATGACGGTGCTTCTGTCATGCGCGTACAATCATAATCATAAGCAAAATTGGGCCATATTGATGATTAAAACGTAAAACATTTAGGCGATATTGTCCATCACCTCAATCGATCTACCAGGCCCGGCAAGATATTACTGATAACTTGAAACTACACTCTGTGAGCCTACAATTACAGTACAATCTTACTGTCCACAGACTGTCATACAGTACAGTAAATGGATGTCATCTAGCGTTAAGCCGCAGTGTGATGTTCACAGCTCTATCTGGACATAGCATGTTACACAACCATTTCAAATTAGTACTCACTGATATTAAATGCCCCACCATGCTTAATGATTAACAATACTTCACAGACATTTGCCTGTGATCTTGAACGTAAGAGGAGGACTTGGTAGTACCGTAAGCGAGGAGGATAGCCATCAATGACAGCCACCAACCTTCGTCGTATTCAAACCAATGTCTGAAACAAATTCGTTTTTTACGCATTATTTCAAACAGTTGCGACACCGAAACTAATTGTATTATCTTTTCGTGTATTTAAATCAAACTGCAACTATTAATTATCTTAGGACTATACAAGGCAGTCTATCTATATTAGATTCTGCTTATGAGAGTGACACAATATTAGCAAGCTAACTAGTTGGCTCTCACTCCGTTTGAGCAATAGCATGTTAGCTACAAATGGCCAGGCCAGAGTGGTACAGTAGCAGGGCTAACTGTGGGTACCCGATCAATGTAATTACAGATGCAGTATGTAATAGCCATCCTGCAATGAAAAACGAAGCATCTTTTGACAAAATCGCGCACGCAGCCAGACAGACTTTTTCTCACCAAACACGTTCGATGTAGCGATAAATCGTAGCACAAGTAATTGCAATATGGTAGCTGACATCTTTGCGTTTAGCCAGCTGGCTAACACTGCACGACCATAGCCATCAAAAGGGATGGGCATCGAAATAAAAGTCTGTCTGCAATAGCAATAGTTAATCAATAAGGTCAGTAGATGCTGTCGTTAAGTAGTCCCAACAGTGAGCATGGGATGAAAGTTGTATATATTTCATATACTCGCTAGCTACTGAGATAAATGAAACATTCAGGCTAGCAAGCTAACGTACCGACCTAACCGACAAAACGTCGCCCGTGTGCTATCTGACTAGCATGCGCTAACGTAACAATTCAACCCATTTGATGCAACCTAGGCTAGCTGGCTTTAAAGTTAACGATAATTATGACTTACCACTTACTCCGGCATACATTAAAGCTTTTCCGAACAGCTATTATGCACCTGGATAAAACTGCCCTTCGTCGCAGCCCTATACACAGTAGAAAGGCGTGAAATTCACCACCCGTTTACATAGGTTACTTTGGCGGTGCTGAAAGGTAGTACACAAATGTTGATAGAACTGCAACTCAGCGAATTAGCTCTCCTCCCATAAAACAGCTGCGGCGGCGCAGTGAGTCCCAGCCGCATTTTGGTTTGACGTCAGCCATGTTGTAAATATGCTAACTGATAGTTGGCACCGGACTTGTTAACATCACCATTCAAAACAAATAATATACGGTCTCCTATCGACCATGAATTCTTAGTAATAACACTGAGCAAGTAAAGTCTCAGCGCGGCTTTTGGTACGTGATGTTACAGAAACTTTAGGCCGAAGTCGTTGCAAATCTGTTTTAAATCTGGTGCTGAACTGCAAATATGGACTACCACACCAGTATTCGCCTCACTTGTATGAATGCATTGTTAAAAAACACATGTGAATTTTAATTAAAGTGTCATAGTTAACATTTTGATTAAATATTAATCTGTTCCACATGTGGATATTCAACATTTTATTTAAGTTCACCGTTGCATTTGGCGAACTGCTTACACATGCCTGTCTTGAGCAGGTAGAAGTGGAATGTGATAGAGCTCTGCAAGTGATAGAGGTCAGGGCCTATGAGAGGCAGAGAGCAATGCAACCAACACATACTCCTACCAACATACCACCCTTTTATTTCTTACCACCCCATCACCTAACATTTTTGCAAATACCGGTAGGTCTATTATGCTTTATGATTCAAAAATCGGCCTTATCCTGCCACCTTGTGGTTAATTGTGTAACTGTTAACCGTCTAACTGCTTAGCCATTATATCGCCAAACTACAACCCTCTGTCATTATTTGAAGCATGAAAAACTATTCATCATGGTTTTATTTATTTTTTATTAAAAAAGGCTATTGCAGCAGTAAAACTACTTAGTTTCTTTTTTTAACCTCTGTGGGATCTGAGTATGCTGAATTAATTCTACGAATGTATAATTTCACATATACAAGTTGCAATTACAACAGAGCCTAAGTAGATGCTACTTTTTCTAATGTCTTTTTCTAATGTAGATGTAAATCCAGAAGTCTGGCACTGATAGCGTATAAATGATACATAGAACAAACACAATGTGAACATGTCTTAAAACATGACAGGGGGTGTTTTGATGTCAAAGTCTAAGACTGTTGGAGGGGATCTTAGTAGGCCTATTTATTCCTGGAAAAGTAAGTAAGTAATGTAATGCCTAGCAAATCAATAAATACTAAAAAGTAATAAATGGCTGCAGTTCTTTCACTGCACAGTTCACTGTAGTTTGCAGTTCACTCCAATCAGCCTTAGAAATTCAGCTTCACAATTTCAGTCAGCTCATGTAGGCTAATTTTAGCCAGTCTACTGCCGATGTAGTACCTCTGTTCAGTAGTGTATTTTGCTACAGTCCTCCATCATGTATAACTTTACTAAGGCTTTATCTTGCCTTAACCATTTATTTTACCAATCATCAATCAACTAAGCCTTCACAGACACTAGACAAGTAGCTTGGAATATGTTATTGTTTTGGCCAATTATTTTTACACTTGTCTACAGTGGCCACTTTTTCAAAATTCTTTATACAGTGTGCTTAACTTATACACACAAAAAAACTTCAGGGGGTTGCTGGGCCATTGCTAGGGTAGTCATGGTAGTTGCTAGTTACTAGGGGAATGTTGGTCTAGGATGTCATTGTTGAAGTGGTTGTAACACCACAGAATTTCATTTGCTTAGTCCAGGACAGAAAAAAAGTAAAGAAAAGAAAAGGAAGCATTGAATAGTGAATGACCGACAAGTAGAAAAAATATTGAATATAAAACTAATAAAACACAAGAGTGGAAAACTAATGATGAGGGTGTTTAAAGATTAGAAGATTATATAGACCTAGGGATAATACAGTAAAGTAGTTAAATAGTTCAGGTAGGAATATGTAATAATTACAAGGTTTGATAGTAGTAGAGCAAACGTTAGTAACAGTCCACTCCTTGTCTTAGTCTGTCATCTAGTAGGCACAAAATGCAATAGCATAAAATTTAAAAGGGCACGGTTAAATAGTTATTTAATCACCTTATAGCTACTATACACTAATAGCATTAAGATCACACATTCTTGATGTCGTAAAGAGCAATTTAGGCTTTGATTAATTTTAAACCAGTCTAAAATGTTTTGAAGGAACACTGAACATAGTCACAAAGGTATAGCTTTCTGTATAGATCCTGCACAAGCATAACGGATTGCATAATCAGCATAAAAATGAATACAAAAAAAACATACAAAAAAAAAAGAAAAGATCTTTACAAAAAAAAGATCTTTACAAGATCTACAATATAAAGTCAGGTGATTTAGTTTAAGCGTGCAAACAAAACTGGAAGAATAAAAAGAAAGAAAAAGAAATATATCTGCAAGCAGCAATGAGGCAGCCAAGCATCTGACTGTAACATGACCTGTACAATTTTTCCTGTAACAGTTCCCTCTAGCAAGTGTGTCTATCAAGGTTGCCATTTGTAAAGTATTTCTTGACATATGACCTAAATTACTGTTTGCCAGCTTTGCCGCTCAATGCAATTGGCTGTGACATGCAAATGCTCTCGCTGATCAAATCGGCAGGGGGGTTCCTTTGTGTGGCTTGGTCTGCAGACTATATAAGTTTTGGAAATATTGGATAAAAAGTGTGACTTGTGAAAATGTAGTCTCACTTTCAACTTTTCCTTAAATGGTGGAAAAATTCAGAGGCAGAAAGAGATGTCATGGGGATTGTTGACCGTGGCTTGATCCGAGGATTCACAACACATGAACATTTAGTTTCAAACCAAAAAGCAGTAATAGATAAGCCTAAAGTTTTGCTTACTACAGAGCCCCCTTCTGGCCAAGATAAAAGTTTACTTCCTGTTTGGTGGCCTTCCCACTGAATTTGATTTGCTGACATGAGGGACATGGGGACATGCCAAACTATGACCAGAACTCAAATTAAAGGCTAATATGAAAACACATTTAGAAATATGAGCCAAAACACATTTTTTTTGCTCATTATAGCGCCCCCTAGTGGCCAAACTGCAACACATTTGTCGTGACCTCTTGTGACGTTGTCAAGAAGCCTGTCATTTTACATCAAAGCGTTGGTTGGTTGTGATACATCAAAGCATTGCCAAGATATGACCTCACTTGCTGTTTGGCTGCTTCCCTGGCCAATTTGATTGGCTGTGACATGCAAACGCTTGTCAAACAACATTACAGCACCCCCTAGTGGCCAAACTGCAACACCTTTGTCGTGATCGCTTGTGATGTTGTCAAGAGTCCTGTCACCAAGTTTGGTTACAATACTTCAAGGCGTTGCCGAGATATGACCTCACTTCCTGATTGGCGACTTCGCCGCCCAATTCGATTGGCTGTAACACGCAAATGCTTTCACTGATCAAATCGCCAGATAGGCTCCTGGATGAGGCTTGGTCTGAAAATTATATGTGCCAAGTTTCAGGAAGTTTGTGCAAAATTAGTTTCACTTTTGACATGTTTGAAAATGGCAGGACATTTTG
This sequence comes from Setipinna tenuifilis, assembly GCA_030347295.1. Classification (NCBI taxonomy): domain Eukaryota; kingdom Metazoa; phylum Chordata; class Actinopteri; order Clupeiformes; family Engraulidae; genus Setipinna; species Setipinna tenuifilis. The sequence continues at coordinate 29,839,354 of CM059277.1, forward strand.
GCACCCTGAAATTTACATCATATGGTTTGATAAAAGGTGAACTTTCATCGTTATTTTTATTCATATTTCTGTGTCGCCACTATGGTTGAATGCATTGTCCGTCATTTCTGTGAAAAATTATGTCCTAGATCTCTTGCTTGACGCTGTTTTCTGTAAGCTAGAACAGGTCTAGTGGTTGAACAACTGGCTTTTCCGGTGTCCCTCGTGAATATCCATGGCGTGTCAATAAGGCACTTCTGATTGGGCAAATTCGCTGTCTTTCGCTCACCTAGCTTCTGTCCACTGTTCTTCCTCTGGGATGTGGGCGTACCATACATGGCTCTGGGCGGGGCTTACGACCTAGTGGCGTAGATAGGTTTAGCCTGCTCTGATCCGCTCGTTTTGGTTAGCTTGACCCTTCAATGACCAGTAAAACCACGAGGGTCGAATTTCACGTCTTGGAGTGCTGCGTGCATATACTGCTTGTTGTGACCCACCACATTGTAAATAGAGCTACTCAAAGTGTTTTTTAGCGGAAGGACCCCTTTAAAGGATTCCAATGACAGCAAGATTTTTAAAATCACTTCACTGCTTGGCCCCCAATGAACAAAAAACCCACTGGATAACAGTACAGTGCATGGCTTTGCATTGCACTGTAATAATCAAACTAGTCCACTGTAGTCTCGCGTGGTTTGCTTAACGCGATCTGTCATCGTTGTGGGTGGAGACTGACTACATACATCAAGATTCGCCATATGATGAATCCAGTGTACTTCTGCGCAACCATTTGATTAAATAATGAAATAACGCTATAGTTTACGAAAACGCAATGAATAAAGGCTGTGATATTTTCTGAAATTGCAATCCACATCTGACTCCACAAGCCTTTGCCGAAATCCGGGTTGGTTAGTGAAGCCGAAAACCCGAAGCTACCTATGCAGCTGTAGCTTCGACACATTGTAGCCGCAGTGAATTGTGATCATTATTCCACCTTATGGTAAGTGTATTCTGTCGTTTTCTGCCGGCAGGAATTGTTCTATTCGTGCAACACGAAAACTTGTATGAAATTCACATTATCTCATTATGTAAGTGTTGTCGCGGCAGGGTACCCTACTGCTGCTAAGTGCACATTTGATTAACCCAAAATAGACATCTTCTAGGTGTCTGCAGTCTTTAGTAAAGCCTCTACGCTAGTCTACATGTAGGCTATGTGATGCATGCGATACATGATCCCAAAAAACAGATATGTAAGCCCTTATGTAGCCTATTTAAGTCATGAAATAACTTGCGTTGAATTTTTTTTTCAATATTGTTTTTACTCAAAACTTTTGGACATAACATATTGTAAGGTTTATGCTAGAGAACAGACAATGTGTTGAGATAACATATGCCTTGGTTTATATAGGCCTATATTTGTCTTTGAAAGTTGACCACAGCTAAAAATCCACATCGAATATACGACGCCAGCAGAACATGTTTGGAGATCTGGGATAATCAACCTTGTCAGTGACCTCAGGTTTAGCCTCTTAGTGTTTGCTTGTGCTATTGCAATAATGAAAGGGCCACAATGGAAAAGGACGTTATTTTTCTGGATGTCGAACAGGCATGTAGCCAAGTCATAGTCTGGGTATCATAATTAGAGCCAGGCCACAGACAGAGCAGTTACAGATGAGTGTCTTGGTTCCCAAATAGTAGGCTGTTGTTTCACTGTAAGATGTTTATTGTTGAATCGATAAAGTAGAATCGATTGACGCATGTCAGAGGTCAGCATAAACTCAAACCTGCCTTAACTGCATGTGTGCATGTGGTCACTTCCACAACAGCATTTGCATGGTTTTAATATCAAGTTGGCAGGAAGTAAAGAGGGATAAAATACACTGCTTAGCACAGCATTTTATGCAAGCACCTGCTGGGTCACCTTTTGGTTATTTTAATGCCTTGTAGTGCCGCAGTAGAAATGCCCTCATTCTGAGTGGGGAACAAAGAGTGACATTGTGCATGGTCACCCCCTGCAGGAGAAAGGCAGTACCCATTTCTCATCTGTCCCCAAGGGACATCACAGTGTATGGGCTGGAGGTTTGTTGGCAATTGCAGTCAGATTGAGCCTAACAACCAAAATAACCTACACTGACTGACATGTGATGTAGGGTTCTTAAAACAGTTTTTGAATCATTATTCAGACATGTTCCCGGTGGCCCTAGTCTTCGTCAGTTGATTTTAATTCTATGACTCTTGAAGCCATCCATCATTTGGCACGTAGCTAATACTTGGCTAATAACCCGTAGGCCTAAATTAGTGTGTGTGTGCGTGCACACACACAGTGATGTTTATTATCCATAGAACTTGAAGCAATGCTGATCTGCTGGAGCTCAAGTCATATGTTGTTCGTGTGGCAAAAGGTCACTCTTCACATGCCAAGGACATGCTCTTTAAACACCCTCAATTATCTGTAGACTGCTGGACTAGATCAGGTGCTTAAAGACAATTAGCTGTGTACTGAATAGGTGGCAAATGTGTTCTGTATGTATTTTTTGTATGTGTCTAAGCATTCCTATTCTCCAGCTCTACTTCCTGTATCCTTTGTGGTTATGTCCATGCCTCTCGTCATATTTCAATTATCATTGCCCTTCCATACTATGGGTAATCAGATGGTTTGTGCAGTTCCATGTCATCTGTCTTATCTTGATTGCTAGTTGCTTTTGGGCGCTGATTCGCTAACCTTCATGTTGGTAGTTTTACAGGTGCTTTTCACTCACAAACCAGCTTTCAAAATTTTGACTAGGGCTGTAGGGCAAGAAGTCAGGAACAACTTTTGGAGGTTTCCTGTCACACATGCCGCACCTCTGGGCAAAAAAGCCCTAAAATTCATGATTGTAGGCCAAGTCTGAAATCAGCCTTAGATAGGGTAGTTTTAATGATGGCATGTTAAAATTCGCAAAACCTTTCACTTTCCAGCAGAGAAAAGGATTTACACCAACAAAATTTTTTCCAACTCCCTTAGAGTTAAACAGTTGAGATTTACCATTTTAGAATCCATTCAGCTCATCTCTGGATCTGGCAGTAGAACTTAAGCTATTAGGATGGCATGAATAGTTTAATTGGATTAGAGGCCAAGTCTGAAATCAGCCTTAAATGAACCTGACCATATACCTCTTGCTTTAAAAATGTGCTCTGTAATGTGTTTTCCACATTAGGTCCTGGAGGTTTGTAGTGGATAGCTGTCATTTCTTCAGATGTTGATATGAAGTGCTGATGACATGAAGTGTTGATGATAGGGTAGTGTTGATGATAGGGTAGTGTTGATGATAGGGTAGTTTTAATGATGCCATGTTAAAATTCGCAAAACCTTTCAATCCCCACATACGAGACGCATATGAGGTCCACAGCATTGCAAGTGCTTTACAGTTGTCTGCTGATCTTTAGACATTTTTCAACACTTGGCAGAGTAGTGTTTTCCCATATCCCCCTGGTTGTTTCCAGCAGAGAAAAGGATTTACACCAACAACATTTTTTCCAACTCCCTTAGAGTTAAACAGTTGAGATTTACCATTTTAAAATCCATTCAGCTCATCTCTGGATCTGGCAGTAGAACTTTAGCTATTAGGATGGCATGAATAGTTAAATCGGATTAGACAAGTTAGCATGGTACTGGTCTAATCCGATTCAATGATTTATGCTAAAATAATAAATAAAGTGCTACTGGGAGATCCGGAGAGCCTACTGCCATATCCAGACATTGGCTAAACGTATTTGAAAATCGTAAAACTTAACTGTTTAACTCTAAGAGTGTTCGAAAATGGACCTGTTTTACAAAAAACTGTTCCTTTAACACTAACAGCGGTGTGAAAACTGCTGTCTTTGCTGATGGAAGGGTAATATCGCTTCAACTTCAGAATCATTTTCCTTTTCCCAGTCCAGAGGTATTTTGAAGATCACGGAATCGTTGGGTATTTAAAGTTTAGAAGTTTAGAAGTGCTTGAATATTAGTGAATATTTTATGGTCATGCCGTTTATACTGGAAGCTTGGTGTGGTGGTGTTATAGTTCTTATTTTTTAACCAAATTTGCTGAAAAACAATGCAGACGAGTTTTGTTGTTGCCTGTGCCTGTGAACAAAGTTGCACATATAATTACAGGTCAAAGCACACCATGATATCATGTTCTACTAACTTGCGGCTCACTCATCTGTCATTGTGATTTTCTTTACAAAACCTTATTTTTAGGAGTATTCATAACCCAAGAGAGCGAGATGACACAATATAAGGCAAGGCAATAATTAGGGGCTGCATTACAGGATGCAGATATCCAGATTTATGCAAAATCAGCCAGCACCATGATTTACTTTTTGCTAACTGATGTAGTGGTGTTGCTGCATGTCTTCAAGTTCATCTAATCATGGTTTTTGTACTTGCACAATGTTTTTTAATTTTTTGAATGCTGTGTTTCTATAGTGTGTGTGTTCTTTTAATTGGACTGTGAGATTGGCAGTAAAGGTAATAAAGATGATGATGATGATGATGATGATAATTGCTGTGTGTTGGCAGGTGAAGTGTGCATGTGGCCAGAGGTGATGCTGCCGTAATGCGGGCCCCTGGCTGTAGGATGAACGTAGCTGCCATTCTGAACGGGCTCCTGGTGTCCATTGTGGCCGCGCTGCTGTGGAAGTACGTGCACCTCAGTGAGCATGCGGCCCAACTAGAGGAGGAGCTGCAACTCACACGCCAGTCCCAGGAGGTCTCGCAGGTGCGAATTGACTACCACGCCGCCCTCCTGGCTCTACAGGAGCATGGCACTCACATGGTCTGCTCAGGCAAGATGCACACAGACCGCATCTGTCGCTTCGACTACCTCTGCTACTGCACCGAGGCCGAGGAGTTTGTGTTCTTCCACGGCAACTCATCAGTTATGCTGCCAAACCTGGGTCCCCGGCGTTTTCAGCCAGCCCTTCTTGACCTGTCCTCTGTGGAAGACCACAACACACAATATTTCAACTTTCTTGAGTTACCCGCGGCTGCCCTTAAGTTCATGGCCAAACCTGTTTTTGTGCCGGACGTCACACTAATCTTGAATCGCTTCAACCCTGACAACCTTATGCACATCTTTCATGATGACCTCCTGCCTATCTCTTACACCATGCAGCAGTTCTCTGACTTGGATGATGAAGCCCGACTTGTTTTCATGGAAGGTTGGGGGGAGGGGGCGCACTATGATTTATACCGGTTGCTCAGCAGCAAGCAGCCTCTCCTCAAAGAACAGTTAAGGAACTTTGGTAAGCTGATGTGCTTTACGAAATCGTATGTTGGTTTGTCAAAAATGACAACCTGGTACCAGTATGGATTTGTACAGCCACAAGGGCCTAAAGCAAATATTTTGGTGTCTGGCAACGAGATCCGCCAGTTTGCTAAAACAATGATGGAAAGGATGAATGTCACAAGAGAAGGTCACACGGACAATGATTACATTGTGGTATTTAGCAGGTCCATTAACAGGCTGATACTCAATGAGGCCGAGCTGATTTTGGCTCTAGCACAAGAGTTTCAGATGAGGACGGTTACTGTGTCCCTAGAGGACCAGTCATTTGCAAATGTGGTTCAAGTGATCAGTGGGGCATCCATGCTAGTTAGCATGCATGGAGCGCAGCTCATCACCTCTTTGTTTTTGCCTCGAGGAGCAGCAGTGGTGGAGCTCTTCCCTTATGCAGTCAACCCCGACCACTACACTCCATACAAGACTCTCGCCTCCTTGCCTGGCATGGACCTTCAGTATGTAGCTTGGAGAAACAACATCATGGAGAATTCTGTGACCTATCCTGAGCGGCCGTGGGATCAAGGTGGAATCTCTCATCTAGATAAGGCAGAGCAGGACCGCATTCTCACCAGCAGAGAAGTCCCCAGGCATCTGTGCTGTCGCAACCCGGAGTGGCTTTTCCGAATTTACCAGGACACCATAGTCGACATACCATCTTTAATGGCCTCCCTCAGAAGAACTTTGCAAATCAAGCCAAACGTGAAAAAGGCCAAAGCTGCAAGCACAGTTCACCCAGGCAGAGTCAGAGAGCCAAAGTGTCAGACCTCTGTCCAGGCCACTAATGAGGCCAAGCTGACAGTGTCCTGGCAAATTCCCTGGAATCTCAAGTACCTGAAGGTTCGCGAAGTGAAGTATGAGGTGTGGATTCAGGAGCAGGGAGAGAACACGTACATGCCTTACATCCTTCCTCACCAGAACTACACTTTCTCCGAAAACATCAAACCCTTTACAACATACTTGGTATGGGTACGTTGCATATTTAACAAGAATCTGTTGGGGCCTTTTGCAGATGTTCTGTTATGTAAAACCTAATTGCCTCTTACAGTGCTGTCACTGTACGATTAATTAAGTTAAAGACAATCATACATAATGATAAAAATCAGTCCTTGATTTTACATGCAAGAGGAGAATTGTAAAGTACACTGGGGTCTACAGCATGCCAGGACTTTAAAGGAAAACAAGGCAACATACCCTGACTAAGGAAAGGGAATGTCTGAGTGGGTGAACATCTTGTTCTTTTCCTGAGATGTGATGTGTTGATGTATGAACACTACCTCTGTCAATGAGGTTATGTTTTTCAGTGCAGTTTGTGTTCATGATGATGCAAAAAACTTGATATAAATCTTATAAATGATATAAATCTCATAAATCTTGGTAGAAAGTTGAGCCATTGCCCAGTGAACAACCTGTTACCTTTTGGAGAGGTTCTGCCTCATGGGAAAGAGTTTTGTTTGACCCTTGCTAACATTGTAAGATGTGGCATTTGGCTATGGCAGTCCTAGTGTCCTTCTGACTGAACTGCTTAAATCTTTTTAAACTCGTTTGAGGGCTTTATACCTTCTCTTAGGATGTACAAGGTATTGTGTCAATTCTCACATGTGGCCAGTAGCAAGTAGTTTGAGCACTGGTGACTGATTCTAGAAGGTATGTTTACAGACATTAACCAAAAGGAAAAAAGTGAATTTGTTCACCATCATGAACATGTCTGGAAAATAGAACATTATGGGAATGGCCTTTTGCTTTTGTCAAACATTTCATGGTACATGTCCATGTTGTAGATGTGTTTTAGATAAACTGATGTTATTTTGGTCATATCGCTACACAAAATATGAGGGCAAAATTGTTCAGTCACACCGAACTTTGCTAATTTTATTATTTTATTAATATTTTTTTAAAATCTGAGATGTGCATCGGATTAATGGTCTTTTGTTCAATGGAGTTTTAAGACTGCTGCAAAATGTTGAGACATTCTGGGGCAGACTTAAAGACAGGTAAGGTAGGTTGTACTGAATACTAGTGAGAAAACTTTAAAGTGTTATTTATCAAAATAAATATTTATTTTATTATATATAATACTGTTTGCTTTGTACTACTGAGTCCCTTTAATGTGAATTTTGTTTTACAGTTCATGAACGGAGTTGAAATATAGTGACTGTAAACATTGTGTTTATGATATACTAGTGGCCATTTTGCACAAGTTTTTGTACTGGCTGTGACAAAACGCTACCATTTCAAGGTAGCTGATATGAACATAGGTGTACATGCTTCATTCTACTGCTTCCGTCCCTCAACGTCAAGGTTTGAGAAGGCCTTTGTAATATTAGCAGGCACTGATTAATTGAAATGCTTTACACATTGAGCATCTTTTAATTTTTTAGCTTTATTCCTTTATGGCCTTAGAATCATAACTATCTTAGAGCTGATTAAACTAATTTGGATTTTATAAGTTGATATGGTGTAGACATTTCCAATTATTGGTGTACTGTTAATTGTCCAAACAGTTTTTACTGAGATTTTCTTTAAAATGTGCATAAAATAAAATGTCAAGCCTTTTTAACTTGGTGTAGGGTCGTGATTTGTGTATGTTTGATTTTGGTTATGATTTGGCTCATTATTTGTAAGCCCTTAGTTGATATTAGACAGCCTGTTATGACTGCCTTCTTAATGGTAGCCTACATATAACAATCTTCAGGGCCTGCTGATGGTAACTATTTAATGCAATATAAATGAGATTAAATCAAAGAATGGTGTTCAAGATGGAACAGTTTAATAGATTGTGCATAGACCACGTTTGAAGGATATTAGAGTAATTTATGTTTAGCTCATCTCTAAGACAGTATCTCTAGCTGACTGTAGCCTACATTCAAATGCTACAGAACCCAAAAATGGAAAGACGCATACCTGACCAGAAACTAAACTTTTTAAATTGCCATTACCACAGTCGAATGCTAGACGAATGCTATCAGAACATGTATCTCACAACAATGTAATGTCAACCCATTTTTGTGAGAAGTGGACTTTCTGAAATGGCCTTGGATAATTGTAAAATCCCTGTGGACTGTGAAATCTCCTGACCATTAGCAGAAGGAGCGGTCTGCTTGTCAGTTTTTGTGGGACCGTACAGTGATATACTATAGCTATAATCCAGTACCATATATTTGTACCTGCCATTCAGTAAATCAGCCGATTTTAATTAGCACAACTCTTAAACCAAGTATGACGTGAATTACTAAAGCAGGTATTAGAACCAGGTGATTTGGAATATGTGGTATTGGATTGTAACTTTTCATACTGTTGATTCACGCTTCAATTCACAACCTTTCAGTCTTTAGGTCTACAGTATAATTTAAATTTTGTGAATTAAATCTTGCTTGCAGAGTGTAAGAGATTGCAGTGTGCGGAAGTAATTTTTTCCTACACATTATCAATTAAATTGTGTTACAGGATAACAAATATCATGCATTACAGACATGGATCCTTTCTGACATACTTGCTTTTGTTTTCTTTTAGGGTGATGTAATTAACCTGGGAAATGTTTCCAAATAAAAATTAGGTGAGCATAGTATAGTATGGTATAGCATGCTCGAGTACACAATTTTGTAGATTTTAGTATGATTAATAGTTTGCAACCAAGTAAAATACATGGTTAAATAGGAAGCAAAGTATTTTAATTTTACAGAAAGAACTAGTTCTGGAGAGCACTTTGAAGAGAACAACTTATACAAGACATAATTGCGAACCGAGGTACTCTGATGACAGTCAAGTGGCTGTTATACTTTAGATACATGTTAGTCATGCTCTTCCATTCCTTCCTGTTATCACATTCAACACAGGCTTTCTTCATTATGGTTAACTATTCCAATGTTTCCAGCACCAAATAAAAAGCCAGAAGAGACATATGTTACAGATTTCTGCAAGGCATGCTTAATCGCAGAGGACAAACCGCAGTCCCAATGCCTCACAGCAATGCTGTGTCTGATTTTTTTGTCTGTGTCTTGTGGTGACAGCTTTATCTGTTTATTTATTTATGTTTTTTGCTACATGCTTTTTTCAACTGTTACATTTCTAATATGACCATGTTACCACATAATATACAGATGAATCCGAGTTGTAAAATGTGTTATTTACAGTTTCTACTAAGGAAACACACCATATTAATTGTAAGCGTAGTACAATGGTCATGCTAATTTTGCATACAGGAATAAAGCTACCAGTTTTATGTCATTCTATAGATTTAAGAGAGGAATATCAACAATTCACTGTACTACGCAATGCAATGTAGGCTACTGTGTGTTGGAATTTCAGCTCTTTCCAGAACATTAAAGTGCAGACTCTTTTTGGGTGTTATCAGCCTATGGCGATGCTTGTTATTGTGTTTAAAATTCATGTTTAAAATGACGGAATACGTTTTCAAAGCAGCAGTATGAGCTGTTCAATTGTAGCATTTCCTCTCTCTACCTAAAGGATGCACCCAGTAATGCTCAACTACAGTTACACAGTTTACTGTATTAAGTAAAATTACTTTGCTTTGAAAACACAGAACCTCTAAAAATTGCTTGGTCAGATCATTCGAAAAGTTTACTGGGTTGTAAAAGTAGGATATTGATATTTAAAAATAGAAACAAATAACCATTTTAATAGCTAGGTTATCAGTAAACAATCTCCATATTCCCATTTTACCAAAGAAAACAACAAAGCAGCTGAAGCCCCTGTTTAAAATTGGTGTGAGCTGTTGTTTAATTGGTTTGATTTGCACAACGATATTACAGAATGATTGAATCTATACAGCTTTTTACACAACTGCAAGTCTCAAAGTGATGCGCAAAACAGATGTTCTCATTATATGAAATCATTACAGAGCACTACCCCTTCATGCATGTCTTTCCTCAGAGAGGGGGCCCATGACAGCAGGGCTAACCATTTCCAAAGACGCTCTCAAGTATAGCCAATGTGCTATTAATGTGTTGACATTTCCTACCACGACCACCAGCAGCAGCAGCAGCTAGCTGTTTCATTCACTTTCTTTGTAAAAACCTGAGGTCACATTAATGTCGATGCAGAAATTCCAAATTAATTAATTTAATCTACATGTTTTAATATGGCAGCCTCCTCTTAAAGGGGACCTTCCATCAAAAAACACTTTTAGTAGCTCTATTTACAATGTGGTGGGTCACAACAAGCAGTATATGCACGCAGCATTCCAAGATGTGAAATTCGACCCTCATGGTTTTACTGGTCATTGAAGGGTCGAGCTAACCAAAACGAGCAGACCAGAGCATGCTAAACCTATCTACGTCACTAGGTCGTAAGCCCTGCCCAGAGCCATGTATGGCAAGCTCACATCCCAAAGAATTGGTGGACAGAAGCTAGGTGAGCAAAAGACAGCGAATTTGCCCAATCAGAAGTGCCTTATTGACACGTCATGGATATTCACGAGGCACACTGGAAAAGCCAGTCGTTCAACCACTAGGCCTGTTATAGCTTACAGAAAACAGCGTCAAACAAGAGATCTAGGACATCATTTTTCACAGAAATGACACACAATGCATTCAACCATAGTGGCGACACAGAAATATGAATAAAAATAACAATGGAAGTTCCCCTTTAAGAGTGTCATTTGCCTGCTGTTTGTCAGGGTCGATAAGCACTTTAGAGTTAGTCAGGGATGATTTGGTCCTCTGTACCACTAGAGGGATTGTGCCATTTATCAGGCATCAGGAGCTCTGGCAGTGCAGCAATGTCAGGGAATTTCCACTGATGACAATCATTTTCACTCTAATAGATCCCTGTAAAATTTGGTGAGTCTTCTATCACTTTTCCTTCTTGTAGTCTCTCAAGCCAAGATAATATCAGGTGTAGGGCTACCCTTTGAAAGGCATTCTGCTCAAGATAGTTCTCACAGGTCCTTGTTAAGTCTCAGTGTCCTATTCTGAATGTGTTGCAGCAGGATGGTCCCTCGTTGCTGAATAGTGTGGACAATGGGCCTCAGGCCCTCGGCTCCCCCTCTGCTCCTCCACAGCTCCTGGTCCACAGATAAAGACCTCAGCAGCATGTTTTCAAGACAACCGGACTGTAGGATGCTCACAGCTCTCGCGGGGAACCTGGCGGTGGAAGTGAAACAGCTCACATGAAAATATCATCCTTGGGAAGGTGAACTGTTATGCCATTATATGCCAAGTCAAATCTATGGGGGTAATATAAGTAGCTATTGGTGACCAGAGGTGGACATCTAAGGTTAAGAAAATCCTGCCCCATTGTTTCAGCCAATTCACTTTACCATCTGATCCTGATTAGCACAACTCTTTAGCCAGGTAGATGAGATAATTAGTGGAATCTCCTGTGTTAAGAGCAAAGTCAAAGGGAATACATGGCAAGACTTAAGCTGTTTTGTTCACCTCTATTCTCAATTTTCTGATATGCAGAACAATCGGCAGTCACCATGTGAATGTGGTCAAAGTACTTACTCATCGATGCCCTCCACTAATCTGAAGTTGAGGTTGTCATGAGGGTGTTGTGGGCGACCTGCGTTGTCTATAAATACCAGCTTGGAAGGATCAGCCGTCCTCACCTATAACAGAAAGGACAAAAATCACAGTGCATTAAAACAAGAAACAAAATGGCTGAGAGTGCTACTTGGAGTAGCCTACTTCATCCGTGTCAGCTTCCAACCGGGCATAATTAGAGAATTTTAAAAAAGATAATTAAGGCACTGTCTTTTATAAACATTTTTTCCCAACCTTTTACAACTTTTTATTTGAGTTTTACAACACATCTATAATAAGTGCACATGACTAAAGAGGAACTGTACATGAATCATCAAAGCTTGTGATGTTACCCTTGGGCTCCTAAGTCCCTACAACCCTACAGTACAAATAAACAACAAGTACACTGATAGTTTTTTTGTATACTATCAGATGGGCAGAAAGCTTCTCTCAGGTTGAAGTTGATTACATGTTATGCTATGCTTTAGACACAGACAGAATTCTCTGAAACTCTTTAAGTACACAAGGACTTAGCAGATAAGAATAGTCTGGAGTTGCTTCATCGGCAACAATCCAATCCCCATTTAGGAATATTTTAGGAACTTAAATCACAATAGTAATTACAGAAGTGGCACTGAACGCTGTTCAACTCTTATAGAGTAAACATTAACACAAACAGAAACTGGTGCTATTTTGAGCAGTACTGAACAGATTCATAACTGTGTCTGAAACCGTTTAACTACCAGGCACATTTTAGAATCCACTAGTGCCGTTACAAGAATTGCCCTATGGATGTGGAAAAAATAGTCTTTTAAGAAACCTGATTTCACAGCTTGTTGTTTTGATAATACAGTGCATTGCATTCACTCTTATCCAGAGTGACTTCGGTACAGGCACAGTCGCAAGGGTTAGATGACTTGCTCAAGGGCCCTTCAGCCATGGATAAAGATGCAAGCGAGCACTGGTTATTCACTTCCCTACGCACATTATTTTTCCTACTGGTATAGGAATCAGACCTGCGACCCTCCAATCCCAAGGCCAACTCCCTAACCATTAGGCCACAGCTGCCTACATAAACAAACAAGAATGGTCACTGTGTATGCTCAAATTAATGAATGTGAATATACTTGCCAGGATATGCACAAGCAGAAGGTCTTTAGGACTTTTGCATTTTACATGCAGCATGTTCTCTACACAGACATCAGAGGGATCTGGTCTGAATCCACAGCAGTAGCGGTCCAAACGATCATTCACCTAGAAAAAAAGTACAAGCACTCCCTCATTCACACATTATTTTTGCTAGCACATACCAGATGGGGCCTCAGTGACTACTTGTATGAACATGTTAATATGAAACTTTGTGCAGATGGACAGAGTTTAAGGTCTCAGGAATGAAAAGTAAATGTTGACAATAGAGATAACAACTCTATATGCATCTTGAATAACTTAGAAAGTCTTCCAGTTGTTTTTATTACATTTTTATTACTGTTTTATAGTGCTAATTATAACAATATGCAAAGATAAACATAAAAAGAAAGGTCACATATGCAGTATTTTTTAACAAAAAATCCATCTATGCCATACATTATTCTAAGGTGATTTCAAATTTCAGCCCTTCCACCAGCTTAAGTGTTAAATGCACATTTAAGGGTATGTATTTCATGTGTTTAAAGGCCCCACTTAGCCCTTTTTTCAAATCAATACAGTGCTATTAGGCCAGGGCCATGTTACAGATATTGACCCCACACTTGTCCCAAATCCAGATCAAATTACATGAGTAAGATTTAAAATGACACAACATAAATCCATACTGTTTATTTTACTATGCAATAATACCACAATTAAACTTTAAAAAGCCAAACTGACATTTCACTAAGAAAGACATCCATGTTCCCTTCAAATTATAAACAATACTGTATACTACATTCTTTGATCATTTTGTTGTGTTTTGGGGTAACATGTAAGATTATAAACTGGTAATGAGCCTTCTGATGACGTTAAAAAATATAACAGAATGCAATGATGGGCAACCTGGATTCAGAAACTACAAACTAGTAGGTTCACTCATATTGCTAATCACCTAGTTCTGCCTGTGCACTTGATTTAAATAATTTACTCATCTGCCTTGCTGAAAATGTGTGCTAATTAGATTCAGTCAATTGAGTGAATGCCTGGAAAAATATGTGGTACTGCATGTTAGCTTCTGAAGCCAGGTTGCCCATCAAAGAAGAAACATAAAAAAACAAACCTCTTGTCATCTTACCTGCAGCAGGAAATCAAACAATGCCATGCGGCCCCATTCAGAGTGGTGTACTCCCACACAGGGTGTGGCGTTTAGGGAGACCTCCACCCCACACCTGCTCTGCAGCCCCTTCTGGTACTGAGGCCAAGTGAGAGAGAAAGAGTTCTGGTCATTGTCCACCTCATCCAGATGATGAATGCCTGGATCCCACCAAATGATAGGTCTAGCCATTCCACTGATATACCTATAAGGAAGCAGTTTGCTTTTGAAGTTTCTGAGCACTGAGGGAAGGCTTCTGTTAAGCCCAAGTACCCTGTCCAGGTGAAAAGCCAGTACCTCAAACCAGTCACTGGGGCGCTTGATTAGGGCACATGAGCCCAACTGACAGTGTTGCCTGTGTTCTTGCACAACCTCGGTCTCTCCAGAACTCAAAGCTACCTGAAGGACCTGCCCGTGTCCTGGGACCCTGGCCTTGTTGAGAACCTCTGAGCCTGAGAGGAGCGCCATCTTGTTCACATCATCCTTGCTGAACCATGGCAGGGACTCAAGTGTGGTCTCGCTCCACTTGTCATCTGATATCTGGCACAGATTAGACTGTGTGTCCTGCATTTGTTCTCTTGGTATGCTCTCTTTTCCGGTGAAGGAATGGGACCTCTTCCATGAGGAGCCTTTTACATTTCCTTCATGTTGAGTCTCCTCCCCTGAGACCTCTCTCACAGTCTGCTGGGCCGCCTCAGGCTCTCCCACAGCTACACTGCCATGTCCACCTTCATCTTGGGTGCGTTTCTGAGTATGCTTATCTGCACCTTCAGGGCTAGTGTCCGGTGTTTTAGCAGTCTGGGAGATGCTTGCCATTTTTATGGAATATGTTAGTGGTTGTTTAAAAAGGATAGCTTTGTTTTCAATGAATACCTCATTGTCTGAGGAGGCAGGGTTAGGCGAGTGAGCTCTCCCTCTGTTTGAGAGTCTCCCCTTGGTCTTTGCTGAGGAAAACTCTGTTCTGTGTTTGAGTTTCATTAAAGAATCTAGATTTACTTCATTCCTATGGGTTTTATCTCTCAGTTTTTTGTGGCGAGCCATAAACATCAGCTTAGCATGGTTCTCTATATTGTTGTGTCTCCAGGCCCCACTGTGTCCTGAGACAGGTGGTGGAGGGTGGTCACGCTCAACATTTTCTCTCCCCTCAGGAGACCTCTGCTTGGGGCTTATACTCAGGCCCTGTAGTGGTGGTGCCACTGTCACCTTGGGGAAAAGGGTAATGGTGTTGATCAGGGCCACAGACAGGGTGAAAAGAATCAAGGAGGTCACCGCAGAACGTCTCTTCACACAGATCTTTAGTAGTGATCTCAGAGCCTATTGGGAACAAAAGACAAAAGCTAAACTAGTTTAAAAAAATAATAAAATGGATTGCTAGACAGCAACAAAGTACTATTTTGTGCAGAGAGAGAATGAATGCAAAGTTCAGTCTTTTCAGTTATCCGTTTGGCCTTTATTTGTCTTTTCTAATCAGGTGCTCACATAACACCTTTGCAGTACTAAAAGCAACCCATGCCTGTCACTATTAACATAGCATTTGTGTGAGTAACTAAAATCTGTAAATGTCTGCAAAATCTCTAAATGGCATCAAAAAAGGCAGACAGGGTGTAAATGTAATAAAAAACTATCTGCAGATTGTTGATAGGATTAAGCGATGCCATAAAAAAATATATGCAGAATTTGATAACCATCTTGGCTGAAGCTGAGTATGACAGAAAGCCTTCACTGGATGGAATGTCTCAAGTACATGGGATTTCTTGCCTGTGGCTGGCTGCTTTATGACTTTTCCAGACACTGCTTGTGAAAGGCATTCATTATCTTGCACGCAGAAGAACGTCATGCCTGCTGAGACCCACTAAGGATGCAGCACTCCTGAGCCTCGACCTTCTCTCTCTAAGGTAACCCACACCTGCTCTGGCTACGTACATGCTCAGACCTATTTACGAATACATTTTTGCAAGGCAGCAGAAGTATACACAAATTTACTGTACTCGCACCCGTGCAATGACAATATGATGGAATTCTATATTAATATTTAAACATTTCTTAAAGCAACCATGAATTACCATTTATCAGATTACACTTTTACAAATGGAAAATGTGTGTCAAGTATGGAAATATATTCAGACCAACACAGATCTTACATTAAGTTTACTTTTAGCCAAATGAGAAAATAATTGCTGGGCAAGTACTTTTCATGCTAGTTTATCATATAAAAGTCTTTAAAGATATTTGACAGGCATCTTTAAAAATACTTTGAGATGGGCAAGAGAATACTGCCACAATATAAACCACCACGGTGTTTGTTGCATTCGCTTGAGCTTTGTAACACCTGCTCAATATTTTTACCAACTTAGTTAACCAAGTTAACTAACTGGTTAATCCTTATATTTCTAAGCTGCTAATGAAGATATAACTTCTTTGAGTACCGCCTAAAAGGGTTATTAACAGTTTCTTGTAATGTTGTATCGTAACCAACTAGGCTATTTATAAAAGCTATAAAAAACAGGGTGGGCCAAAAATATGGGACACATTTTAAATGCTTACATCTTGGAAAGTGAAAAAATGATAGAGAGTAACAAATATATTTGTGAGAATGTTCAGGAGTTTTTGATACGTTAATTTCTCTGGACACCACTCTGGAAGTGAATGAAAGACGTCTAAAATGAAAGGTTAGGTTTAGGAAACCATTCTTTTTTATAAAAACACAGCCAAGAACATTTCAACTATAGACTTGAATTAAAAATTCTGAAGAGGTAATTAAACAATAGAAACATTTCCGAGTCAAAATAAGTGAAATATAGGGAAACTGTCAATGATTGAAATTTGTGGCATGCAGCTCTGTGCATGGCTCCCTACCACAGTGCACCCTCCCTACTTCAGGGCACAGCCTGTCTCACAGAAGTTTCTTACAGCACGTAAGATCACCATTTTGAAGGAATTTCAGCAGTGGTGGCAGAATGGAATCCTGTAATAAGCGCAAGCTCTGGCCTGTGTTTGGGATCCACATGCAGAGCTGCATGCCACAAATTTCAAATATGTTCACTATATATAGTGCACATTGTAGGGGACAACACAATGTAACTGACACACTATGCAGTGAATAAGTGAACATTTCGGACTTGCCATAGTTAGTACAACCATAATACCAAAAGGCAGAGAAGGCATGTTGTCATGCATGAGGACAGTACAAATGATGAGATGGAAAATCCAATCTAAACAGATAAACCCTTCCATCACAATGACAATTTATTTGGTAAACTTATGAACAATATTACTTGTTCATAGACCTTATTTATTTATACCTGCTATAATGTTGTTGTACATTTTAGAATCTATATTCTAATAGCTTTTACCTACTGTTTTCTAATCTCTGCATCTGTTCACCTGCTCAAATGACATCTCATTGTACTTGTTTAGTGACAATAAAGATGTCACATCTACTCTACTTTATAAGATTTTTCTTCAGCCTATTTTAAGTGGGCTGCTGTGTGCAGCATAGCTGCAAAAATGTCTTTGTAATAACAATAAAACTCTTCAGAGCCATATAGAAACATTTTAGCACAGTCATGCAGGTGGTTCACAGCACCCATAGGACAGGTTGTAGATGGCTGGTAGTCTCTGAAAACAATGTGCTGGAGAGGTCACACCTAGTGTTCAGCTCCTGACATTACTGTCTCCTCAGGAACCTGGATTCATCTGGACTATTTTACACACACATATACACATACACACACACACACCACTCACTCACTCACACACACAGACACACACATACAAACACACACACACACACACACGCACGCACCCAAGCACACACACATAGAACCAACGCATATAACCAACTGTGAAAACACATACCTGATGTCTTTTAAACTGGAATGTGTTTTTTGGTGCCTTTTAGTAAGTTAGAACTTGTTTTGCACGCCACAACCATAATATCACATCATCTAATGAAATCAATATGTCTTTAGCACATCTTACACTTTGTGGTCACAATCGCAACTGTTCATATAGTTGATGTAACTTTAGCAGGTGTGGAAGCACAGCTGGGCCATGCATAAAACTCCTAAAATTCTACAGTCGTCTTGTGTAATTTGCAATCAGTCTCCAAATGTTTATTAGTCATCTGTTCACAAGCACCTCCTTCGGTTCTTTTGGGACTTTAAGTATGTCAGCACACTCACCACTTATCAGCTTTGTGTGCTCCAATATTAAAAACAATACTTTATTAATATAAAACATTAGATCAAAGGTAGCTGACCAGTGAAATGTGAATACACCAAATGCATCAATATAAATAAATATATTAGTAAAAATGTAGAAGATTTTATTTGGAATTTAAAATAATAACATTACATCAAATCATAACTGCACCGGTAAGAACGCTCGTTTGGCTGATTTAGGCGTCTGGGGTGTGCCTGATAGGTCATGGGTAGGACACAATATAGACACTCTGAAATTTTCATCATAAAAAAATACACGATGTGAATTTCCACGTTGCATCTAATTACTCAGGTAAATTTTGAGTGGAAGCCCACATTCGCAGGTATTGGGGTCCTGCATTGTTTGTTTATGCATGCGCCAAAGGGTGACAGTTTATATATTTGTTTGCAGGTTTCTTATAGCGCTGTATACAGACACTTACCATGATGAGACAACTGAACACTGAAGACCTCTGGTGTCTTTCGATGCAAACGCGGATCCAACATGTTTAGTTAATCTCATCTCTCATGTGCTCCCTGCCACATCATCTGCATTTTTCTTCACGAAAACGCGCACGAGAAGAACGCCTCCTTCACATTGTTCATCACTTTACTAAAAGTAGAGTGGCAATCCGTGGTGGCTGCATTGCTTTACTTTAGAACGTAGCATTTTATTGTAGATGCTCGTAGTAGCTGGTCGTACTGTGCATGTATAGTGCTAGAAATTGTTAGGCTACTAATTATCGCGAACCTCCAACAACTATCTTCGCGATGATTTCGACAGGTTGCCCTTTGAGGAGCTGCACAGATTTGGCTGCAAAGTTATCGCAATTCCTCAAGTAACTAGAATGGGACGGTTCTTATGAAAGGTTACTTCACAGTAAAAGCTCTCGGTGTGACTCCAGCAAGGATAGGATAGGTTAGGTTCTTAAAGGAATGCAGTGAAACTTGAGAACCGTCGGCCTCGATTCTACAAACGAGGGGAAAAACGATGGCCTGAAAGGCTCATATATTCTGCACACCACATCTTGCTTTGCGGGCTACATAAAAAAACAGAAGATATTACAGTTTTTCTCAGTCGCTTTGGTACTTTTCTCACAACACTATTAACATTTGCGCAGCATTTAGTGCATTTCTCAAAACAGTTAGTGCAAACTGCAAAACCTAGTGGATAACCTGCAAAAGCACGTCACTTGCTCAAAATGGATAGTCAATTCCTCAAAAGCAAGTATTCATGTCAATGAAACTGCCAGTGTCATCAAAATGAGAAGTCTTGACATCATGTTTATGAACAAGATAGTCAAATGGCTTTGTCATGTTTTCATTATGACAATTACTTCTCTTAGTGTTTTCCAATGCATGAAAAAAAGGTTAGAACTCATTGACACTACCTGAAAATGCTCAAGACAGCACTATACACTACCTGTACAGCCATTTTACGTAAAACTACAGTAAACAGTACACGTTGCTGTAGGTAGGGGAGTGAGTACAAGACACTGAATATGTACATTTCCTATTTTTACTGTATATGCTCTTTGCAATTCTACAGCATTGTGCAAAAGAAAAATACAATACAGTCACTTATTTAGAACAAACATAAGAAACACCCTTTTGGTAGAGCTGTGCACAAATGTGAACAACATACGTAACAGTACATATTGTAACTGAAAATAGGTAAATCATTCTGGCACATGCAGACGTTCTTGTCTGTCTAGCCATATATTTTCATCTACATCACAACGGATATCATCCCTTGTGATGTAGATGTGATCCTGGAGTGGTAAATCCACCGTCTGCATGACTCTGCTGCAACAGAGCAGACCATTTACAGTGCTGAACATTAGAGTATACATACAAGACATGTTTTACCTGTACATACTAGTGACGGTTGAACTAATAGTTATGAGAATTTACATTCTGATCTGAGAAAAGCACCAACGCAACTGAGAAAAACTGTAATACTTCACACACCTCCTTGTGAGTAAAAGCTTAAGTTCACCTGAGAGCAACTGTTCAATTTAGGAGACATTTCCAGCAAAAAAAATTATAAAGAAAGGTATAAAATTTGCTTGACAGGATTTGATAACGAGTTCAACAATTTTGTATGTAATGACTCAAGCAATAAAACTAAGACTAGTAGCTTTATTGGGAATGACTATTCAGCATCCACAAGTATAGTTCATTTTGACTGACATGACATAAGCAAATGAAAATGTTAAAAAACAACATTGCATTGTATAAAAGCAACTGACACATGTCCAAAAGCATTGGCAATTTGTTCAGAGGAAGGAGAAAATGCTATTATGAGGTGCACAAATGACTAAATGTTGTGGAGGTTGAACTAATAGTTATGAGAATTTACTTTCTGATCTGAGAAAAGCACCAAAGCGACTGAGAAAAACTGTAACAAAAACAACATCATTACCACAATAACAAGGGCGAAAAAGACTGAAATGGAAAGTAAAATAATTGGCACAACTTGTTTTTTAACTATGCGAGCACTCACGTGTGAAGAAACAGTTTGGTTACTAGAGGAGGTTCTCTTTACATTATGTGTAGGCTATGCATGCTCTAAAAGTAATCAGGAGTCTGTAGATGGCTTTGTGAGTATTGGATTAATCCTAGTAGGGTTTAGACTTGATTTCTGGAGTAAGACTCTGCCTGTAGGCTACCTTTTACGAGGCATGGGACGTTCTTACCCCGTTGTATCTCTTTATAATACTGGTATAGTCTGCAGTTGCATTCAATACGCAATGCTGCCCTCACCTGCCTATTACAAGAATTTGTTAGTCTGCATGTCCATGCACACCTAGTCCCAGGATACAAAGTTGGCTAGAAAAGGTTTCACAAATAATCTTCCTTAACAATGAATTCTCTTTTGGTTGGCTGATGAGCTGGGCATTGACTTCGTAAGAACTAGCTAGAGTTAGCCAGATCAGTTACCCTAGATCTCAAAAGAAAAGTTCCATATTAATGCGCTTATGAATGGTAACCATAACAATTAGCCAAGCGGTCCAAAGGTTCTATTCTACGCTCCACTTTTCCGTGACAGATGCTAGGCCTAAAGTAGCAAATCAACCGGTTCTTCTGGTAGTTTAAGCACATCTTGCATATGAAGGGAATTTTGTATTATAGTTGCCCCCACCCTGCCATTATTTCCACAGAACCGGTCACCTGAGCCGCCGTTATCCCTGGTCTGCCTGTCCACACATCTAGTTCGAGGATAAAAAGTAGAAAAGGTTTCACAGTGCCTCAAAACTCCTTAACACGTCTGCCTTTATTCACCACGCTATCTGAAACATGTTTGTAGCCGAATTCTTTGACCTATAGTTGTTATAAACGGTCACTGTGTTTTTGCCGTTTCACATTACCATTGCACTTGTTTCGGCAGCACTGATTAAAAAATCTCACCGTCTAAACGTAACAGAGTAGGCTAGCCTACATAGCACAATAAAAAAAACCAAAAACCTTTTACAACAGCTGATAAGTTTATAATTAAGGCAGGAGATGAGATGAGATCATCCACACCACACCATATCCCCAACACACACACACACACACACACAAAATAAAATGCAAAAAAGATGTAGGCATTTCTACTGCATTGGGACATGGAGATTTAAACTAGAATATTTTTTATCCAAACATTTACACAAGAACATTTCCTTTCATCCATCCATAATTCACCTTATCAATCAGCTTGTGTTACCTTACTCCTGCCCTTGACCTAAGCTGTAATTGATGGTAAAATTGCTGACACAATCAGTCATATAGTTTTTATTACATGCCTGTTCAGCACATTTTTTTCTGAAATCTCCCAAATGTGCAAGGGATGTAATGTTTTTTTTACACTGAGTTTATTATGTCATGTGTACTACATATGCCAAATGACATGATTTTGTACACATGTTGAAAGGTCACTCTTAAGAAACACATCCAAGATTTTGAGGGCAACTTGTGGTACTATCTTATCTAATTTTCAGTGCAGACTATAAATTTGTAGAGAGTTCTAACAGCACAACATTCTCGCCTACCTTCTGAACACATCTGTTCTCATCAAGATGAAGTTGGGATTCATATTGGTCGTTTGCATTCTTTTTCATGTAGAATGCGGGCCTTTAGGTGGTAGCGAAAAGGGCTTTAACAAATTGTTGCTTATTTCTTTTGATGGCTTCAGATGGGATTACGATCAGGACGTGGACACCCCTAATTTTGATGCTTTAGTTGAAGAAGGGGTTAAGGCAAAATACATTACTCCACCAATGATTACTATGACATCCCCCTCACACTTCACCACCATCACAGGTAAGGAGTTTATTAGTTTTTTAAGTTACTTGATAACTAAGAAACACAGAACACCATTGCGGGTTAACAACTACATAGCTGAAAGAAGAGTGTTGAATTGACTCTGACATTTTTAGCACTTTTCAAGATTTATATAGCTCCACACTCTCCAGAGTTAAATTAACACTTGGCAATTAACACTCAAAATGTGAAATAAACCTGACTGTGGGCAGAATTTAACTCAAAAATGCTATAATTACACTTACACAGGTTCAATGTTGTTAAGTACTTAATAAGTAAAATTACACAGAATATTTTATATGTGTGAGTATATGAGGCTTTACAACCGCAGCTGCCAGTATATTTTCATCAGTTTTGAGTAACCAGACTTCAGAGGTTACCAACCCATACCAAGTACTTTACATTCACTAAATAAACCTAGATTTAGAAGCTACAATCTAATTGCACATATTGCAAATCACCTGGTTCTATATGTGCCACTTCAAGCAGGTGATTTCAATAAGTAACTGGTTTTGTGAAAGGCTGGAACAAATTGTGGGTATAGGTTTGTGACTTCTGGAAGCCAGGTTACTGATTTTCATAAAGACTTTCAACATTTAATCTGTTAAACTAAACAGAAATGTCTCGCTTATATGTTAAACTTGAAGACTCAGAGGTGGATATCCTGGCTTCTATACACTGTAGGCTAATGTGTGTCAGGTGAATATTTTTCAAACCACCTTCAATTTACAAAAAAATATATGGTAGGCTATGTTCTACTTGCTGTTCAAGATAGTCTTTTTGGTCATTTCTTTGTGATTTTCTCTGTGACCTTTAATTGGGTACTGATATCTATAGCCAGGGAAACTGTACTTCAAGGTTAGTTACGTAAATGAATCTAAATGACTGTAGGTGGGGGTTTAAGGTCAAACATGATCATGGTCTTTTTATTGTTCACTATACCATCATCAAATCATTATATGAAATCTGCTGGGTCATTGTTGAGATAAGAATGTTCTCCAAAGTTTTTATTATCTAAACTGATTAGAATATATAGCTGATTAGATAGACTAATCAGAGTCATATTCACCCTTGTGGACTTTAGCTAAGCAGTCTCCGCATCAGTTTTTGTGCGTCAAGGATCAGTTACAACCAACAACAACCTTTCCATCAAAATTAATTGTTGTGTGTGTTGAGATAAGAGATCGTGAAGACCAACCAATACATAGTAATCATTTACATCACATTACACTTTAATGCTTTTATCCGAAGCGACTTAAAATAGAGGACACAAATCAAGATACAGAAATGCAGACAATAAGAGAGTAAGCAGCAGTATAACAAAGTTAGTATAGACAAGGTACAGCACAGTGTTGGTAAGTGAAGATTATTTTTTTTAGGATGGGGAGTACTGCCGGAAATAGAAGGGTCTGTTGAATTATGATAGTTTATCATAATATTCTATATATACTTCTGGGTATAGGAAGATGGATCGAGGATCATGGGGTGGTTCATAACATGCTGTTTAACTCTACGACGCTGCTGAAGATCACTCATAAAGAAACCATGAAGCGCTCAGAGTGGTGGGACAATGGAGCCTTGCCCCTCTGGATCACAGCGCAGAATCAGGTGTGAACACTTAGGAGGAGCTAACTAATGCCCATTGCCCAGTGATTGTCACGTGAAGATATACACACGCACACACACACACGCACAAACACTCATAAATAAACAGCATATATACATATTTGTAGGTAATGAGTGCCTATTGCCCAGTGATTGTCATGTGAGGAGATACACTGTGCCATAGTACACACACACACACACACTGATAGTAGACAGACAGATTCCTTCAACACACACACACACACACACACACACACACACACACACTGTAAGAAGTGCTGCTTTGAAATAACTTGAAAAATGCATGCTGCATGGATCCTTTTTTGTTGGTTTCACTTAAATGTTTTTTAACAGTTTTTCTCCATGGGTTTGGCTCATTTCTTGAAACTGAGATGACATTCCTATAACTATAAGGTCATTTGGCCAAACATTCTTACAGTTCTGCACAACACTTCAGATAACCAGCAAAATGTCATATGTCTCCAAAAACTGTTCATTCATTCTTCAAAATAAAATCCATTTCCCATTTAAATAGTCAACACCATAAAAATTACACAGATCCTTCTCAATTGCTTTGGCTTATTTTCACTCATTCAGTACTTTTGTCAAAACTAACTGGATTGTTCAGCACAACTACACGGATCACCTGCAAATGCTCATATCTCTCCCAAAACAGTTTACCCATGTGTGAAAACTAAATTTCCTTCTCAAATAAATAGTCAGTGCCCCCAAAATGCATTGTCCCTTTGGCATTGTGTAAGCACTGCTTAGACATTTTGTCATTATGGCTACACCACAGCTACACCACACACACTGCACTCACTCTGCCAAGGAAATTGTAACTATTTTTATTCACACGTAAAGGGTCCTTGGATGAGTGGTGGACCATGGCACGGTGGAAGTTCATATTGCCTCACACACAATGACAAACTGTGGTAGGTGGGGCCCTTTGAGACCCCTCTCATTTTCGGGGACTAAATCCATAAAAAGACAGTCTAGGAAAAGGAGGAGCTTCTGGGTGCTGTACGGGCCCAAGCCTACAATGTGTGTGGCCACACCATTTATCACACATTGTAATATTTCCCTCTCACTGACCGGGTCGTCTACTGTGGCCCGTGGGCCAAGGATGTTTCAGCCGCGCCTGTGGCCCTTGACCAGGTTGAAACCAGCCTCATCAACAAATAAGAATGTGAGGTGTTTCATTTCCCTCCAATGCCATTATTCTCTACAAAAAAGAAAAATAAAACCAACTCAGTCATATAGATGGGTCATACACAGCGGTAATATGTTCTTCACAAAGTCAATATAACCCACTGCGGTGGTTCCAAACCTGGAGTACAGACCTATGCAGAGGTACTGCAGGTAGTATTTGACACAAAGAGAAGGGAGAAATACTGATGACAGTGTTCAGTTCTTAGTCAAAATGCGGTCAGATACTGTAAAGCTAGATTCCGAAGGTAAAGAGGATACTGAAAACCCCCCAAAATTGGAACCTCTGCATAGTGTAGTTATAGGCTACAATGATAAACAACAAATAATTGACTTACCTGGTATCACAGTTCTTTCACTCTTTCACTGTTAGATTGGACATCTGCGATGTGGGAAACTTATCCTTCGTTAGTCAAGACCTAATTTCACCTGTCACCTATTCATCTGACTGTCATGAATTTATGACATGTTCCAAAAAATGTATACTATATTGTATTATCCTTACCTAATTTTGACAATTGAACAGACTATTCTGCATATGATGCAATGAAGTTGCGCTGACATGTTTTGAAGAGAATGACCATTACACTGAGAACCAACTAATTGGAATAGATCAGCAAGATCTATTCATTTGGAAAATGTGCTAAATGTGGGCTGATTGTGTTAACTGTAGGTAAGTGTACATAACCATTTCCAAAGATGCACTAGACACTTGAGACATGTACAAAGCATTTTAAAATTTGATGAAAGCAATGAGAAATGCCATTCTGTTGTGACAAACTGCAAGTTGGTTTGGGGATTTGTCCATGTTGTTTTGAGAATGTCATCTCAGTTTCAAAAAATGAGCCAAACCGATGGAGAAAAACTGTAATAAATGTTGTGGTGGTCTCTAGTATTAATGAATGTCCCATAACCCGGTTTTGGTAAAAAAAATGCTTTAGTGCGTCTGTTTTAGGCTGTGCTAGTTTGGTTGAGGAGGTGGCACAGAGAGAACGACAGGATTTTGGCTATGCTAGTTACAGGCTAACATCATTCAAAGCCCATTCGGTCATAGCACACCAAATAGAAGATCAAAATGTTCTAAACAAACACATGTACTGAACGATATCTTGCTAGGTGAATGTGTGCTGCAATTGGACTCCTTTGGTAATCACAATTATTTTAAAGTCACGAAATGACATATGGAATTTTCTTATCTGCTCGTTATTCTGTCTATTTTCTTTTATTGACTAATGGAGGCAATGGGGTCAGAAGAGCATTTTCATGTGCAGCATACATATGCAACTAAACGGTTTCTTGTGGAATGACACCTTTAACAATGCCATGTACTGTATAATCATAATTTGCATGGCATTGTTAAAACAAATGTAAAAAGATCCATGCAGCATGTTTATGTATTTTTTTAAGTTGGCTCTATGTTATTATTTTTTGCAGTGTATATATTAATTACATGCTGTACATATTTGCTGTGATGGGCATCCTACATTCAGAAGCTACCTGCGCACATAATATAGGTGATTTCAATATTATTTTTATTTACCTGGCTAAATAGTTGTGCTAATTAAAATAATCTCATAGGTGAATGGCTGGAACAAATACATAGTACTAGAATGTAGGCTGCCCCTTACAGCATATTTGCAATTGACTGATGTATGTAATGACTCATTTGTAGTAAAGTACACATAATTCTACACAATTTATTTATTTTTCCATCAGGGGCTGAAAACGGCATCTTTTTACTATCCCGGGGGTGGTGTCAACTACAGTGGGCAAGCAGTGAACCGAGCACTCGTTGAGTCTTACGGTATGCCCGACGACAATGAGACTGAGTGGCAGCAGAACATCGACACCGTCATGGACTGGTACACCAAGGAGGACTTTGACTTTGTAACCCTGTATTTTGGGGAACCTGATAATGTAGGGCATGCCAAGGGTCCTGAGACACCTGAAAGAAAGAGAATTATCGAAATGATTGACCGCACACTTAAGTACCTCAGAGATGCCATCACAAAGCATAAACTAACAGACAGTCTTAATGTCATTATCACATCTGACCATGGAATGACCACGATCAAGAAAGAAAAGCTTCATCCAGGTGTTGAAGAGATCATACTCTCAAGATACATTAATTTCCTGAAGCAAGTGCACTTTGAACTGCTTGATTATGGTGGATTTGCGATGATTAGGCCAAGAAAAGGTCAAAAGGAAAAGGTTTATGATTTGCTGAAGAATGCCCATCCAAATCTGACTGTGTACAGGAAAGAAGATGTTCCTGAAAACTTTCACATAGCCAAAAACAGTAGAATCCAAGATATCATTCTTGTGGGAGACTTGGGTTACAACTTAAATTCAGTGAGTATCTACTTGGCAGCACTGATGATAAATACACAGACAGAAAAACATTTAATGTATCCCAAAGGAAATCAAGGCATCTATTAGCTTATAAATACACATTGGCACATATTTACAAAACTCACAAAAGGACAGCTGTGAGATGATTACAGATAATAGTGTAATCATTAAGTATCACAGAAAAAATGGTATGATATAGTCAAAAGGTATCCAAATGTGGAAGTGCAAATGTGAGCAGAAAAAGGGAAGTCCTGTGCAAATAACTGCATCTGACAAAGACAGACAAATACAATACCCCATAATTTTATTTTTGAGGTAATAGTGAGAGCATCAGTAAATACAGCAGTATGTTAGAGTTTGAATACCTATCCCTTATACTTCCTCTGATACAGTTTGTTAAGATATTGCTTGTGCATACATAACTCTGATCTGACATCATATACAAAATTGTTGCTTAATTACTCAATCGTTACTGATTGTATTTTGTTTAGATTAGGGAACTAAGTAATCTTTACATGACAAATAACGTGTTTGTTTATTGATCAAAAGCATTTTTACATAACTGTACACTATAGAACTGTCTTGCAAAATATGAAACCATTTCATTTTTATATTTAAAAAACAATAAGGCAACAGGTAGCACACCGACTTTGCCCATTTTAATGTTTTAATGCATTTTGCCACCCTAAGTGATGTATTAAAGGGGTCCTTCCGTCAAAAAACACTTTTAGTAGCTCTATTTACAATGTGGTGGGTCACAACAAGCAGTATATGCACGCAGCATTCCAAGACGTGAAATTAAATCCTGGTTTTACTGGTCATTGAAGGGTCAAGCTAACCAAAACGAGCGGATCAGAGCAGGCTAAACCTATCTACGTCACTAGGTCGTAAGCCCCGCCCAGAGCCATGTATGGCACGCTCACATCCCAGAAGAAGAACAGTGGACAGAAGCTAGGTGAGCGAAAGACAGCGAATTTGCCCAATCAGAGGTACCTTATTGACACGTCATGGATATTCACGTGGGACACCGGAAAAGCCAGTCGTTCAACCACTAGACCTGTTCTAGCTTACAGAAAACAGCGTCAAACAAGAGAACTAGGACATAATTTTTCACAGAAATGACGCACAATGCATTCAACCATAGTGGCGACACAGAAATATGAATAAAAATAACGATGGAAGGACCCCTTTAATGTGCACAAAAAAATCCTAACTGCAGCATATGATGCTGCAAACATTTAAAAGAAAAGGTGAGCAAGTAGTTTATAATTTAAGAAACAACATTAATTTATTAATCTTAATAGTAAATAATACATAAATCTTAACTTTAAAAATTGCTTCTTGTCCTTATATGTAATGATTGAAATCCTACATTTTGCATTTTGTAGTGCAGTATCTACAGAGTGTTGATCAGAATAATTCTTAAATTACAGTGACCCTGAAGTGCAAAACACAAAAACAAACTAGGCCTATGCAGTCGTCTTCGACTGCTAAAGGTATATCCCCGAAACGCGATGCTTCAAAGCCCCCAACATTCATACTGTATTTCATGAATCTACCCTAGAACATTGAAACACCAAATCTGGGACAAATCCATCCAACTGGTCAGAAGTTATGGGCCAAACCAAAATTCAGCCATCTTGAATTCAGCCATCTTGAAAGTGTTGGCCTCCAAACTCGAATAAGTTCATGAACCTACCCTAGAGCATTAACACACCAAATCTGGGAGAAATCCATCCACCCAGTCAGAAGTTATGGGCCAAAGAAAAATTCGGCCATCTTGAATTCAGCCATCTTGAAAGTGTTGACCTCCAAACTCGAATCAGTTCATGAACCTGCCCTAGAGCATTCACCCAAAAAATCTGGGACAAATCCAAACATCCGTTCAAAAGTTATCGCGTTAACACGAAAGACCTTACGCGGCGGACGCGGCGGCGGACGCGGCGGCGGACGCGGCGGCGGCGGCGGCGCACGCAAAACCATTACATCCCCGACGCTCCGCGTTTCGGGGATATAATGAAGTCACAACTACAAATTAAAAAACACCACAATGGCAAATCAAGAAACACAAATCCAAAAATATGAACCACAAAGGCAAATCATAAAACACACTACAAATAAAAAAAACAGTGGCAAACTATAGCTGCAGGCAGAGACGAGGGGGCCAAGCATCTGCCCGTAACATCACCTGTACAATTTTTCCTATAACAGTGCCCTATAGCAAGTGCCTCTATCAAGTTTGGTTGGCATATGTGAAGTCCTTCCTGTTATATAACTTTATTTTCTGCTTGGCAGCTTTGCCATGAATTTTGGTTAGCTGTGACATGCAAACGCTTTCACTGACCAAACAACTGTTGTGTATAGTTTGTTAGTTTGGTCTGGAGATCATCTATGGCAAATTTCACAATGATTAAGCAGGATTTGTGGCCTGTGCAAATTAAGTTTTATTTTTTAAAAATATCTAATATGGCAACCACTATAATTAAGTGTTTTGGTCTTGAGACGCTTTGGTTTATTAACCCACTCAAGAATTGTGTTTTTAATTAATAACAACAGTTCAGGAGGTGTCCTGAGTGCTGTGTGTGTATGTGTGTGTGGGGAGGGCGGGGGTGCAAGGGCTGTGTCAGGTGTGCTGTGTGTGCACCGGGGGAACTCCAAAAACATCTGGTGGTCAGAGGGCTGCGGCATGTGTGTGTATGTGTGTGAGAACTGTGTCCTGCAGGCTGAACAGTCCATTTCCAGGATGAGGGGAGTCCTTCAAAATCCTTTGGGCCTTTACAAGTACTCTTCTAGAATAGATGTCCTGTAGAGCAGAAAGCAGAGTTCTGATGGTGCGTTCAGCTGAACCTACTACTCTCTGCAGAGTACTGCAATCTCTGGCTGTGGAGTTCCCATACCAGGTGATGATGCTGCCCGTTAATACTCTCTACACGCGCCACCCTCCATGAAATCAGCTTCAATGGTAGCTGTCCCGGTAGTGCCGCTTCCCATCTTTAATAGTTCTCCGTAAACTGTATGATGCTGCTTTGTAATCCGCCCGAAATAAGCCCTGCATAGTAAGCGGTGGTTCGTGTCTTTAAGGCCATTTTAACTTTCTGTCCTCCCATGGCTTGATGGTTACAGTCGGAATGATGGTATCAGTTAGCAGATTGATGTAACTCAATGCCACTTCAGTAAACTCGTTGATATCGACCGACATTGTTTGGAACATCTCCCAGTCAACGTTGCTACGATGATGTAGTCCTGTAGCCTGGCTTCCGGTTGATTGGTCCAGCGCTTGACCTCTAAAGTTGGTAGAGACTTAGCTTTATAACTCTCCCTGAACCGTGTGTAGCAGTGGTCCAATATGTTGCCACCGCGCGCTGGGAAGTTGATTTGTTGAATAAATTCAGGAATGGACCGGGTTAGGTGTACCTGGTTGAAATCGCCAGCCACAATAAGCACAGCCCCCGGGTACTTATGTTGCTGCCTATTTAACACTTCCTGCAGCTCTGTTGCAGTGGTGTCTGTATTTGATTGTGGGGGGATACAGACAGTGGCCGTTCTAAAGTCTTTTACTCCCTGGGCGAGACCACCTCTCAGCAATACCCCCCCCCCCGAGCCAGAAGCCAGACACACACACCTTCTCAGCAAGCAAGGGTGCCTGCAGTTATAATGTGCCTGCAGTTAGGGGGCGCCAATGTGCCGATTGCAGCGATATCATACAGAGCTACTTTTTTTTCCCCCCAAGCGCTCGCTGCAGACAGCAGTAAATATAACAGATGTAAACTCACGAGGTAGATGGAAAGGTCGGTGCACGATTGCTAGGTGTTCTAGAACACGATTTAGAGAAGACAGTGACATTCTTTGAGTTGCACCAGCTGTTGTTCATCATGATGCATACTCCGCCACCTTTAGACTTCCCAGACTCGAACCGAGTAACAGAGAAAAACTCTGCCAGGTTAATAGTACAGTCCGATAAGTTGAGTCCCTGATGTCTCTTTGAAACTGTATCCTCGCTCATAGCTCATCCATCTTGTTCTCAAGAGACGGTACATTGGCTAGGAGAATGCTGGGCAGTGGAGGCCTGTGTGCTCTATTCCTTAATCTGTTTCGGGCCCTGGCCCGTTTTTCTCTATGTTTCTTCTTCCTTTCCCTCGGAGGTGCATTTGTGTCTCCATGGTTGTCTGCTGCATTTCGGAGTATCTCAGTTCATAAAAGGTATAAAAAAGTGCCCAAAAAAGTGCCCTAAAAAAGGCGCCCAAACTTCTTTTCCATGAGGTGCCATGTTGAACTTTCAATGACCAGTATGAGAGAATGTGAGAGTGATAACACCAAATTTAACACAACTTCTACCCATTTACACCTGTGACCTTGTAACACTAATGGATCACATGACACCAGGGAGGAAAACCAGGGGTGTACTCACTTTTGTTGCCAGTGGTTTAGACATTAATGGTTGTATGTTGAGTTATTTTGAGGGAACAGCAAATTTGCACTGTTATATAAGCTGTACACTGCCTACTTTACGTTGTAGAAAAGTATATCTTTAGGGTTAGGGAAAAATATAATAAAAAAGTACAAAAATGTTAGGGGTGTACTCACTTTTGTGACATACTGTATGTATGTTATTTAAGTCCAGTTTGAAGACATATCTTTTCCCTCTCTTTTTAGCTTGTTCTGGGGCATTTATCTGATGCTGTCAAGCTCACTCTTTTATTTATTTATGCATTTGTTAATCTTTGTGTCAGTAAGCTATACCTATTAATGGTCTTTGCGTTATGGTTTTGCCATGTTATTTTTCATCCTTGTGTTGTGCAGCACTTTGGGGCATCTCTGTTGTTTTGTGCACCCTACTACAACCACCCGCCCCCTCCTTGCCCCCCCCCACACAACACATGACCTCTCCATCATCTACTACGAAGATTGAATATTTTTGTTCGACTTGACCGAAGCCTTTTAAACGCCTGCCCATGCTGTGACGAGCAGTTCTCATTGACGTATGTTGACAGACGCAGATAAACACAGACAAACGGGTTTGTAACTCGAACGCGCCTAATGACAGCAAAGTGAAATTCACTGTAATGGAAACGGTCGGGTAATGTAGTTGTGTTTCAGATTTGCCATTGTTTCACTTAATGTTGTGTTTCGTACTTGCTGTTTTGTGCACCCTACTACAACCACCCGCCCCCTCCTTGCCACCCCCCACACAACACATGACCTCTCCATCATCTACTACGAAGATCGGGAAGGTGCAAGCTCAGTCTCATTGAATATTTTTGTTCGACTTGACCGAAGCCTTTTAAACGCCTGCCCATGCTGTGACAAGCAGTTCTCATTGACGTATGTTGACAGACGCAGATAAACACAGACAAACGGGTTTGTAACTCGAATGCGCCTAATGACAGCAAAGTCAAATTCACGGTTAATGTAGTTGTGTTTCCCTTAATGTTGTTGTGTTTCAGATTTGCCATTGTTTCACTTATCGTTGTGTTTCGTACTTGCTGTTATGATTTCTAATTTGCCATTGTGTTTTTTTATTTGTAGTTGATTTTTTGATTTCCCATTGTGACTTGATTTGTGGTTTTCATCTCTTTTTGTGTCTTGCACTTCAGCGCGACCGTATTAAAGTCCCAAAATTGTTTTTGAACAAAACACACAAACATCTTATACTAACAGGGCTACATATACAGCACAAATTTAGCTCATTATAGCTTTCAAATGTCTGTTCAGCATCACTGTTATAGGATGCCTCTTCATGGGTTCATTCCATTTTTCTCATGTCAGTTTAAAACTCTTAACAAGCCATTAGCAGTTCTGATTGGTAGGTTTGTGACTTTGATCTGTAGAACTATACCCAGTCTTCCCATGGAAGATAGGACTCCCTCCAATAGGGGGAGTAACTTAAAAAAAGTGATTTTGCCACTCTGCCCATTTTTCCTGTGGACTTCTCATATGAGTTCAAGATGTAACACATAATATGTATTAATGCCTTGTAAGACAGGTTTATTGAGAAACTATTTTTTGATGTCCACAGAGATACCCCTTGTACGTAAATAAAGGAGATCATGGGTTCCACAATGAGGAAATGGACATGAAGATGATCTTCCGAGCTTTTGGGCCTGATTTTAAGAAAAACTACACAGCTGAACCATTCGACAGCGTGCACACCTATGCCCTCATGTGCAAGCTACTGGGGGTGGTGCCAGCCCCAAACAATGGCTCTCTGGTCCACACTGAGGGGATGCTAGTAGATGACTTTGACATCATACATCCAACAGGTGTGTGTGTGTGGGGGGAAGGGGGGTACCAATATATTAATGTAATTAACTTACCTAATTATGGAGAGGTAATTCACACTCTGACCCTAAATATTCAGTGAATGTTCATGTATGTTTATGTATCACATAAGTTAGTATCGATGTTCAGTGAAGGCATGTGTGTTTATGCATAACATACATGACTGTAAATGTTTAGTGAAGGCATGTTGTTTATAACATAAATGAGTTATTCAGGAAAGGCATGTGTGTTTATGTATGCAGCATACATGAGTACTGATATTCATTAAAGGCATGTATGTTTCATTTCAGGTGGACATGGAGAGAGGAATCAAATGTCATTTCTGCAACTAGCTGTGTTGATTTTTATAATATCCTGTTTCACATAAGAACTGGAAACGACGCAAAGAGGCGACACAAAGATCTCATCCATATTTGTGTACACTGTAAAAAGTGCTGCCAACCTAAAAAATGAAGGTGACGTGCTGCATGGATCTTTTTACATTGGGTAATCTTAACATTATTAAATGAATCATATCAAGATCTATTCAGCATACTGCCTGAAGTTGTATGTTTTAAATGTTGAAGGGACATTTAAAGGGAGTTAATGTGTGCAGAGAGTGAAGGGATTAAAGAAACAATGTATTTTTTAAATCACAAATTTCACATGGCAACTGTGGTTATACAGCATGCTACTTAAAAAGGAGCCGTTAGCATAATAACGGTTGTTATGTGGAATGCTTTACATAAATTATCCTGTTTTTTTTTCCATAAACTAACATAAGCTTTGTGAGACCACGTGTGTTTTTATTGATGTTTCTTACACCATTAGAAAAAAGTACTTTAATTATGAGGTGATTCAATTTCAAAGGATTGGATACTCAAGTGATAATGCATGGTAATGTGTTCACATCTGTTGTGTTCTTGTACAAATCAAGTTTAGCACCCTCTGCCTTACACAGGGAACCTGTTTTACAAAATGAAAACGTAATGTTTATTTTTTGTAGTTTTTGTGTTTTATGTCTAGATGGTTTTGGGTTAAGATGCTATTCCTACTATCAAAACAACATCTGTCATTCATGAATACATGCTCCAGAATGTTCCTGTTGTCTTCTGCAACCTTACAGGCCCACAATATCAATATTTACATACTTATTGGTTCACTAGTAATTAAAATTGGGCTGTATGCATCTGATGTTAACAATGCATCTGATATTATTACAATAAATTCTGCTACAGTTGTGCCTTTGGGTGATGTTTGTATGTGACCTGCCAAGACTATGCTATTTTTATCTAATGTAATAATAATAATAATAATAACTAGAGAATGTAATTCTAGGGAATTACCAGTGCATGAAAATGCAAACTGCAACTTTGTATTTTATTGTGGAATTTGTAGCAAATAAATGCATTATTATGGTTGCTAGCAGTTGTGTTAACCCTAATTAGCTAGCTTGGCCAAGTGCTGCTTAGCTGATGTTTGCTTGCAATGCATTCACGGGATACTGGGAAGTGGAGAGTTCCTGATGTCTTGACAGTCTTGATCAAGGCTGCCCAATTTGAGGCCTGGAGTCCAAAGTTGGCGCATAATCTATTATAAGGCACATTTAATTTACTGTAATGCAACATAAACGTTTTGGCCCACAACCTCTCCACCCCAATTCATTTTTTAGGCCCTTTGCTAATATTAATTAGCTAGGTTTGCTAAAAGTGCTAAAATAGGAGCTAACTGTGCTAACAGTGTTACTTAGGTAACATAGCTAATGTTCATTAGCAGTTATGCTAACAATGCTAACTACTAACAAGTTGCTGGCAGATGCTTTATTACAATGATTGCTATGTTGGTTGCTAGGTTGGTGGTGAATTAATATAGTTGGCTGGAGACAGTTAATGACAATTCACGCCCTGACACGGCTTAACAATTAAATACTTTAACGATTTAAATAGTGAAATTATTTAATAGCAAATCCATGTATTGAGGATTTTTATTTTTAAACATTCATAGTTAGTAGGTAGTTAAAGTAGCTTAGAATATGCTGAAGTTTTTGCCAATCATTTTCACACTACAATGGCCACTTTTTAAACACTCTTCATATAGTGTGCTTTACGAACACATACACAAAAAACATGAGGTGGTTGTTGGGACACTAGGGCTAGGGTTGTAATGGTGGTTGGCATGGTAGTTACATGGTGATTGTAACAGCATGAAATTCCATTTGCACAGTCCAGTTTTCTACTGTCAATTTGTGTTTTTTTGTTTACATTTGTTTTGCCTGCACCGTTTAATTAATTGCAAATGTAGTTATTTCAATGAGTTTCCCTTCATTACAACTGCTATTAGAAATCTCAACTTCACCTTTTTTTAAGGACGACACAGTATTTTATTTCTATTGGCTGGTTTCCTTTCTCAAAACACTGACATTAGACACAAAATTACAGTTAAGACTAGAGGTATCTTTCCTTTATACCCCATATGCTTTTTTGGCCAACTTCCTATGTACTTAAAAATTCCATGTGAATGCCAAATCTGCAGTGCCACTGATGACTGGCAGATGGTGATATTTAGGCAAATACATAAATATATTTCTGACAATGGCTCATTGGTTTCTTTGGTTACTCATTTACACAAATCTGCATAAATACACTGCTAAGCACTATGCTAGCACTATGCTGCTAAGCGCATGCCAGACCTATAGGTGGCAGTGTAAGAAGAAATATAAATCCATGTTAGCCAATCAGAATTGTGAAAAGATGCAACATAGTTTTCATAAATCTGCCCAACGTTTTTCAGATTGTGTTCAGAGACTGAAACCTCTGTTAAAGTGTAAACCATATTTGCAACTGCATAAATAAATATGTTTTTATAGATATCCAGCTCAGCTCAGATGTAAAGTCACAAAACAGATTCTTTGTTGACATTTCAGGATTTTTACATACAATCTGATTTTAGTGTTATAATAATAATAATAATAATAATAATAATAATAATAATAATAATAATAGCCATAAACATAATAAACTGTATTTGTATAGCACAGTTCATACAATATGCAGCTCAAAGTGCTTCAACAGTTTGGCAAGAAAACACAAGACAGCATTTGTTGCAGCTCAGTAGTGCCAGAAAAGAGGAAGTTCATTAGGGAGCTGTCCAGAGTTCCTGCTGGTGTCCCCAGTGAGCGACAGGGGTGAGGAAAAACTCCCCGTTTCTGTTGGTTTGTTTAGGAAGAACTGTGGTCCACAGGGGGAACCCATCTGCCGGAGCTGGTAGAGAGAAAGCCTCTGATTGTCCAAGAGGTCTGTGAATAGGGCAAATAAGTATGACAGGTTTCTGCCTCTGTGAATAGGGCAGTTAAGTATAACAGGTCTCTGACTGTCTGGGGGATCTTTGAATATAGTCATTAGGAATAGGTGAGGTTAAACAGGTAGGTCTTCAGTTGCCGTTTAAAGGCATCAATGGATTCGGCTTCTCTGATCTGTTGTGGTAGGGCATTCAATCTGTTTTGGGAATAGGATGAGAAGTCTGCTTGCCCAGCCCTTTTGGGTGGTGCCTCTGGAACCCTCTGGAGGCTGGCTTCAATGGATCTAAAGGCTCGTGCAGGAATGTATATGGACAATGTGTCAGTGATATAGCATGGGACCTTTCAAATCAATTTTGTAGGATACGGGTAGCCAGTGTAGTTCAGCTAGTACAGGAGTGATGTGGTCCCTTCTTATAGTTTTTGGTAATATTCCTGTGGCCATGTTTTGAATAAGCTGTAATTTTTCCATTGTTTTTTGGGAAGCCTGTAAATAGGGCATTGGAGTAGTCTAGTCTATTTGAAATAAATACGCGGACTCGTTTTTCAGTGTCCTGCAGGGTCAGGAGGGGGGTGAACCCTTGCAATGTTTCTAAGATGGAAGTATGCAGTTATTGATATTGATTGATATACTCCCTAAATGTTTTGGTAGTACTTGAGTGCCACAAACTTGAGGTTCATTGCATTGTAGATGCAGGTGGACCAGTTCTAATTTCTAAAGGTGTCATTCTATAGTAGATAAAAAGACTACTAGGTCATCCAGGTAAATGAGTACAGACTAGCACTGCTGGTCCCCAAACATACGCTGCATCAATCTCTGAAATGTGCTAGGGCCAAATGTCATTCTGTTCTATTCGAAAAGCCCAAATGCTGTGGTGTTTTGGCCCA
The DNA here is from genome assembly GCA_030347295.1 of Setipinna tenuifilis. Classification (NCBI taxonomy): domain Eukaryota; kingdom Metazoa; phylum Chordata; class Actinopteri; order Clupeiformes; family Engraulidae; genus Setipinna; species Setipinna tenuifilis. The sequence goes on from CM059277.1 coordinate 29,877,516, forward strand.
ATCTGCCTCAATTACCGGGCTGTGGTTGTCCATGGTCGAGAACCAGCGAGCACATGTCATGATAACATGTCCAGACTCAATGCAGGGTAATAGAACAGCGCCTTTTTATGTCTTGCCATTCAGCTGCAAATAGTCACGCACATGTACTGTCGTTTTTCTTCACAGGAACTATAGGACAGGTGTAGGGACTACAGCCCTCCCTGATAACTTAAGTTTGAAGAAGCTAATAAATAATAATAATAATAATACATTTTATTTCAGAGCGCCTTTCATAACACCCAAGGACACTATACAAAGATAAAAAGCAATACAAATACAAAGATTAAAAAGGCAATACACAATAAAAAGCACAGACTGTAAAATATAAAACAAGGAAATAATTAAAAGTCAAAGGGCATACGCTAACTGGAACAAGTGAGTTTTTAGTCTGGATTTAAAGAGGGGTAAAGAGTCAATATTGCGGATGTCAGGGGGTAGTGCATTCCAGAGTTGGGGAGCAGAGCAACTGAAAGCTCTACTCCCCATAGTACTGAGGCGGGCAGTGGGGACAGTAAGGAGGAGGGAGGAGGAGGAACGAAGGGAGCGAGAGGGAATAGCAGTGTAAAGAAGATTAGACAGGTAAGGAGGGGCAAGATTGTGGATGGCTTTGAAAGTATGGAGGAGTATTTTGAAATGAATTCTGTGCTTAATGGGGAGCCAGTGGAGATGCTGTAGTACTGGGGTAATATGGTGAAATGAAGGGGTCCTGGTAATGATGCGGGCAGCTGAGTTTTGGACCAGTTGCAGCTTGTGAAGGGATTTGTGGGGAAGACCAAAGAGGAGGGAGTTACAATAGTCAAGACGGGAGGTGACAAGGCTGTGTACAAGGATGGAAGAGGTGTGGGAGGAGAGGGAGGGGCGAAGACGATTTATGTTGCGTAGGTGAAAGTAGGCGGACCTGGTGATGTTGTTAATGTGGGAGTGGAATGATAGAGAGCTGTCTAGGATGACACCCAAGCTCTTGACCTGGGGAGAGGGGGAGACTGAGGATACATCAATTGAAAGAGAGATATTGCTAGCTTTGGATAGGGTGGATTTGGTGCCTATGAGGAGGACTTCTGTTTTGTCACTGTTAAGTTTTAAGAAGTTGGAGGTGAACCAGGATTTGATTTCGGATAAGCATGAGGTGAGGGAGGTGGGGGGGAGAGTGACAGATGGTTTTCCGGATAGGTAGAGCTGGGTGTCGTCGGCATAACAGTGAAAATTGATGTTAAATTTACGGAAGATGTTGCCAAGTGGAATGAGGTAGGTGATAAAGAGGAGGGGCCCCAGGACTGACCCTTGGGGTACGCCAGAGGTAACAGGGGAGGATTGGGATTTGAATGACTTGAGCTGTATGAACTGTGTACGGCCAGAAAGATATGAGTGGAACCAGTCTAAAGGGGTGTCAGTGATGCCAATGGAGGAAAGTCTATGGAGGAGGATGGGGTGAGAGATGGTGTCAAAGGCTGCACTTAAATCGAGGAGGATGAGGATAGAAAGTAGTCCTGAGTCAGCTGCCATGAGAAGGTCGTTGGTAATTTTTATGAGGGCGGTTTCAGTGCTGTGTAGGGGGCGAAATCCAGATTGAAAGTGCTCATAGAGGGAGTTGTGAGAGAGATGAGAGTGGAGTTGAGAGGCTACAATTTTTTCTAATATTTTGGAGATGAAGGGAAGGTTGGAGATGGGGCGGAGGTTATTAAAGTCAGAAGGGTCAGATCCAGGTTTCTTAAGTATAGGAGTAACAGCAGCAACTTTGAAGGGTGGAGGAACAATTCCAGTGCTAAGTGAGGAATTGATGATGGCAGAGATTATGGGGAGGAGAGAAGGAAGGCAGGATTTTACAAGGGTTGTGGGTAGGGGATCAAGCTGACAGGTGGAGGGCTTTGACTTGATGATGAGGTCAGATATTTCAGTGGGCTCCGGGATTTGGAAGGTGGATAGGATCTGGCAAAGGGGGAAGAGTTCAGAGGAGGAGAGAGAAGATGGGTTGGACTGGAGATGTTGGTGAATATTGTGAATTTTTGCAGTGAAAAAGTCCATTATTATTGGTATTGCATGTTTCAGTTGAATACAGGTGGGTGGGGAGTGAGTCAGGTGGCTTGATGATTCTGTTGAGAATGGTGAAAAGGGTTTTGGAGTTGCCTTCGTGAGAGTGGATTAAAGTGGAGTAATAGTTAGATTTAGTTTGAGAAATGGAGTGCTTGTAGTGTAATATATGGGTATTGTACATTTCTCTGTGAATGGTGAGACCAGTTTTCTTGTATAGACGCTCAAGCTGACGGCCTTTTGCTTTCATGGATCGAAGCTCAGAGGTGTACCAGGGGGCAGTTTGTGAAAAAGTGACAGACCGAGTTTTAACAGGAGCAATACAATTTAGGATGTTTTGTAGACTATTGTTGTAGAGAGTGACAAGTTCATCAGGGGAGAGGAGGTGGTCAGGAATCTGAATATGTTCAAGGGAGGCAGAGAGAGTGTCAATGTTAATGTCTTTGATGTTACGGAAAGAGATGAGGCGGGGAGTCTTGATGATAGAGAGAGACAAGGTGATACTGAAGGTGACAAGAGAGTGGTCAGATATAGGGAGGTGATCAGCTGAGCAGTTGGAGGGTGAGAGGCCAGAGCAGCAGATTAAGTCCAGTATATGTCCTTTACAGTGGGTGGGGAAATCTACAAATTGCTGGAGTCCAAAACTGTCAAGACACGATGAGAAGTCACGGGTTAGGGGGAGATTGAGGTTGTCCATGTGAATGTTGAAGTCCCCTAGCAAAATTATATTGGGGGAGAGAGTGGAGAGGTGCGTGAGAAGGATTGAAAAGTCATTTAAAAAGTCTTTGTGTGGCTTAGGGGGGCGGTAGATAGAGGCAATGATGGTGGGAGTAGGACCGGGTAGTTGGCAGACAGTGCACTCTAGTGAGGTGAGAATGGGCACGGATACTGGCTGGACTTTCCAAGTCTCGCGGTGAATTACCGCGAGACCACCCCCACGACCAGAGCCGCGGGGTTGACAGATGTAAACATAGCCGTGTGGAGTGGATTCGTTGAGCTGGGAAAAGTCGCCGGGTTGTTGCCAAGTTTCAGTTAAACAGAGAAAGTCAATGTTACGGTCGGTGAGGAGTTCGTGGATGAGACTACCTTTGTTCGTGAGTGAGCGGATGTTGAGAAGACCAAAGTTGACTGTATGGTTATCCTGTCTGACTGTCGGGGAGGCGTTAGCTGTCAACCTAGCCGGAATGGCTAGTGCGTTGGGATTCACAGCTCGCTCTGGAGGTCTGCGGGGTCGGCGAGTGGTGGACCAGATAGATGTTATGGCCGAGGCGTCGTGGGAGTGGAAGCTCCGACGAGATCCCCGGTGTGTGTATCTCCGGCGAGGCAGGAGGGCAATGTCCGGGTGGAGGCGCAGGAGGTTTACCGGCGGGGGGACAGCCAGGTAGCCTCGTAGCCGGAGGAGCTCAGCAGCCGAATACTGGAACAAACCAGAGGCAGGTCGGCAGAGGAGACACACGGTAATCCAGGCGATTCCACACCAGGTAGCGAATTTACCGAGCACGAACCGCATTGTGAACCGCAATAGTCATACACAGGTTTAAAATCCAGGTCAGTTAAAAGTTTAAAAAGTTACAACATTTGCCGGAGAGCAGCGGCAGCCAAAACGCGCCTGCGTACACTCAACCGGATCACGCGACTACTGTACTACTGATGAATACGAGTCCTCACAGCCTTATAATCAGTGTCTATAATGCTGTTTGACAGGAGCCTCATCTAGCAGTGGGATGTCATGAGACATGAAAGTGGTTCACACCAGGTCCTCCTCGTGTACTGAGAAAACAGAGGAGTACTTAAGCAGCAAGAATCATACCTGCTTCTGCTCAGAGGTCGTAAATGGGGAGAGGTCAATATCCTTAATCTGGGTCTCAACCAGTGCTGGTGCCGGTCATGGGTTGGCAGACATTGCTGTGATGCATTGAAATTTCCGCACCTCCTTAGACAAACTAACAATGATCACACTACTCACCCAACCCAATCTGGTACGTAGATACAGGACCACATCAGTGGTAGCCACATTAACCACCGATATGTACACAGTCTTCTGACTCACTGGGCAGACCAATAGCCCTCCAGGCAACCCAAAATCTGCTGGCTTGCACATTAAGGCCGGAATACTGACTAGAACATGCAGCGCTACCACCTTAAACCATAGCGTTTTCCAGAAAATGTCATTTTGTAAAAAAAAAACACATTTACTTGGTGGTACATGGTTCAGAGGTTGTACTGCTGAGTGTACGTGACAAATTTTGTGCAGTTTCCGCCTTCCTGATCTAAAGAAAAACTTATATATATTGTATATTTTTACATTTCCCTATTTCACTAAGTGGTGCTACACTACAAACCAGGTGCGTTTCTCAAATGCAAAGTTGCTAACTTCTTAGCCACTGCCATTGTTGGTATTTCCAAAGTAGCGCCCTAGCTACCTTGCGTTTCTCGAACCGAAGTCTACTATGGTAGTACTCTACTTCAGTAGTGAGAAACTTCGAAGTACCTACTATGGTAGTGGGAACTTTCGTGTTTCTCAAAACCTTCGTAGCAGAATTATGAGATATTTGCATTTCAAGTTGGCTTCAATTGGAACTTTTGACATTGTCAACCGCCTATGTGTTTGGTATGAAACTGATATGAGCCAAACAGACAGATAGATGTGATTGTCAGTGGCACTCCCTGTCAACTGATTGTCTAACTCTGTCATCGTGTCCTTAGGGGACTTAGGGGTCAGATCAAGCATATTCTGATTGTGTGTGTGCGTGTGTGTGTCAAAGTCAGTTTTATTTGTCAATTTCTTCACATGTACTTGAGATACAAAGGAATCGAAATTACGTTTCTCACTATCCTATGCGTTTACATAGACAACAACAACAACAGTAAAGTGCAAGTGCACAACACAAGACAAATCCTAAGCTAAGTTATTATAGATAAATAAATAAAGTGCAGTAGCTTAAGGCTACTTTTACCTAGTGTTGCTAAAACTAAGCCAGGTATGACAAGACAAGACGACAAGACAAGAGTGTGTGCATTTAGAGGTAGTAGTTGTTGTAAAAGTGATGGCTAGTGCAATAAAAATATAAATATAACAGCAGCATGTGTGTGCAATTTTGCATGTGCAGAGTCTCAGTTTAGGTAAGGTGGTGGGGGGGTGAGAGTCCAATGTCCCTAGACTTCTCCTGCCAGCCTGGTGTTCCTTCTGGCTGGGGCTGAGGGTGAGGGTGAGGAGGGGAGAGAGTTCAGCAGTCTCACGGCCTGGTGGATGAAGCTGTTTGTGAGTCTGGTGGTGCGGGAGCGGAGACTCCTGTACCTCTTTCTGGAGGACAGGAGGCTGAACAGACTGTGTGCAGGGTGACTTGTATCGTTGACAGTTGTGATGGCTTTGCGGGTGAGGTGGGTGGTGTAAAGGTCTTGCAGGGATGGGAGTGGTACACCAATTATCCTCTCAGCTGTTCTCACGATGCGTTGTAGAGCCTTCCTGTTGTAGTCAGTGCAGCTCCCGCCCCACACGGTGATGCAGCTGGTGAGGATGCTTTCAATGGTTCCTCTGTAAAACGTGGTCATGATGGGTGATTGAGCACTTGCCCACTTCAGTTTGCACAGGAAGTAGAGATGCTGCTGTGCTTTTTTGGCCAGTGATGCAGTGTTGGTGGTCCAGGAGAGGTCATCACTGATGTGCACCCCCAGGAACTTGGTGCTGTTCACCCTCTCCACTGCAGCCTCTAGCCTAGCTCGGACACCTCCGCGCTTACCCCGCTTCCTCGTCCTAGCACACTGCTTCCGGCGCCTCCTTTCCGGGGGAGGGGTAGCAGGCGAGTCTGGTGAGTTAGCAGGCCAGCGTAGCAGTCCCAGTTCCCTTAGCGAGTTCCCAAATTCCGTGTTCAAAACTTGCCAGATCTGGCTTCTCCGAATGTGTAAGAAAGCCTGTCGACTGTACACATATTCCGACATAGACTGACAGGAAAAACTTTCAGACAAAGTGTGTGTGTGTGTCACAAAGTGTGTGTGTGTGTGTGTGTGTGTGTGTGTGTGTGTACATTACAGAATGGATCCTAAATTCAGGAGAAGGGGGCTGGCTGTGTTAGCTTGTGTGACACAATGCAGGCCAGAAAAATTAAAGTTGAGAGTAGGCCATGGACCCGGGCTCTGTCACCAAACAGAGTATCAGAGAATCAGCAAGGACTGCAGTGCTGCTTTGTGGTGGAGACCCAGATAATAAATGGCACTCCTTAGGCCAATATCAGGTGCAGTTTGGAATTTTCAGAGGCTAGATATTTCAGTGGATGGCAGAGAATGCACTGGGGTATTGCTTTGATATCAGATGAGTTAGGGAACACAGATTCCATCAACAACCTGGTCAACAAGCAAGCTCTGAAGAGGTACATTTGTAACCGTGACAGGTTTGACCACAATTAACCCTTGAGGCACACAACAATACCAGGATGAGAGTTTTGGTAAAAAGTTGCTGTAAAAATAAACTAAAAAGTTTATTTTTACAGCATTTGATAAAAACACACTCCCAGGAAAATAGAGATAAAGGAACACAATAAAACACCATACACAACATAAAAACACATAACCACCGGCAGAGACAAAGGTAGATAATTATAGTTAGATAGTTATAGTGGACTCCTTTAAGTAGTGGGGGCACACTCAGCCAAACTCATACAGTAATACAGTAGATGCAAAAATGTATAAATTGTCTGCTTGGGATGAGTACACACGGCACACAATAGATATTCAATCGGGTGTAAACATGCAATCAACTATATATGTATAAACACGTTGTGACGTCACTGTTACGTTTGTAAAAGCGTTGTAAATAAATGAAACACAGACACGCTGCTGGAGTTAACTTCTCATCGTGTGTTTACTTACAAAGATCTCTCGAACCCCGGGCAAGACCCAAGCAATAGAACATTACACACTCAGGCATAACACAATGCTGTAAGCACAATCAAACTGGCCTGAGCTGGACATAACATTTTCCCCTCCTCCTACTAAATTTCAAACATGAAATGTAGACTCAAAGTCCTCTAGATATGCAGGGCGGGATCGAGTGCGGATAGGCCGCGGGGAGTGGGTGATCTCAGATGGGCTTGTACCCATTGTCGGTGGCAGGTTGGCATTGGCAGGTGTATCAATGTCAATGGCTTGCTCAGGTGCTATCTGAGGTGCCAGCTCAGGAGCTGAAGTGTAGTGGCTAGCTGGGGGTGGTGTCACAGATGGTGTGAGCTTTGGAGGTGCCACTCTGCGGAGCCGACTTGCGTGCCAACGACTACCATCACCGAGCAGGAAGGTGGCTGAGCCTAGCTGGCGAGCAACTTGGAGGGGGGCTGACCAATATGATGCGAGTTTGTTGCCCCTGTGGGGCCTGCAGACCCTAACCCACTCCATGGGCTTGATGTCTGTGGCCTTGGCACGTGCCGAGTGATCGAATGCCTGCTTCATGCGGCTCTGCTGGCGGGTGACAGAGGCCTTGACCCTGGGTGGCGGCCTCCGGGGCGATTCAGGGCTCAGTCTGTTCAGTGGGAGGCGGAGCTCACGGCCAAGCATGAGGAGTGCTGGGGAGACACCTGTTGTAGAGTGTTGGGTGGCCCTGTAATGAAGTAGTGTGTGACGCAGGGCCTGTGGAAAGGTCGAGCCCTGGACCAGGTGTGCCCTGAGGCTGTTTTTCAGTGATTGGTGGAAGCGTTCAACCCCCCCATTAGCTTGAGGGTGGTAGTACGCTGTGCGAATGTGGCGGATACCCTTAGCTTTGAGGTATGTGGTGAATTCGGCCGAGGTCAGCTGTGGCCCATTGTCGGTTGTGATAGTGTTTGGGAGCCCCCAGTGGGCAAAGAGAGAGTCAAGGAAGTCGATTATTACTTGGGAGGTCACGGAGCCAGTGGTGATGAGCTCAGGCCATTTTGAGTGAAGGTCATATGCGACGACCAAGAAGCGTTGGTGGTGGGGTACACCCTGTATTTCCCCACAAATGTCCAGCTGTAGGTGGTCCCAGGGCTGACCTGGCCAGGCTAGTGGTTGCAGGGGTGGGGGTGGCTGATGGCCTGTCTTGCCACTCAGAAGGCAAGCTGAGCAGTCCTTTACTAGGGCTTCGATTTCTCTGTCTATCCCAGGCCACCAGACCAGGTCTCTGCAGCGCTGTTTCACCTTTACAATGCCCAGGTGGCCCTCATGGGCCATGGTTAAAACACGTGCACGTGTAGCAGGTGACTACTTCGTCCATACTACCTGCTGTCGGGAATGACGGTAATTGAGGGGCGGGTCTGAGCGACTAGTTATGCTCCGGCTGGGTTCCAGCTGCGAGAGTCTTTCGTTTTTTTCACCCTCCGTTGCAGGAGCTTCGGTGCGTGTTTTTGTGACCGGCTGCTAGCTCATCGGCTTAGCATTTTGTTCATGGGAGAAAGTGTGCGTCCGATAACCGGTAAGTTCATTTCTTTGTGCTTCTTTGGTGATTATTTCGCAGGATTTCTGATACTAGCTTGCACTTCCTGATTTCAGCTTTTCGTTACGTCCGACTGGGGGGCTCTGCCAAGCCCAACGAGAGTTGTCTTTTCGCATCAGGCCTACTTCTTTACTAAGTATCTTTTTGCTCGTGCTGTAACTAGTCCGAAGGATTCACCTGAACACCGGCTACCAAGGTAGTGTTAACTGTCTTTGATTTGATCTGGCTTCTGTGACGCCTACATGCATTAATTTGCCTCGTCTGCTTGCTACTTTGTTTGGTAGCCTATTGCCTGTTGACCCCTTCAAACGCCGGTTGGCTCATCTGAATGTGACTCTGCTTAGGCACCGTTCAGGGTAAGTACAATGCTTTTTCAGTTTGGCGTTTGCAAGTATACAGGCCTGTGTAACCATCCGCTCGCTCGCTGTGCTAATTTAGCCTTCTCATTAGCTTCTCATTCTCGTTAGCTTCTCATGTAATTATGTGTTTGTGCACCTTGTAGGTCTCGGACACGTAACCTGTGTAAACGCTCCAGTCACTGCCATCCGCCCCGTCTGCCATTGATCTCACGTCCGACCATTGTTTCTACGTCGGACTGCTGCTGTTTTGTTTCCAGTTTTCTTTTTTGGTTGTTTTGTCTTCTTTTGTTGGTGTGATCAAATTGTATTTTGGTTGACCCGTATTGTGGCTGTGGTGTGTGTGTGTTTGGGTGTCTGTCTTTTTATTTAACTACGGTTTCCCCTCCCAGGGGGCTGTGTTTGTGTGTTTGTGTGTTTGTGCGTGCGCAAGTGTTTGCCAATTCTTCCCACTGATCTTACAACCTTCTCAGTTTAGGCCATTGAGGGAGATTACTGGTGACTTCTGTTCAGCGTGTTGAAGAACAAGCCTCATGTCCACGCAACACACAAGTTGAGTAATAATTAGCTTGTCCACTCATTACACCCAGTATTGTGGCCTTTGTAGGGCAAATTGGTGTTTAATTTTTGTTTGCTGTTTTGTGTGTGTGTGTGTGTGTGTGTGTGTGTGTGTGTGTGAACAAGACAGGTGCTGGCTGGCCCAAGACAGCCTGGTGGTGGAACCCTTTCCCTCACGGTCCTACTCTTCGTGCACGTTGGGTGATTTTACTTTTACTATTTTAAATTATTTTCTTGATTGTGTGTTGTGCTTCAGTCTTGTTCATTTGCTGTGATCTGTGGTTTGGTTTATTTGCTGTGTTTTTCCTTTTGCTGTATGGTTTGGTTTATTTGCTGTGTTTTACTTGGGTGTGCATGTGCCTTGGACCCCTACATCCCTAGTTTAACTCCTGACTGCTGTAAGCCATCGCCCATCTGGTCACACTGTGCAGTACCTGTGGTCCTTTCTTTTAAAAAGATTTATATATTTGTACATAAATAAAATTGTATTGTCTTTGATGGAAATCACGTCTTTTGCTCATTTATGTAGTCGAACCTGTGTCCTTAAAAATTGTGGGTTTTGACCTGGTAGTATTCTTGGGGTGAAATTCCCCAGGTGGCGTAGTCGCTCGCTAATTCCCACCACTTTGCCACACACGCAAGGCAGAGGGGATGACGGTGCAGAGGCCACGTGCCACACATGTCTCATTCCAACATGACAGCTCCTGCTTCACCCTGGAAAATGGAGCCAGCTCCTCGGGCACTTTGTGAGGCCAGCCATTCTGGATGTAGTCGCGAAGCTGGGAGAGGACAGGGTCAAGTTTGGAAGTCCCTTTTAGCTCTTGTAGTGATACCGTAGTCTGCAGTGGTGTGTGTAGCATCTGGACTATGTCCTGTTCAGCCTGGTTTGGGTCAGTATGTGTGTGTGTGACAGGATGTGGTGACACGGAGCGCGACAGCAGATCAGCCACAACATTATCTCGGCCGGGAGTGAACTTCAGGTCGAAGTTATACTGGTGCAGGCGGTCGGCCCAGCGGTGTAGCCTTAGTGGTCTGTGGCCTGTCCCAGAGGTGGAGAGTAGAGCAGTTAGAGCCTGGTGGTCCGTTCTCAGGGTGAAAGCACGACCATAGAGGTACAGGTGCCACCTCTCGCAGGCCCAGATGCAGGCTAATGCTTCGCGCTCACCTACGGAGTACCGCTGCTCAGTAGGGCTAAGTGCCCGTGAGGCAAAGGCGATAGGCTTCTCCACACCTGCTTGCACCTGTGACAGGACTGCTCCGATGGCTGTGGCTGATGCATCACATGTGACAAAGGTGGGGCTGGCAATGTCGAAGTGGGCTAGCACTGGGGCTGTTGTGAGTTGTGTTTTGAGTGTGTGTATGGCATCGGAGCACTCCGCTGACCACCCCCACGGCTCCTCCTTACGCAGCAGTCGTCGCAGTGGAGCAGTGATAGCAGAGTAGTGTGGGAGGAACTTCAAGTAGTAGCCCGTCATCCCCAAAAAGGAGGCAAGTTGCGTGACTGAGGTGGGCTGTGGGATGGCCAGAATTGCTTCTACGTTCGAGTGAAGTGGGGAGATGCCGTGTGCCGACACCTGAAAACCCACATACTCAATGGCTGGTGCAGAGAAGACACACTTTTCAGTGTTGAGGGTAAGTGTGTGTTTGCTGAGGGCTGAAAAGACTCTCAGGAGTGGCCCCGTGAACCACAAGGTCATCTAGGTAAATGGCTACGCCTGGTATGCCAGCTAAGATCGATGCCATGATCTTCTGGAAACAGCTGGGGGCGGAGCTCATGCCAAAGGGCATGCAGGTGTAGCGGAACACCCCAACATGAGATACAAAGGCTGTCAGGTTCCTGCTGCTGGGGTGGAGAGGCACCTGCAGGTAGCTTTGTTTGAGATCCAGTTTTGAGAACACAGTTGAACCATGAAATTGAGCAGTGAGCTCTTCTGCAGTTGGCAGGGGAAACTTATCTGGGATAATTGCCTTGTTCACTGCACGCAGATCGACACACACGCGGAGCCCCCCAGACTTCTTCTTTGCCACTGCCAGGTTTGAGATCCAGGGTGACGCATTCACAGCTTCGATTATGCCAGCGTCCAGCATTCCCTTGAGCTCTGTGGTGACATCATCACGGAGAGCCAGAGGGAGGCGACGGAGGGCTTGAATGACCGGTTTGATGGCGGGGTTCAACAGAGGCTGGTGGGCAAACGTGGTGAGGCAGCCCAAGCCCTCGAACAGTAGTGGCCACTTTTGCTGCCATGAGGTGGTGACAGCCAGTATTGCAGTTCCCTTTGTGTCCACTAGGGAGAATCCCAGTGCTGAGAAGAGGTCCAGACCCATCAGGTTGGCTCCACGACGGGAAATTTGGAAGAGGAAACTGGATACGACCTTATTGCCATACCCCACAGTGAGTTTAATGGACCCCACCAAGTCAATCTTTGCATCCCCATAAGCTGACAGAGAGGTACTTGGTAGCTGTATGTGTGCATGTTCAGAAGAGACACGCTGGCACCAGTGTCCACCAGCAGTGGGATGCACACATCATTCAACTGCACTGAACATGTTTTGAATGAAGTTTGCTGGGAGTTTACATTGTGAATGACAGTGGGGGCATGTGACGTGGCTTGGTCTGATAGTGGAGCAGAGCGGCAGACAGAAGCAAAGTGATTGCGTTTGCCACAGTTTCGGCAGATTTGGCCACGAGCGGGACAGTGTTGAGCTCTGGACTGGTGAGAGGACGAGCCACAGTTATTACAGGGTCGTGGAAGAGGGCGAGATTGACATCGAAGCATGAGGATTGCAGGCGAGTCGGCTGCCTCCGCATCCCCATGGCTAGCCTCCGGTAACGGAGCAGGCATGGGTGAAGGGGCAGGAGCGGGGGCGGCTGTGAGCGTTTGCGGGTTTGACAAAGCTGACGTGTATGCGGCTGCACTCTCTATTTGTAATGCAATTGTCATCGCTCGTGTCAGTGTTAAATCGTTGTCTTCCAGCAAGAGGGTCTCACGCACTTTTGCATTGTTCGTATGCTCTATCAGCTGATCACGGATCATCTCTTCCTGCAGCGCACCGAACTTGCATGAGCTGGCCAATGCACACAAGTTTGCTACATACTGGTGCACAGTCTCACCAGACAACTGATGCCTTTGACGAAACAGAAATCGACGCAAAAGGGCGCTCTGTGGAGCAGCGTAGTGAGCATTAAGAAGTTCCAGTGCTTTTTTGTAATCACTGACGGTACCTGACTCGAGTGCTCCAAGCACACGCTGACCTTCGGCTCCCAAGCAATGCTGCAGCAGTGCTTTCTTTTGTGCAGCAGGCACCTCAGTCAGCCCCACTGCTAAGAGAAAAGTTTCAAACGACTGTATCCAGCGGGTCCAAGGGATCGGTGGCTCACCCGGCAGTGCGAGGAACGGTGCGGGTGGTGGGAGGTTTATATCAGCCATCCTCGTCGCCAATGTTACGTTTGTAAAAGTGTTGTAAATAAATGAAACACAGACACGCTGCTGGAGTTAACTTCTCATCGTGTGTTTACTTACAAAGATCTCTCGAACCCCGGGCAAGACCCAAGCAATAGAACATTACACACTCAGGCATAACACAATGCTGTAAGTGTAACGGGGCCCAAATCTATGAACGGTGAATGTGATCTTGTTGACTGAACATTGTTGTGTCATTGACTCGAAAGGGAGTGGGAGGGGCTGGACAATGGGTTTGTAATGTGGGCATGGCGTTGATATGCATGTTTGTAGTGATTGTCTGAAACACAGGTGTGGCGAATGAGCCTCTAATTACCGACCGGCGGAAGCGAGCGAAGAACAATTTATGCCGAGCAGACGCTGGAGAGAGGAAGGACAGAGCACACGCGCCACGCCACGCCGGAGAGAGAGAGGACAGGTATTCTCGTGAGACACGCTGACGGAGAAGAACGCCACACAAACTTCGCACGCTAACGAAACAAAAGTTAAGTAGCCCTTTGCTTTCTCCCTCGAGCCAACTGTCGCTTTATGGGCTACTAGTACAGACAAGCTACTCACTCCTGCCCTCTCCTCGACAGCTCTGGGTCACGCCATATACCTGGGAACTGGCTGGCCATTCCACCGCGGCAAACAACTACTTTCAACGGACTGGCCGCCTCACTGGGCCGGCGTATACGAGCCGAGGACGTCGGCTCCAACGACCGTTTAGGCTACTGCAGTAAACCGGACGGTCTGCCCTGGGTCGCGTTGATGGACAATCGTGTATCGCGGTCGTGAGTGGCGTCTGGACTTAATTGACCTTTTAATGTGTATCAGTTTGACTTCCTAATGTGCATTTTAACTGTTTAAATTTCGTGTGCTTGCTTGTACTTGTCAGGGCCTCCCTTCTATTTCCCTTACCGGTACTGCTCGGCGCTTGTGCTCGCCCACCACCTATACTTTACACCCAGTGTGGTTGTGTGTTTCAACTTTAATCTACTGAAACTATTTGTGTGCCGGGTTTGACATTTATGGTTGCTGTGGCCAATTTCACCGTGTGCCCCTTAATTGGTGGCGCAGGCTAAGCGCGGAGCACTTACTTGGTTTGCGATCACCATTTAGATTCCCTCCCTTTTGGCATCGGCCGGTTTAGAACCTTCCCCTCTACACTGAGTGCGTGACGTGTGCCGGTGCATATAATCCCAATTTAGTATTGTATTAATAAAAATTGTATGAATATTATCACTCTGTAGTGTAGCATAGTGAACGTGTGCCACTTTGTGGGTGTATCGAACTTAACTTTTCAAGTGTGCTGTGAAATGGTTGACGCCCCCCTTCCCTTTCCTTCTCAGTGTGTAAAGTAGGTGTACCACTGCGCCGCCACGCCTCTCCTCCCTTCCCCTCAGTGTGTAAAGTAGGCGTACCACTGCGCCATTACGATTCTAGCTTAAGCCATTCTTATACAGTGTCTTTGTTTTTATTTATTTTGTGCTGAACTCCCAATTTAGTATTGTATTAATAAAAATTGTATTTTGTCAAAACTACTCAGTGTGTGTGTGCCTCAAGGGTCAAGAAGCCTATTTTCTTATAATTTTACATAAGCACAATCAAACTGGCCTGAGCTGGACATAACAGTCACAAAAGGCTGGGTCCTGGAGGGGCGCTACATTCCCCTGAGGCGGCTCCAGCCGCATCCCGGCACGGCTCCATCTGCTGGTGGAGCGAGGAACTCCACCCCTCAACACCCGGCACTCCAATCCACCAGGCACTGATTGCCTGAGGACACACACCTGCTGCCAATCTCCTGCTGTGGAACTGCAGGGCTTTTTAAGAGACCAGAAACTCTCAGTAGGAGAGCATGGCGAGCAGCAGAGAAGGCTGGCAAAGCAACCAGCACACCACACCAGTTTTAATCACTACAAACGTGAGTCATGACACTACAAAATAGCCAGTGCCCCAAGCCCATCACTGAGGCAGGGTAATGCTCCTGCGACAATAAACATACACAGAGCAGAGGTTTAGAAATACAGCCTACAAGGAAGCCTAACTACAGACACACGCAGGGCCATTCAAACAAAAGAGTCCACATCCACCTCAATCAGTGGCGATGGAGGGATGGCTCCACGGGCCAATCAAGGTCCACCGTTTACTCACCGTCCAATACACAGTCCAATCTAGGGCTGGCAAATGCGTTTTTATAGACATAGAATAACGAGACAACAAACCCGGTAAGGAAACTGAAAAATGAACGATGTTTTAAACACTAAATAAACCCAATATTTAAACAGTAATATAATAATTAGTTTATCACGATAGAGGACAAATGGCACGATAGACATTTTTCTATCGTCCTTACTATATGTATCGTCATATCGCCCAGCCCTAGTCCAATCGCAGTGGTCCGGGGGAGGCAATAGGTCGGAACGTGCAGCCCGCTTAGTCACGCCCACACGTTTTCCTTCCTGGGGTGCGTTTCCTAAAACTGTCGTTTCCCAACAGCATCGTTCAAACGACACAACTAACGATGTTTACAACAACGTTAGTCCGATGGATCGTTCGACGACGCAGGTGTTTCCCAACAGCAAAGTCTGAACGATCCATCGGAAGTTCCATCGTTAAACTGTGTCATTCGAACGATTAGCATGGACCTGTCATTAGACCATTGTTTATGTCGGTTTCTGTACACGTGACGTCTTGCTCGTCACCTTTGGCCTTCTTGGGTCGGATTAGGCACCATTCAATGCCAAAAGTTGTTGCAAAATGTTGTTGGATTATTAAAGGTGTCCTTCCGTCAAAAATTACTTTTAGTAGCTCTATTTACAATGTGGTGGGTCACAACAAGCAGTATATGCACGCAGCATTCCAAGACGTGAAATTCGACCCTCATGGTTTTACTGGTCATTGAAGGGTCGAGCTAACCAAAACGAGCGGATCAGAGCATGCTAAACCTATCTACGTCACTAAGTCGTAAGCCCCGCCCAGAGCCATGTATGGCAAGCCCACATCCCAAAGGATTGGTGGACAGAAGCTAGGTGAGCAAAAGACAGCGAATTTGCCCAATCAGAAGTGCCTTATTGACACATCATGGATATTCACGAGGCACACCGGAAAAACCAGTCGTTCAACCACTAGACCTGTTATAGCTTACAGAAAACAGCGTCAAACAAGAGATGTAGGACATAATTTTTCACAGAAAGGACGCACAATGCATTCAACCATAGTGGCGACACAGAAATATGAATAAAAATAACGATGGAAGTTCCCCTTTAAAGTTATTTGCTGATCTTACAGATCGTTTTTAATACTGTGATGTAGAGTAGCCTATGATCATGGATCCACAATCAAAGTCATTCCATTATCTCACAGATCATTCCACGTGTTTCAAATTGATTACCGTTTAGCAGGATTCAAACCCGTATCTCTCCGAGAAAGGGAGGAGGTTTGTATAGTAGGTTGAGAAGCTAACCACTCAACCATCATGCCACATGAGTAACTAGTGGCCTACGCAAACGTATTCAGTTTACAAGCATATTCAGTCACTGCTTTTTAATGAGTAAGGGACATGATTGTGTTGGGGAACATTTTCCTAAGTTGCTGAAGTTGTCACAGCCTACATACCGGCTGAATTGAAATAAGGCTACGTTTTTGTTGCTGACTGCCGTGGTGTCGTTTCTGTCGTCTCCCCGCAACAAATGCATCCGAATACTCTCCGAGCACTTCCGACACATCTGAATACTTTGTAGTTTCAATGACGGAAGTCCAAACTAACATAGTTCAGACCTCCGTTGTACGTAGGTAGTTGGAGAGTTTCGGGAAACAGTCGGAATCGGACTGTTGTGTCGTTTGAACCTACATCGGACAACGGTGGTTGTTTGGGAAACGCACCCCTGATGCTTCTGAACTGGAGGTAAACAAAACTGCAATGAGCGTCTACAGAGCAGAACTTATGCATGAAGTGGAGTGATTTTGTTTTGGTTACGTTCCTTTAGTTACTGGATTGAGAGCGTTGAGAAACACAGTTGCCCGGGGCTCCTCGTCACCGCGGTGTCCTCCTCCTTCCGAGCTGCAAGGGTTCAAAGGGGGAAAGCAAAAATCAACGCCAGATAGCTACAGCATCGACAAACTCAATCACATACGCTCGCCAAGAAGGCACAACCACTTTCCTGTAGTGCGTGCATTGAGTGCGTTGTAAACTCGCTCTGGCGATAGGAGTCAGCAGCGTCGGTGGGGTTCCCTTCTCTTCCGGGCATTGGTCCTCCAGTCTGCATGGATCCCCAATTGGCCCTTTTTTTAAACAGGGTTTCTGCCAATCCTCACTGGCAGGTAATCGGCGCGGTTATTGAGAACACCTGCAGGGAATTGTGTCACAAGCACAGACAAACACCAAAGCACCCTGCACACTTCCACAAATTATTCCGCCCCTTCATGTTTAAGCATGAAATACACATTTCCCACTTCCCAGAGGGCAGATATGGTATTCAGTTTAAGTTGGAAGCTAGAACAAGCCAGAAACTAGTACAACCCACTACCACACCACAAAAAACATCCACCATTTCACTGGCTGCCAGCTCCTCACAGTCTGTCACCTTAGTCTCAGCAGTCCCGAGACAAATCTGTGTGGAAGCTGTGCTCATCACAGAAGTGTCATCCTTGTAAGTATGACTGCAATATAGATGTTGTGTAACCACTGAGTTATACATCACATGTATATCATTACTGTATTACATTTTATTCAATTTTTTGCAGCCATTCCTGATTTGTCCACTGCTGACTCCCCCAGTGTGCAGTCATCCAGAATAGACAACTGACATAGGTGATAAGGAACTGTTGCTGCGGCTCAACAGCTCAAGTCAAGCATAGCGCATGTGTATTATAATTAACTCATTATAAACTTTTAAGCACACCCACAGATAGAGCATATTTTGTACATAGTATTGTATTGTGTGTAACTTTGGATGAAAACATTTGTAAAGAACATATAACCACAACTATAACCATAGTTTTATGTCTATAACACAGGTTGCCAAATTCTCACTGACATATGTTTCAGTGGTCACACTTTGATCAGCCAGAACTCAACCACCACACACCCCAAGTGACATGCTAGCATTGGAGTGATACTTTGTCCACCCACTGTTCTTGTGGATGACCAGGACGTTCTGAAGCGTACAATTGGTCTGTCCCCATCTTGACCTGGAAGGATAAAACATGTGGTCAGTGTTAGTAGCTCTTACTACATTGCATCAGAAAATCTTGCCTGTAAGAGCTGCAAAAGAAGAGTCATCAGTTGGAGCAGCACCATCAACTCCCAACTAGACATTGACCACCTTATCCAATTCCCATGTCTGGGATTAAGGACTGGCATGTGCTGTCTCGTCAGGACTAATTTCACCAATTTCTAATTTTGGGGGACTTACCAGCTATGCCAGCAGTGCTGACAGCTGTCACCACCAGAGATTTTATGTTGACCGAGACTGTTGTGCAAATTCCCACCTGCAGAAGATCTTTGCAGCTTGGCCAAACATGATGATCACGTTGGATATATGGCATTTTATGAGGCGATTTGCCATCAGATGCACAACTGATTCCCATGCACTCTATGCAAGCTTCGTTGCCCAACTCAGCTGCTGTATCTTTGTATGGGATGGAGGAGGATCTGCAGCGTCTCAGAACAGACAAGTGGGCAGAACTTGAAGCAAAGGACATGCGTCCCACGGAGGCAGATGTGACAAATTAGCATAACTGCTAAATAGTTTCACCTACTATAGCTACACAACACTGTAAGCACAGTTAATTACTTTACATTTTTAGCATAATTAGCATGGTTTAGCATAGTTACCATTGTTAGCATTACTGCTAACAAGTACTAGCTGAGTTAACTAAGTAACACTGTTAACCCAGTTAATTACTATGCATTTTAGCATAGTTAGCATTGTTAGCATAATGCCTAAATAGCTTCAGCTACTATAGCTACACAACACTGTTAGCACAGTTAATTAGTTCACATTTTAGCATAGTGAGCATAATTAGCATTGTTAGCATAATTAGCATTGTTAGCATAACTGCTAACGAATACTAGCTGAGTTAACCAAGTACCATTGTTAACTCAGTTAATTACTTTACATTTTAGTATAATTAGCATAGCTAGCATTGTTAACATAACGGCTAACAAACGTTTGCTAGGTTAACAGAGTAGCACTGACTACATAGATAACTACTAGAGATAACTACTATAGGCTGCAATACACTCCCATGGCAGAACATTATGCAGGCCATGGCATGGGGATTATGACATCACTCAAGAGTTCTATTCCTGAACATTCCACATTTAAAAAATGGCAGTTGGTCCAGGTGCAACTGCCACAGTATTGTCTGCCTCTCTTTCACCATTTTTAAACTGCACTGTTTCAAACAGTTTAAGTAGTTGCCGCATCAAAATTTCACAGGTCACACTCAGATTCCAGACCCCTCTTACAAAGTTTAAATCAAGTTTATAGGTTAAACGGTTGAGTTTTGATCATTTAAAACTTCAGACATGCACCCTGACCTGTTTACAGTAAGATGATGAAATGTATGGCAAAATCCCATAGACTGTCTGACACCATTTTTAAACTATCCTATCTCAAACAGTTTAAGTAGTTGCCACATGAACATTACACAGGTCACAGTCAGATCCCAGACCTCTCTTACAAACTTTAAATCAAGTTTATAGGTTAAGCGGTTGAGTTTTAATCATTAAAAAACCGAGTGGAAGTTAGAGTGAGGGCAGAGCTCACTCTAGCTTTTAGAGTAGAGCAGTGTACTGTGACATCATCAGCCTGAACATTCCGCCATTCATTTTCAATGGTGGAAAAGTTGCAGAAAAACGACAATAACGGACGAACGACAAGAGGTACGGTATACCGAAATGTAAGCGGTCTTGTTCAAACCGGGCCGGTCGTTTTAGAGTTGGAACGGTGTCTCTATCTCGAAAGCCTGACGACTAGTAATGTCTGAAAGATCTGGTTCAGGAGAATAAACGGGGAGATAACAATAAGTGTGCTTTTTGCAAGCACACTTAATAAACGGTGGGATAACAATAAGTGTGCTCTCCAAGCACGCTTAACTAGACTGCATTCCCGCAGAAAATGCAAAAAGTGTGCTTGCATTTTAGCATTGTTAGCATTGTTATCAATGTTAGCATAACTGCTAAATAGCTTCAGCTAATATAGCTACACAACACTGTAAGCACAGTTAATTACTTCACATTTTTAGCATAGTTAGCATAATTAGCATGTGAGTTAACTAAGTAACACTGTTAACCCAGTTAATTACTTTGCATTTTAGCATAGTTAGCATTGTTATCATAATGGCTGAATAGCTTCCGCTAATATAGCTACACAACACTTTCAGCACAGTTAATTACTTCACATTTTAGCATTTTTAGCATAATTAGCATTGTGAACATAACTGCTAACGAATACTAGCTGAGTCAACCAAGTACCACTTTTAACCAAGTTAATTATTTTGCATTTCAGCATAGTTAGCATTGTTAGCATTGTTACCATAACGGCTAACAAACGTTTGCTAAGTTTGCTGAAATTTACACAGGTCACAGTCAGATCCCAGACCTCTCTTACAAACTTTAAATCAAGTTTATAGGTTAAGCGGTTGAGTTTTAATCATTAAAAAACTGAGTGGAGGTTAGAGTGAGGGCAGAGCTCACTCTAGCTGCTAGAGTGGAGCAGTGTACTCTGACATCATCAGCCTGAACATTCCGCCATTCATTTTCAATGGCGACAAAAGTTGCAGAAAAACAACAATAGCGGACGAACGGTACGGTATACCGAAATGTAGGCGGTCATGTCCAAACCGGGCCGGTCGTTTTAGAGTTGGAACGGTGTCTCTATCTCGAAAGCCTGAGGACTAGTAATGTCTGAAAGATCTAGTTCAGGAGAATAAGAAGAAGAAGAAGAAGAATAAACGGGGAGATAACAATAAGTGTGCTTTTGCAAGCACACTTAATAATAAACGGTGGGATAACAATAAGTGTGCTCTGCAAGCACACTTAACTAGACTGCATTCCCGCAGAAAATGCAAAAAGTGTGCTTGCATTTTAGCATAGTTAACATTGCTAGCATTGTTAACATAATGGCTAAATAGCCCAGCTAATATAGGTACACAACACTGTTAGCACAGTTAATTACTTAATATTTTAGCATTGTTAGCATTACTACTGACGAATACCAGCTGAGTCAACCAAGTAACATTTTTAACCCAGTTAATTATTTTGCATTTTAGCATAGTTAGCATTGCTAGCATTGTTAGCATAATGGTAAATAGCCTCAGGTAATATAGGTACACAACACTGTTAGCACAGTTAATTACTTCATATTTTAGCATAGTTAGCATAATAACCATTGTTAGCATTATTAGCATTGTTAGCATTACTGCTAACGAGTACTAGCTGAGTCAACCAAGTAACACTTTTAACCCTGTTAATTATTTTGCATTTTAGCATTGTTAGCATTGCTAGCATTTTTAACATAACAGCTAAGAAACGTTTGCTAAGTTAGTAGAGTAGCACTGACTACATGGATAACTACTAGAGATAACTACTATAGGCTGCAATACACTCCCATGGCAGAACATTATGCAGGCCATAGCATGGGGATTATGACATCACTCAAGAGTTCTATTCCTGAACATTCCATGTTTAAAAAATGGCAGTTGGTCCAGGTGCAACTGCCACAGTATTGTCTGCCTCTCTTTCACCATTTTTAAACTGTCCTGTTTCAAACAGTTTAAGTAGTTGCCGCATCAAAAATTTCACAGCTCACAGTCAGATCCCAGACCTCTCTTACAAAGTTTAAATCAAGTTTCTAGGTTAAACGGTTGAGTTTTGATCATTTAAAACTTCAGACATGCACCCTGACCTGTTTGCAGTAAGATGATGAAATGTATGGCAAAATCCCATAGACTGTCTGACACCATTTTTAAACTGTCCTGCCTCAAACAGTTTAAGTAGTTGCCACATGAAATTTACACAGGTCACAGTCAGATTCCAGACCTCTCTTACAAAGTTTAAATCAAGTTTATAGGTTAAGCGGTTGAGTTTTAATCATTAAAAAACCGAGTGGAGGTTAGAGTGAGGGCAGAGCTCACTCTGGCTGCTACAGTGGACCAGTTTACTATGACATCATCAGCCTGAACATTCCGCCATTCATTTTCAATGGGCCAAAAAGTTGCAGAAAAACGACAAGAGGTACGGTATACAGAATTGTGGGCGGTCTGGTCCAAACCGGGCCGGTCGTTTTAGAGTTGGAACGGTGTCTCTATCTCGAAAGCCTGAGGAATAGTAACGTCTGAAAGATATGGTTCAGGAGAAGAAGAAGAAGAAGAAGAAGAACTAGACTGCATTCCCGCAGAAAATGCAAAAAGTGTGCTTGCATTTTACCATAGTTAGCATTGCTAGCAAGTTTAGCATAATGGCTAAATAGCTTCAGCTAATATAGGTACACAACACTGTAAGCACAGTTAATTACTTCACATTTTTAGCATAATTACCATTGTTAGCATAATTAGCATTGTTAGCATTACTGGTAATGAATACTAGCTGTGTCAACCAAGTAACACTTTTAACCCAGTTAATTATTTTGCATTTTAGCATAGTTAGCATAGCTAGCATTGTTAGCATAATGGCTAAATAGCCTCAGCTAATATAGGTAGACAACACTGTTAGCACAGTTAATTACTGCGTATTTTAGCATAGTTAGCATAATTACCATTGTTAGCATTATTAGCATTGTTAACATTGCTGCTAACGAATACTAGCTGAGTCAACCAAGTAACACTTTTAACCCAGTTAATTATTTTGCATTTTACCATTGTTAGCATAGCTAGCTAGCATTGTTAGCATTACGGCTAACAAACGTTTGCTAAGTTAACAGAGTAGCACTGACTACATAGATAACTACTAGAGATAACTACTATAGGCTGCAATACACTCCCATGGCATAACATTATGCAGGCCATGGCATGGGGATGATGACATCACTCGAAAGTTCTATTCCTGAACATTCCACATTTAAAAAATGGCAGTTGGTCCAGGTGCAACTGCCACAGTATTGTCTGCCTCTCTTTCACCATTTTTAAACTGTCCTGTTTCAAAAAGTTTAAGTAGTTGCCACATCAAAATTTCACAGCTCACAGTCAGATCCCAGACCTCTCTTACAAAGTTTAAATCAAGTTTATAGGTTAAACGGTTGAGTTTTGATCATTTAAAACTTCAGACATGCACCCTGACCTGTTTACAGTAAGATGATGAAATGTATGGCAAAATCCCATAGACTGTCTGACACCATTTTTAAACTGTCCTGCCTCAAACAGTTTAAGTAGTTGCCACATGAATTTTACACAGGTCACAGTCAGATCCCAGACCTCTCTTACAAACTTTAAATCAAGTTTATAGGTTAAGCGGTTAAGTTTTAATCATTAAAAAACGAAGTGGAGGTTAGAGTGAAGGCAGAGCTCACTGTAGCTGCTAGAGTAGAGCAGTGTACTGTGACATCATCAGCCTGAACATTCCGCCATTCATTTTCAATGGAGGAAAAGTTGCAGAAAAACGACAATAACTGACGAACGACAAGAGGTACGGTATACAGAAATGTGGGCGGTCTGGTCCAAACCGGGCCGGTCGTTTTAGAGTTGGAACGGTGTCTCTATCTCGAAAGCCTGAGGAATAGTAACGTCTGAAAGATCTGGTTCAGGAGAAGCGGGAAGAAGAACTAGACTGCATTCCCGCAGAAAATGCAAAAGTGTGCTTGCATGTGCCAAGGTTTGTGATCATCAGAGCAAATATATGTGGGAATTATTTAGTTTTTACCAATTGGCACTATAGGCTGCAATACACTCCCATGGCAGAACATTATGCAGGCCATGGCATGGGTATTATGACATCACGAGAGTTCTATTCCTGAACATTCCACATTTAAAAAATGGCAGTTGGTCCAGGTGCAACTGCCACAGTATTGTCTGCCTCTCTTTCACCATTTTTAAACTGTCCTGTTTCAAACAGTTTAAGTAGTTGCCGCATCAAAATTTCACAGCTCACAGTCAGATCCCAGACCTCTCTTACAAAGTTTAAATCAAGTTTCTAGGTTAAACGGTTGAGTTTTGATCATTTAAAACTTCAGACATGCACCCTGACCTGTTTACAGTAAGATGATGAAATGTATGGCAAAATCCCATAGACTGTCTGACACCATTTTTAAACTGTCCTGCCTCAAACAGTTTAAGTAGTTGCCACATGAATTTTACACAGGTCACAGTCAGATCCCAGACCTCTCTTACAAACTTTAAATCAAGTTTATAGGTTAAGCGGTTAAGTTTTAATCATTAAAAAACGAAGTGGAGGTTAGAGTGAGGGCAGAACTCACTCTGGCTGCTACAGTGGACCAGTGTACTATGACATCATCAGCCTGAACATTCCGCCATTCATTTTCAATGGGCCAAAAAGTTGCAGAAAAACGACAATAACGGACGAACGACAAGAGGTACGGTATACAGAAATGTGGGCGGTCTTGTCCAAACCGGGCCGGTCGTTTTAGAGTTGGAACGGTGTCTCTATCTCGAAAGCCTGAGGAATAGTAACGTCTTCAAGATCTGGTTCAGGAGAAGCGGGAAGAATAAACGGGGAGATAACAATAAGTGTGCTTTTTGCAAGCACACTTAATAAACGGTGGGATAACAATAAGTGTGCTTTTTGCAAGCACACTTAACTAGACTGCATTCCCGCAGAAAATGCAAAAAGTGTGCTTGCATTTTAGCAAAGTTAGCATTGCCAGTAATGTTAGCATAACTGCTAAATAGCTTCAACTAATATAGCTACACAACACTGTAAGCACAGTTAATTACTACACATTTTAGCATAGTTGGCATAATTAACATTGTTAGCATAATTAGCGTTATTTGCACAACTGTTAACGAATACTAGCTGAGTTAACCAATTAACACTGTTAACCCAGTTAATTACTTTGCATTTTAGCATAGTTAGCATTGTTAGCATAACGGCTAAATAGCCTCAGCTAATATAGCTACACAACAATGTTATCACAGTTACTTACTTCACATTTTAGCATAGTTAGCATAATTAGCATTGTTAGCATTATTAGCATAGCTGCGAACAAATACAAGCTGAGTCAACCGAGTAACACTTTTAACCCAGTTAATTATTTTGCATTTTAGCATAGTTAGCATAGCTAGCATTGTTAACATAACGGCTAACAAACGTTTGCTAGGTTAACAGAGCAGCACTGACTACATAGATAACTACTAGAGATAACTACTATAGGCTGCAATACACTGCCATGGCATAACATTATGCAGGCCATGGCATGGGGATTATGACATCACTCGAGTGTTCTATTCCTGAACATTCCACATTTTAAAAATGGCAGTTGGTCCAGGTGCAACTGCCACAGTATTGTCTGCCTCTCTTTCACCATTTTTAAACTGTCCTGTTTCAAAAAGTTTAAGTAGTTGCCGCATCAAAATTTCACACTTCACAGTCACATCCCAGACCTCTCTTACAAAGTTTAAATCAAGTTTATAGGTTAAACGGTTGAGTTTTGATCATTTAAAACTTCAGACATGCACCCTGACCTGTTTACAGTAAGATGATGAAATGTATGGCAAAATCCCATAGACTGTCTGACACCATTTTTAAACTGTCCTGTCTCGAACAGTTTAAGTAGTTGCCGCATGAATTTTACACAGGTCACAGTCAGATCCCAGACCTCTCTTACAAACTTTAAATCAAGTTTATAGGTTAAGTGGTTAAGTTTTAATCATTAAAAAACAGAGTGGAGGTTAGAGTGAGGGCAGAGCTCACTCTAGCAGCTAGAGTGGAGCAGTGTACTGTGACATCATCAGCCTGAACATTCCGCCATTCATTTTCAATGGGCCAAAAAGTTGCAGAAAAACGACAATAACGGACGAACGACAAGAGGTACGGTATACAGAAATGTGGGCGGTCTGGTCCAAACCGGGCCGGTCGTTTTAGAGTTGGAACGGTGTCTCTATCTCGAAAGCCTGAGGAGTAGTAACGTCTGAAAGATTCAGTTCAGGAGAAGTAGAAGAAGAAGAATAAACGGGGAGATAACAATAAGTGTGCTTTTTGCAAGCACACTTAATAAACGGGGAGATAACAATAAGTGTGCTTTTTGCAAGCACACTTAATAAACGGGGAGATAACAATAAGTGTGCTTTTTGCAAGCACACTTAATAAACGGTGGGATAACAATAAGTGTGCTCTGCAAGCACACATAATTAGTTTGAGATTGCTGATAAAAACATGAATGAATTTCACAGCTGATGTTTTTCAGTAACTGACATTCATGTGCATGCCATTGTCATGGAAATTAGGAGTGCTGAAAAAAACAGGGAGATTCAGGGAAGAGGAGATAGAGCACAAGAATGATAAAGAGAGAGAAAAAGAAGGGAAGGGACCATTCTGTCTTTTATGATGATCACTTCCCACTGGCCCCTCCCATTCTGTGTGTGGCAGTGTGCATGAGGGAGGGCTATATGTGTGTGTGTGTGTTTTAAAAAAACAGCACACGTGTATTCTGCGTCAGAGAAGGTAGTCCCCTCTGCAATGACAAGGGAAAGATGGAAGGAGGAAAGACACTGGAGGTAAGCTTTTACACACATCACTCCTGCTTCTCATCTCAGTTTCAGGCACATATTGTATTTGCTCCACCATTCTCACTTATTGCCCACTCCTTCTATTGTCATTGTCTTCTTTTTTCTCAGCACAGAACTGTGCGGCTAAGGACCCCTTTGAGAGCAAGGGAGCAAGGGAAGCTGTAGGCAGCACGAAGAGAGTGAGAGACAGACCAGAGGGAGGAGGGTTGGCAGTGGGCGGGATTTCCCACTCCCCAACCTTGGGCTCAATCCTCACATCTGAAGCTCCAGCGGGTTTCCACCTTACCCTCCTGTGCCCCTCGGGTAATGCTGTGAGCAGACGAATCGTGTTGCTATGGGCAGCTGGACAAAGCAGCAGCAGCCTGTGGACCTCTGTCTCAGTGGCAAGCTGATGCCTGCAGTGTTGGTGGAGCAGGAGGAGGATGAGGAGGATGAAGAGAACGGAACTGATGACAACAGCAGCAGCAGCGCAGAACCCGCTGGTGTGCCAACATTTGATGTGCCATACTTCAGATACATTGACGAAGAGGACGAGGGGAAAACAGAGGATGAGCATGAGGATGAGGAGGAGGAGGAGGATGA
This sequence comes from Setipinna tenuifilis, assembly GCA_030347295.1. Classification (NCBI taxonomy): domain Eukaryota; kingdom Metazoa; phylum Chordata; class Actinopteri; order Clupeiformes; family Engraulidae; genus Setipinna; species Setipinna tenuifilis. Next base: position 29,904,641 of record CM059277.1, read on the forward strand.
GGAGGAGGCGGGCAGCAGCAGCTGCAGCCGCTCTCTCTCCTCCCTGGAGGATGACTGCCTGGGGGACTCGTCAGTCTCATGCCGCTATGGCTCTGCGTGGGGTGCTGTGACGCCTTACAGGGTGCTGGGGCACCTGCTGAACCACCTGAGGCTAGACGATAACGCTGGCAGCAGTGACTCAGGTGAGATGTCACTTTTATATCAGTTAACAAACTGTATCACTGTATCACTGTATCACTCCTTATCATTTCACACACTCTGTGACTCCATCACTCTTTATTAATTCACACACTTGCGTGTTTGTGGATGCTCCATGACTCCTCTTATGTGCTCTCATTGCTTTACAGTATAGGTAACGTGCAGTCTAGCATTTACTCAATTTTCTCCTTCTTTCCATTAAATAAACTTGGAAATAAATACACTTTCTATGTGGTTTATATCACAATTTCATATGACCATTTACACATGGTATTTTGTCACAAGTATTTTGTCTGTTCAGTAAAGCATACCTGTTGTTTAACTCCTTCATGTCATGTGTCATGTTTTTAAATTACAATGAGAGAGCACTGGCATTATCAAAGCTACTGTGTGTAGAGCTGAATCATCTCTTGTAGGGGGGCAAAGGGCCATATGACCCTCACATCTCCCCCACCCCCCAAAGACCAATCACGGCAGCCTGTCTACTAGGGAACCCCTGTCCAGTTTAGTTCCTGTGATGAAAATGACTACATTTGGTTAGTTTTCTCTGTCTCTGTCTCTATCTCTGTCTCCTGTCTCTCTTTCTCTCTCTCTCTCTCTCTCTCTCTCTCTCTCTCTCTCTCTCTCTCTCTCTCTCTCTCTCTCTCTCTCTCCGTATATGTGTATGTATATCCAGTGTGAATGTGGTTGTGTGTGTATGTATGTGTGTGTGTCTGTGTGTCTGTATGTGTATGCATGTGCAATTCCCTGAATCCTGTGTACGTATTAGTGATGTTATAAGTGTCTTTGTTTAAACTGAGCAATAGTTGACTGCCAGGTAGAGTAGGGTTTAATTCTAGTAATCCCCTAATCCCTTAAAAGCTATGTGAGGGGTGATCTGCTACTCTGCCTTACTGTCACACCACACATCCTCCTCCTGACTGATGGGGCCCTACAGCCTCCATCCCTCTAGAGAGTGGAGACTTTAATGGGTTCAGCACTCGGCTCTGAAACAAACATATTCTTGCTCACTCTACAAAAACAATGACCAAATGTAACAGAGCTTTTAACAGCAATAGTATGATTTACTGGTCTATCGGAAATTTTGGTTATATAAAGGTACATAAGCAAAAGAAAGACCAATAGTGATATCTGAGTAGGGCGGTAGGGGGTGGGAATGAGGAAAGTAAGAAAAAAAGGTTTGAGTCTGAGATGTGGGTTCTCAGTTGGGTGTCTGTATGCATGTGTGTGTGTGTGTGTGTGTGCTTGCATGTGTGTGTGCGTGCATGCATGTGTGCTGGTATCACCTATATATAATATGCATGTGCACTAGCTTCTTGAGCAAAGAGGCTGTGATACACTGTTTTTGGTGTATCTGAGCAGCAATCACATGAGTGTTATGTTTACATGATACAGGGGGACATTTAGAGGATAGTATAAGGATGAGATGCAGTTGTTTGTGGAGTGGCCTTTCATACCATTCATGTAACAGTAAACTGCCTGGAAATCCCTCACTCCCTCAATCAATTAAATTACACTGTAAGCCTTCTTCTAAACCTCTTTTAGTGTGTATTAATTTTCTGCTGCCTTTGGCAAGACAAAACAAAGACCATGGGAGTTATGTTTTCTAAATATTTAGAGTTGTGAAAACATTGCTTATGGAACCAGGAGCAATATTTAGTAAACGTTGGCTCAAAGAGAACAACTGTGATTGATTACACAGTCAAATGAGTGGATCAATGGATTCTGTGATTAGGTCTGCTTAATTGGAGGTTTAAACTAAATTAACTCATTAGTGTCTGATGCCAGGGGCAGTGGTAGGTCACAGATGTGGTGGGTTGTAGGTTCAAAACCGACAACTGCCAGAACTGTCACTGATGTACCCTGAGAACAGCAGCGTACACTGCTTCCCAGCCGCTCTTGTCTTGGCTGCCCCCTGCTCACATATGTGGTGGGCTAAATGCAGAGGTTAAATTTCGTTGTGTGCATCATGTGTCACACTGATTACTGAGAATCGCTTTCAGTTGTAAAGCAAACTAACCCACACACACACATACAAAGATAAATAAATACATTTATAATATCATTTATTTTTTATTTATATATTTTAGACTCTCATTATCATCTCATCATCAGTGCCCAATTCAAACCAACAATAGCAAAGGTATTATCTTAATGCTTAAGACCCTTTTTCTAAGATCATACAGAAGTAAACAAACAATCTATAGATAGGGGTTTCAAACATATCTAAATTCATCAAAAAAATATTTTCCCCCATACAACAATATCTGCTATAAAATCATGTAATGATATTTGTATCCAAAAAAAAAAAAATGTTTTACTTTTACACTTCACAAAGTTAACCTTCAAAATCAATAGGCTTTTCAAACCCTATTCCTTCTGTCCTGTAAACACATTAGAGTAACGGCTAAGTTAACACCACCTCACCTCTGATTCCTGCATTTGAGTGGTAATTACATTGACGGGAGTGGAAATGAAGGGAAATGAGAGAGAAAGAGAGAGAGAGAGAGAGAGATCTGTGAACAAGGCACATCCTCATCAGACAATCAGCTGTCTGCAGTTCAAATCCTTTAAGAATAGATTAAAGGCTCAAGTCATGCAACACAGGCCTGCGGCTTTGGCCCTTTCAGCACCAGAGGAGCAAATTAAACGTGAGCAATGGTCGGTTCAGTCATCAGCTGAGGGATGATTATGATGATGTCCTCTGGGATTGACTTAAAAGGCTGCTCCTTTAAGGGGTCAGCACACACACAAGATCCTCCAAGAGCTTTTTTTCTAAATGCTTACGGTAAAGTGCTTGATGAGAAGCGAAGCAAATTGAACTAAGTGGTACCGGTTTAACTACTAATTTCACGCTACCATAGCAATTAACAACAGACTATACCCCTACACATGGAGAGAAAACACTATTGACCCGTTATTAAATCAATATTTTGAGAAACAGTATTGACCAGTTTTAACTGGAATCGACGCTGTCTAAATTTAGACATTTAGATGCGATGTTAATTACAAAGAAAAAACAACAACAGAAAACTAAATGTGTTCACTTGCTTCTGTTTGTACAAAAGACCATGTTTTCTCTGACTAGCCTCCACAACTCTTAACCCCTACAGTGTTTTCCTGTCTTCGTAGGTAGCATGCTTTGTCTCTTTTAGGAAGCGTTAACATTATTACTTTGCCCCCCTCAAGTGCTTCAAGGTGACTTCCAAGAGCCACCTTCTTTTGTTCTCAGTATAAAAAGTAGACATGTTTAGAGGTTGTACATTGTGTTTCATGTGACATACTGTATGCATGACAAACAGAGAAGGTAGAGGAATGACTCATAGAGATGGAGAAAAAAGGGTGGAGGGGGTTAGTGGCAGGATACTCTAACTGAAAGAAACCACTTTTGCAAAAAATAATTGAGAGGATAAGTATAATTTCACACTCAATAGTCCATCTAAATTAAAAAGGCTTGTGCTGAAATAACATAAACCCTAAGATCATAATCCTCAATGTGTTCTGCAGTAGACTGTGTAGACTAAGTCAGCTGTTGTGAATGTGATTGGGATTCAAATTATTTTTTGTGTGTTTGTAAATGCTAGTTGTAAAATACCAATATAATATGGGAAATAGGTTTTGCCTCTGTTGTTATGTGCTGTGTTTTGGTCTCACTCACACAGGTATTGACAATGATAAAGATGATTTAAGGATTTAATGGGGAACTAAAGTAAGAATCTGCAGTGCCCCGGTAAACGCTATTGATACCATTCCCGAGGCAGCTACCTAATTGCTTTGGCACAGATGACTAAACATATAGCCACAGCTGATGTGTCTTAAATCACATCATTTGTCTGTAATACTGATGGATACTGAGATAAAGTTAGGTGCATAAACACTTGTAACTTGCCTTCCCCACAGGTGTACACTAATTTAATTTGTACAATAGCCATCAGCCAGGAACCTAAGCCCAAGAACTTTAACCCAGTGTGTAAGCATCAGGGCTAGAGTTTTTTTATGGGCCATAGCCAATGTTCAAACTTCCAGATGTACTGTATGTGTAAAAGGAAATCTTCAGACCTCCATAAAAGTTGTTTTTGACTATTTACCAGGTTCCTTTGCCAGTGCCCAGTGCCAAATGCCATCATTTGCAAATGCACAAATAGGAGGCACAGACAGGTTGTGGATATTAGATGGAGGAGTAGAAACCCTGCTGTCTTGTTTGATGTGTTATGTCTATATCTGGGATGTGTGGTATCTCAAGATTTGTATAATCAGATTATTAGCATTATAATGTTTTAAGTGTTTTTACAGATGGTAGAAACAACTGCATTACACCCACCCTACACTGCAGGTGAATTATACCACACAATATCCCACAACAACCCAACAAGTCTGAAGTTGTTGTAAGATGTGCTTTAGTAGGTCCAGTCACGTCTTGAAATTGATCCACCTTCAAACGAAAGGCTTCAGAGCAGAAAAGAAAGGCTGGCTGCTGCAAATAAACCTCTGAGGCAAAATATTAGATTAAAACATGTTATATGTTGATTTTAGCCATGCGTGTTGTTATTTAGGGAGTTAAGAAGCAGCGACAGTTGTTTTTTTTTAATTAAATAAGCATAATGATAGCCTACGAGTAGTCTTTGTTAAACCCTACTGTACTAGTGATATTATATACAGCCTTTAGTTTAATGGCAAACGATAGAAGCAACACCCAGCCTACATTGCAGAATAATTATACCACAAGTTATCCCATGATTCATTTGGAAAAGTTTTTGTTGTGAGATGTGTGAATGACACCAATAAAGTGAGAATCTGGAAATTCCAGTAGCAGACCAATCACAAGCTTGCATAATTGGAGTCATATTATATATTATTATATTATATATTATATAGACACGTCTTAGTACCCCCCCCCCCCACCCCTCCTAACCCATTTCAGTGAATGTTGTATGTATGTTGATGTGTGCTATATGGTGATTCGTCTTGATTCGTTTTGTAATGTGTATTTATTATGGGTAATGTGTATTATGTGTATGCTACAAGACACCTTAATTTCCTTCGGGATTAATAAAGTTACTCTACTCTACTCTACTCTACATATAATTGAAAAAATTGGGCATGTACAGGCAAGGATGCAAGGCTTCTCTGTGTCGGAGTAGGTTTGCTATGAAATGAGCATAAACTAGGCTGTAGTATGATCAAAAAATTGTTCATTTGTGTACCTATTCATGTTCAAATTGATTAAGTTCACAATTTTATGTATTTTTCTAACTTGTGTGCTTACTCAAGAAAAATGTTAAGCCTTTGTAAACAATTACATTTCCCATTGTACTCTGAAAATTGTTCAACATAACTTTGGAACTCCAGTATGTATGTAATTCTCAGTTAAAATGTGAAAATCTGAAATCAGCGCTGGGAAAAGACACATATATAATTTTGGCTTTACAGATGATTTGTTCAAATTCAGTTTTATTTTGTTTATTGTTTACTGATGTGCTGGGTCACCTTAATCAAACCCAATCCCTAACTATAATCTTAACCTCAACAAGACACTAAGTGTCAATAGATGGTTTATTACTAGTCTCGGCATCTGTGGTAGATAGTCTTCTACAGGACTATCCAAATAAAGTGTGACCATGATCTCCGCTGCGGTTGAGTGTGCAAAGATCTAACTCACCTTTTATTTCCCCCCACAGAGATGCTCCTGCACGACTTCCTGCTTACATATTTGGTCTTCATGTCAACCAATGACCTATGTCAAGCTCTCCTGAGGCAATATCCTTCTAGATCCCTCTACACCCAAACAGTCAAGCAATCATAAAATATCAATGTCCTACATCTAAAAGCCAGTGGTAATTAGATAATATCTCAGTAATATCAATCAGACATCTAAAACAGTGAAAAACATAATTTTATTTATTTATTTCTAATTACCTGACATTTCTTTCATTTCTTTTTTTTCTTACTTTGCACCATCTGTGCAATACTAGTACACCACTACAAGTTAAAGACTTTAACTATGTATTTGACAAATAGAACACTTTGACACATGTTTTTCCATTTGTCGATGTGCTTCTTAACTCTGCTGGATATCACCTACTCCTCTAAGCGTAGTATGGTGTGTGAGGACATGGCTGAATCTCTGCTCAGGAAGCGTAAGGTCCTGCACATTGTCTCCTGGTGGAGTGCACTCTACAAAGACTTCCTCCGATACAACGACTACATCACTCTCTTCATGAAGGTAGGTCAGGCCAAAGAATCTGAACAGGGCACACAGAAAAAAAACTAAGACAGAAAAAGATGACAGAAGCGCACCTTTGTAAATTGTTATCTGTAGCAGAATAGTTGATTAAGAATTTAGTTGTTGGGTATCAGATGCTCTTAGGGAGCACCAGAGGGGGGGAGGGGGGGGGGGGGGGGGGAGGGGGGGGGGGGGTGAGTGTGTGACCACTACCACTACCAGACCTGATATGGGTGCTAAAAGAGATTAAGCCAATACCAAGCCTGCAGCTTAGCTCAGACGCAGGGTGTGTGCATGATAGCATAGCACCGAATGAAGTCAAGCAGATCTCAGTATGGCAGATGAAACCAGCAAGCAGAGAGTGCAGTTGTTTTTAACATTAATTGTATTAAAAAATAAAGAAAAAAAGAAATAAACCAAAAATGCAGTCTTTCAGTTCTGGTGTAAAAACATGAACCTCAGTCACTTTGCTGACCATTCATCAATGTCCATTTGCAACAGCACGATGTTAGTTCCACAGTACACAGAATATTACACACAAAGCCAGTTCATTGTTTGGTTGACTGATTGATAGATAAACCCTACGTTGAACACTGAAATCATTGGCACACAAGCTTTTATGTGTGTGTATTTGCATACAACTTTCAGATGGAGGATAAAAAGAGAGAGCAAGTTTACTTGTTTCTCATTCCTAGCACCAGAGGAAAAACAACATAAAGGGAGATCAGAAAACTAACATAACTTTGGGTTTGTAGGAAAGTTTAGAGCGTCAGTATTCCCACAATGCTAGCCCGTGTGAATTCACTTTCTGACATGTACACAAAAAAGAACAAAAACCCAAAGCGATGCTATGGTCGGACTGAAGGGTGACAACCGATGCGTCAGGAGAACAAAACCCAGGGCGACACTTCTGTCGTTATAGGTGAGCCAGGCCTATATTGTCAGATTCCCAATCTTGCTACTGTCAATATCCGATTCCAGATATACAGCAACGCAGTGCAAGGCGGACATGTAGAGTTTTGTCACCCTTAGGACAAAGATGTAGGAATTAAAAGTACATTATCTTGTGGATAATGTTATGAGGTTTAATTGTTATGTTTGGTTTCACTGTGATGGTCTGAGTGTGAGTGGTATACTGGACTTAGTTCTGAAGCGGACAGTTTTCCAGGTAGTGTGGGACAGTCCACTGCACTCCAGTCCCTTGTCCCCAGGATAACACTCATTGTCTGTTCTTAACAAAAACATCAAACACCAGTTGATCAATGAGCAACTGGCATCAGGTTGGGTATTTAAGAGAAAGATAGTGAAAACCTGTGAAAACCTAAAACGGCGTGTGTGAATCTCTCTCTCCCTCTCTCTTTTGGTTGGGGTTTTGTCTGATTTCCTTTGCATCTGATATATCTCTGGTTTATTTGGTTATTACAGTGAATCTCTGGTAATTGTAACAGTTAACTTGCCTTTGGTTAATAAACTCTTCAGTCATTTTTTCATTCATATATATCTCATCGTGTGCCATGCCATTATTGTGCTATTAGCTCTTATGGTGCTGTATGGTGATATTGGAGGTAATCATATTATTTCATGGAGTCAGATAAATAGTTTTACTCTAATGTTTGCCATTCTAATGTATATGTCTGCCATTATTCTATCCTGTTAGGTTTAGAACATGCCAACTGACCTTTTATGGTCAGTTCCATTGGTGGTCTGAGAAAGTGGATCCTTACAAAAGCAACATTAGATTAGATCACCCTGATCCCAGATTAACAGTTTTCAAGATTACCAAAACTGGATTACCAGTGCTCTAAATGGGATAACATATCACAAAGTGGGCTACCAGCTATGTAAACAACAACAGGTAGAAGAGCCAACATGGGTTCACTTTAAGTGTTTCTTATTTTGAGACAAAACACAATAACACATCTACTAATTTCTTTTATGACCCCTCATCGGAGCCACAACAAATGGTAAAACAAATACATTGTGGATATTTTTCAAATGTCTAAAAATAAAAAATGGGCAGCTCTGATGATTGTTTCTTTGAAATTTATATACAGTGATAAATGTAATGTAAATGTGAATGTAAAATTTAGTTTTGTTTGTTATTGAAATATGTTTGGGGGTTTATTTGGGGACAAGATCATTTTTATTTTATTTTGACTTTACTATAGGGAAAATTCAGGTAAATTGAGCCACTTTTTGGCAAATTTGGGAAAGATCCATTAAATTTAAGGATGAAAGTTAATAAAAAGCCAAAAATGTATTTGTTTTCATAAAGTCACTTCTTTTGTGATCAGGACATATTCTTTATTTGAATGTCAAGACATAGAATTTCATCAGAGTACAAGGTAATCTTATCTTTATTTTAATATTTTAACAATTTATTGCTTTTAACAAGGCCTATAGGCTTATTACAGCTTTTACCAATCATTTTCACACGTGTCTCAATATAGCTGCAAGCAGCAATGAGGGGGCCAAGCATCTGACTGTAACATGGCCTGTATAATTGTTCTCTCTAGAAAGTGTGTCTATCAAGTTTGGTTGGCATATGTAAAGTCTTTCTTGACATATGACCTGAATTACTGTTTGGCAGCTTTATTAAAAATAAAAAATATTCAAAGGTGTATAAATACATCCAAATGTCACTTAAATCGTTTGATAAAGTGTGTATTTACATTACATATCAGTAACATGTGCATTACTGTAGGACAAAGTTGTTTGCGTTTTTTAGCTTACTGTACATTGACCGCTATTGTAGCCTTACTGACCAACAGCGTGTGTTATAATTATGCTGCTGTAGCACATTTTCCAGCAAATGTTAACTGATGTGCTCAAACGCATGTTGGTACAGCAAACTGTGTTAAGAGTTTTAAAAAAATTGACATTGCATTGAGACAAGTATGAAAATGATGCAAAAACTGCAATAATTATTACCCCTAATTTCAGCAATTTTTGCCAATGCAAGCACTGATGGTTTCAGTCAGGTCATGATGTTAACAGCTCAACAACACTTTTTGTGGTGCATTGGCACTTTAAAAGCAGGCCTATTTGTCTATTTATACTGTATATAAATAGACAAATAGGCTTCCTCACTTCTGTCACCCCCAGCAACATAGGTTTTTGCAGTTCTGACCCACTCCCACGCGCATTGCCCCATCCCCACCTCGGTGCTGCCGACTGCACACGCAGCTCTTCTTCCCTCCCACACACAGTCCATCATCAGCCACCGAAGCCAACCCTTCCTCCCAATCCCAACCGCACTTTAGGCACTTAGCACTTAGCTGAAAGAGATGGCCCATCTTACCTTAGCATTTTCAGCTAAAATGGGCCGATGAGTTTTCAGAGTTTTTAAGGTATTTAAACATTTCTAATGTAACTATAAATGTGTTCCCTTGATTAAAGGCATGTTTTCAAAATTAAACATAATAAAAATAAAAAAGCTTTTTTAGTTTTAACTACATAATGAAAATTATATTGTCCATTTTTCTTAAAGTGGAGACACTGACAAGTTACTTTTTCCTGTCCCATATAAGGTAAACCATATAAGGGTTCACCCTGCCCATCACAGAAACATCAGGACATTCAAATGAATTGAAACGCATACAGTAATGATGTTACAACAATTCAAATATATATTCATTCCGATTGTTCAGTAGAATTAAAAGAGATGAGACATGCAATGCTTATCTGGCTCATTTTACCTGATGGCCCAATTTACCTGAATTTACCCTACTGAAGGTTTTAATTGACAGGCGATGTCTACTTTATTTACTTTATCACTGTAATGGTTAAACAAGTTAAGTGCAAAATAAAAATATATACACTCTCATACAAGCATATTGTTTGTGTAACATCCTGCACACCTCCTCCTCCTCCTCGCCATTGCCGGCAAATCACGGACACCTCTGCACAGACTATTTAATCCCTGCACTCCCTTCATTTCTTGTGAATCCTCCCACTGTTTGCCTTGGACTTTACATGCATGTGCCATATTCTCTCTGCCATCCATTCCTTTTCCTTGTCAGTTGTTTTGTCTAGTGCCTTGTGTTTTACCTCCTGTTCTGTTCGGTGAGGTTTGTGTGCCTTTTTCGCCCATTAAATCAATTGTTTGTTTCACTCGTGTCACACTTGAGTCCTCCTGCTTCACACTACGCTTATCAGAATTTGTTAAAGGAAAAGTTATCCCAATCCTGCTGAAAACTTTTGAACAACACAAACTGAAGGTTTGATCAAAACTAGGATTGGATTACATCTAATGTGATTGCAGAATATTTCTTAAAAAAAACGAAGTAGACGCTCACACACTGTCCTCATTTGTAGTCAAACTAATTTGATGTGCAACGTTTTGGTCAGATGACCATCATCAGGCATTGTTAAACATTAAGAGTTTTACTACAAATTAGGACAATTTGTGGGAGTCTACTTTGATTTTTAGGTTGGTGACCCTGTGGACCTTCTCCAACGCATCCGTCCAAAGGAGGTGTGCAAAGGTTTTCTACATGCTTCCCTTTTGAACAACCCATTTTACTGTAATCATAGCTACTGTAAAACTTGCAGGAGCACAATTTGTCTTCAGCACAAACCCCACCAAACAATTTCGCCCTCCCTCAAACAGGAAGTCGGAGGCACTATATTGTTTGTAGACAAAGCCAGTGCAGACAGTTCAAGTCTTAGTTTTATTGTAGAACAAAAAATCAAAGAAAAAAAACAAGGCAGAGCTCCAAGGCAGTTTCAGCATCAAAAGGTAACACAGAAGTCCACGTAGTCAAAAAAAACAAACAAGAGAGCTAGTCAACCAAGGAAATCCAGAAAAAACTAGTTAACTTAAATATCCATATACAAGGTCAAAAACGTACAGCGTTCGCAGAGCACACGGGCAGAGACAACCAGACAAAGAACCACAAAAACAGGGGGGTTTAAGTAAGGCAGGTAATCAAGGAAACGGGGAAAAGCCAGGGCAGCAATAATTGAATCAAACAGGACAGGTGACAAACGAGGGGGCAGTCAAAAACGAAAGCACATGGCACAGCTGTCAACACAAAAAGCACATGGCACAGCAAAACAAACGTCACACAATCAGGCCAGCAGAGGGGGTAACAATAAGTCCACTAAGCCAGACAGTCCTGACAGTAGCCCCCCTTCAACGTGTGCTGACATCGGAAGTCCCAGATCAAGGCCTTATCCAGCACCCGACTAGAGGGTTCCCACGACTGTTCTTCAGGACCGTAGCTCTCCCAGTCAACCAGAAACTGGAGGCCCCAGCCCCGGCACCGGGGGGGGGGCGGGGCGGAGAACCCTCTCGATCCGGTAGGGGCCGATGAAGCGGGGGGGCGAGCTTGCGAGACTGCAATTTCAAGGGTAGATCCTTGGTGGAGAGCCAAACCCGTTGACCCCTACGATAGCGTGGAACCCGGATAAGAGGCTAGCAGTGGCTCCAAGGCATTTGCAGAACGCTTTCCAAAACGTTGAGACGAACTGGGGACCTCGGTCCGATACCACATCACAGGGCAGTCCATGGATTCTAAAAACATGGTTCATAACGAGAACGGCGGTCTCCTTGGCAGAAGGCAGCTTGGACAGAGGGACAAAATGCACAGCCTTGGAGAATCTATCCACAATGGTAAGTACGGCAGTGTTACCATCCGAAGGGGGAAGGCCCGTGACGAAGTCCAGCGCTATGTGGGACCAAGGCCGCGTGGGGACTGGAAGCGGCTGGAGGAGACCCGCAGGGGCATTGGTTAGGCCAAAGGGCATGACCAAATATTCGTAATGGCCTGTGGGAGTGTTGAAGGCGGTCTTCCACTCGTCTCCATCTCTGATACGAACCAAGTGGTAGGCATTGCGTAGGTCCAATTTAGAAAAGATACTTGCCCCCTGCAACAGCTCAAAGGCACCCGACATCAGCAGGAGGGAGTACTTATTTTTCACAGTGATGCCATTGAGGCCACGATAGTCAATACACGGCCTTAAGGATCCATCCTTTTTGGACACAAAGAAGCCGCCCGCCCCCGCCGGAGAGGAGGAGGGGCGGATGATCCCAGCAGCTAAGGAGTAATCAATATACCTCTCCATGGCCAACCGTTCAGGAGCGGAGAGGGAGTACACTCGGCCCCGGGGCGGGCTGCTTCCAGGCAGCAGGTCGATGGAGCAGTCATAGGGGCGGTGAGGCGGCAGAGATATAGCCCTGGACTTACTGAACACCGCCTTCAGGTCGAGGTACTCCCCAGGGACTTTGGAGAGGTCGGGATAGTCCTCTGCAACCTCAGGGGCAGAGAGAGAACAAGGGGCAGACTTCAGGCAATGAGACATGCAGAATGGGCTCCAGCCCAGAATAGTATTCTTGGCCCAGTAGACATGAGGGTTGTGTTTGGCCAGCCACCTATGGCCCAGAACAATAAGGCTGAGAGGGGAGTCAATCACATGAAACACTATGTCCTCAAGATGGTTGCCAGAGAGCAACAGACTCACCGGCTCGGTTCGATGAGTCACCCGGGCGAAATGGCTCCCACTGAGGGAGTAGACTGCCAACGGAACAGGGATCTGGGTGACTGGAACTCCCCATTCTGCAGCCAGGGTAGCGTCAATGAAGCTCTCCTCAGCCCCCAGTAGTGCAGAGGTGGTAAACCGACGGCCCCTCCAGAAGACAGTCGCAGGTAGGGTGGTCTGAAGAGGTGGGGAGGTTTTCCCAGTAAGCCCGCCCGCCAGAACTCCCCTTACTTCTGACGAGCATCCCCTTTTACTGGGCAAGCCTTGCGGAAGTGCCCCTTTTGACCACAGTACAGGCAAGCATTGTCCCTTAGCCTCTGGTCTCTCTCTACAGGGGAGAGGCGAGCCCGATCAACTTGCATCGGCTCTGACGAGTCGGGCAGCCACTGAGCAGACTCCGGAGAGGGTAGGAGGGATTCCTGTCTGGGGAGGACCAAGGGTGTCCCCGGCCTGCGCCGCTGATTCCGCCTTACATCGACCCAGATCGCCATGTCTACTAACTGGTCGAAGCCAGTTGGAAGGGTGTGGGGGAGGAGTTCATCCTTGACCTCCTCAGCCAGCCCGTTGAACACATCATACATGGCCTCCTCATTCCAGCCCGTGGAGACTGCCAGGGTCCGGAACCGGATGGCGTAGTCAGAGACTGCTTGCCGGCCTTGACGAAGTTGCAGGATCTCTCTGGCCGCCTCCTTGGACCGGTCAAAGACCTTCTTCATCTCAGAGAATTCGCTGAAGTCGGCACGCAGGGCTGGCCTGTTGGTCCAGATGGCCGTCCCCCAGTCTCGGGCTCTCCCTGACAGCAGGGTGATGATGTAGGCCACTCTTGCTTTGTCCGAAGGGAAGGTGGAGGGTTGGAGAGCGAAGACCAGGCCACATTGAGTCAGGAAGGCCGCACATGACCCAGGATCCCCGGCGTAGGTCTCCGGAGGCGGCAGACGGGGCTCTCTGGCAGGGGGGTTTGGGGTGGACTGCTGGCAGCTCCCCCCCAGGCAGACAAGGAGAGCTGGATCTGTTGGTTCCGTGCAGTTAATTCCGACAAGGAAGTAGCCACAGACTGTACCCGTTTGGAGACAGAGTCGAGCAGGGTCTGGTGATTACCCAGCATAGTCCCATGGTGATCCAGGACTGCCTTTACTTAGCTTGAAGCTGCTGGGTCCATACTTGGTCCGGTTGTACTGACAAGGTTCAGGAAAGGGAGGACCCAAGTGCAGACAGTTCAAGTCTTAGTTGTAGAACAAAAAATCCAAGAAAAAAACAAGGCAGAGCTCCAAGGCAGTTTCAGCATCAAAAGGTAACACAAAAGTCCACGTAGTCAAAAAAACAAACAAGAGAGCTAGTCAACCAAGGAAATCCAAAAAAAAATAGTTAACTTAAATATCCATCTACAAGGTCAAAAACATACAGCATTCGCAGAGCACACGGGCAGAGACAACCGGACAAAGAACCACAAAAACAGGGGGGTTTAAGTAAGGCAGGTAATCAAGGAAACGGGGAACAGCCAGGGCAGCAATAATTGAATCAAATAGGACAGGTGACAAACGAGGGGGCGGTCAAAAACAAAAGCACATGGCACAGCTGTCAACACAAAAAGCACATGGCACAGCAAAACAAACGTCAACCATCATGCCAGCAGAGGGGGTAACAATCAATAAGTCCACTAAGCCAGACAGTCCTGACAGCCAGGTCATCACAGACGGCCAATGATATACCATCAAACAATTAACAGCAAAGGAGAGAAGACAAGGAAAGGAAAAAATGACAGATTGATTTTAGAAAATACATTTTAACTTCCACTTCAAAGAAAACAGATATATAAAATAGGTGGAAGGCTCCATGGCATCTGCTATATATGTTAAAGATGTAACCTGTGCATGTATGATGGCGTAGTTTGCTATTATGTGCTGTTTTTCAGAGTCTGCACCGTTGTGTGATGGATGATCTCTATAACTACCCATCACTGGAGACGGAGCTTAGAAAATTCAGGAGACTTCTCTCCATACAACAGAAGCAGTGGGTGACTTTGACATGTCTGGTGCACTACATTTTTAAAACATTTCTGTGATTGGAAGAGGTTTAAAAACAGCAACTCGGATGAATACAATCTATCTGCCAGAATGGGTGTTGATCTTAGGGTGAATCTTGGGGCAGAATAAGAGCCTTTAGGTGAAGGTGGTTCTTTTTCTAAGGGGCTGTCGATAAAACAGTCTCGTAAATGTGTTCTGCTGGAATATGGAAAGCTGTTTTTCAACAGTGGCATCAGGAAACATTCAGACCATTGCCCAGTATGTTCTTGTAGCTGCCAGAGAGGCACGAGACACTAAAGTATTCAAATTCTTTAAAGATTATTATACGTATGCCTTTTTCAGCAATTTGCCAATGTCTCAAAATCCAGATGTTCAGAGTATTCCTGGCAGATGTTGCACTTGCACAGACCCATGAAAATGATCAAAGATCCCACCCATCCCAGTAAGCATCTGTTCAGCTTACCAAAATTAGGGAGGAGATTCTGCAGTCTAATGTCTAAGACTGAAAGCCTTAGCAGGACTGAAAGCCTTAGCAGGAGCTTCTTTCAGCAGACCATTAGACTCCTTAAATCTCAATATAAAAATGTATTTGTTAATGTTCTTCATACAATTTCACCACAACCTGTGTGTAATTGTTAATGTAAATATTTAGCTAATAGTACATTTATTTTTACTTATTTTTATTTACTTTTATCTATACAGTCTGTGGAGTCTACCAGTCCCACATTTCATATTATATGTTGATAACTGCATTTTAATTGCACAATTACAAATATTCCTTAAATCCAATAACTTGTTTTTCCCTCTCTTTAGCACTGTGGATAAGTATTCACCTCATCAGAAGGTAAGACAATTGGAGTCTCAAGTTCTACAGAAAAATAAGTAGACAAGTATATAAACAACTTGGTTAGACATAAGTGTGGTCACTGACGGTAACGATCTGCTGTTTAGAGCAAGGCATTGCACAAACAGCTTGGTGTTGAAGATAGGGAAGGTACGTATTTATCAACTGTTTTCTCTCTATGTACTGAATTTCATTAGCAGGGGATGAGGTGCTGAGGTGCTCTAAATTAAAGGGTGGGGTAAAGTAAAAACCATATTTGCTGTAACATGAAATATATCAGAAAACTCCTGAAGTCAGTTTGACTGCCTTGTGGTGGAGTAGTTATGCAGTTAAACAGCTTTCACTGTTTTTTACAGTTGGTGGAAGTAGGGCAGGACTAAAACACAGCCTCAACACATTGAGCCTACCAGTGACTGTAGATACAATCACTGGAGCCTACACACCTACAGTATCTCAGCACAGAAAATCCTGTCTATATTTTCACCACCTTGAGACCTGTTTTTTTTACTTTATTTTAGTATTATTTATATTGTAATCTCAATATAAAAATGTATTTGTTAATGTTCTTCATACAATTTCACCACAACCTGTGTGTAATTGTTAATGTAAATATTTAGCTAATAGAGTGCATTTATTTTATTTCAGTATTGTTTATATTTGCACAAAGTTGGCAAATGCAAAATTGATTAGTAACAACTATCTGTTTATATTATGTTATGGTTATGTAATTTTTTACTTACCTTTTTGATTTGCTAAAAAAATCATGATAGCATGTTTTCCAATGTAATGTATCTGTATCTGTACAAACATCGGTAATGTATCTGTGCACTCAGTGCTGTACAGCATATATGTATGCCAGGACTCCTACATCAGTGTGAAGGCTAAGAGCTCTGTCACAGCAGTGCAACTGCTGTCAGTATTGGCTGATCGATTGGACTGCCTTCTGGAAGATATTGTGCTAGCTGCTGTTACCCACTCTGGGGGTAAGTGCATAGACCATACAACTTCACCACTATCCCCAGTGACATATGGTGTTCTGGGACATTTTGTTGACAGTTGTGGTGTTACGTAAGCACAAGATTACAAATGACACAATGAGTCTTTTTTATTATCTCTATTGGATGGTTTTATCTTACCTTTATGATGCTCACCTTACATTCTATGTTTCTGTTATCTCTCTCTCCAGAGAAGCTACTGCTTCAACCTCAAGACAGTGTTTTTTCAGATTGTCTATTATCTGTAGAGAGACTACAAGTTTACAAAAAAGACCTGACCACAGTTATGGTAGGACATCAGCTGCAGACTGTTCAGTTAAGCCATTGCCAGAGGTGTTAATCCCCATTTCAGAGAGATAAAAACCCTGCCATGTATTGATTATGTTTATGCACTTACAGTTTTTGCCAATCATTTTTACACTTGTCTCAATGCAATGTCCACATTTTTAAAACTCTTAACACAGTACATTATTTCTTTTTGTGTGACAAAATGCAAAATGTTGTGTTTTGTTACATTGTCTTCTATTTCTTTTAGGTTTTGACCCTAAGGTTAACTGTTTTGATAAGAGTATCCAAATGTCTGCAAAATAAGCTGTAGTTTTACATGATTTTGTTGGTCGTGAACATTAACTGAGAGAAGTACGAAAGTATTTTGGTTGAAGTGGTGATTGAATGCAACTGTCTTAAAGCAATGCGAAAGAGAACACTGTTTGGCTCCCATAGTCTGTAGTTGGTTAAGTGTTAAGAGTTTTGAAAACGTAGCCATGGTATTGAGACGCGTGTAAAAATGATTGGTAAAAACTGTAACACAGGTGATTAGCTGATCTACCTGTCTGATGTATGTGCTCATTAGGATTAGTTAGTTCAAAGAATTGGCTAGAATAAATGAGACAGCATTTTTACTTTCTGAATCCAGGATGTCAGTCTCTGAACAAAGTCTTCTGTGTCGTTTTCAAAGAAATGTAACCACAGTCGAGAAACAAAACATGTTTTAGAGATGCAGAGGGTAATTTGCAAACCTGTCTAGGGGAGATGGTTGCATTTTTTTAAGTGGGCAAAAGGACATGTGACTGGAATGAAGACTATGGGGAATAGTCCTGAAGTTTACTTCACATACAGAAAGAAAGTCTCTTCTTCTATTTCACTTCTGTCACCTCTTCTTTCTTTTCTGGAAAATGTTTATGGCTATGTTAAATCTTTTAACACTCTTATTAGGGTTTTGACTTTCTGAAGCCAGGATTGACATCTCTGGCCATTACTGCATTAGTTACATATAGTGTCACATGTGTCATGTCTCAGATGTAAGCTTGGTTTGTTTGCTGTCTTGTTTTATGTAGAGCCCTCTCAGTGATGCTGCCGGAAAGCAGCAGAGGACAGCACATTTGCTGGGCCTGAATGCCTGGGATGTGGCAGTCACCCTGACCAACTTTGACTGGAGTCTCTTTGAGTGTCTACATGAAGTAGGTTCCTCTTTCAGTGTGTGCAAAAACTCTGGGCACTTTCAATAGTCATATGTTTACTTCACAATGGTTGGACAGTTTTTTGGAAGATGTTGTAGATGCAAAAATGCATTTGTTATGGCATATAAATGATTGAAATAATAAACATTTCTCATTGTAGACATAAATGTAGTTGTTTGGTTGCTTGATTAGGTGTGTTGTACTGTGTTATCCAGTTTGCGTAAAGAGTGCTGTGATGTCTTGCTGTGTTCATGGGAGTGTCCTTTGTTTGTCAAAGCCAGAACTGATCTGCTTCACCTGCAGCCGTGATGCCTGTGTTGGCCACACAGGGGCACTGGAGAGGATGCTGCAGCACTGTAATGAAGTGCAGCTGTGGGTGGCGACTGAGCTCCTGCTCTGCTCCTCGCACCGCAAGCGTGTGCAACTTTTAAAGAAGTTTATCAAGGTTGCGGCTCAGTGAGTAACTGCCAGGAATACTACAGTATAGCCATATAGTGCAACAGAATTAGAATATTGGCACTACACACCCAATGCACTTGTACTACACACTGAAACACGACACTTAAAATATTTGCACAAACTAAAATTGAAACTCCAACATGCTGAATTTCCTGCATTACACATCTGCTTGTACTCATCGGTCGCACTATACTGAAATCACTTGCCCAACATACTGGATTTACTTGCACTACACATTGACACACATACACTGTATACTTGTGCGATAGACCGAAAATACTTGCACATACTGAAGCTGCTTACACAATATGCTGAATTAACTTCCACAACACACTAAGATTATACTAACTTCTAGGTGCACTGAAAAAGCGAGTTCAGTGAGTGGAAGCAGTTTCAGTGTGTAGTGCATGTGATGTTTCAGTGTGTTGAGCACGAAATTTCAATATGTTGTCGAAGTTAATTCAGTGTGTAGTGTAAGCGTGTGTGCAAGTATTTTTAGTTGTGAATGGCTGGTTTGTCAGGTATAAATGTTCCTTCATAATGATCTTGTGAACATTCAAGGCTGTGAACATTCAATGTTCAGGGGTTCTTTGTTGCTATAACAAGACTTTTTTTCACAGATTTGATTTATATACACCCTGTAATTTCAGCTCCATCAGGTGCCGTGGGTTAGATAGGAAAAGCTGTGTTCCACATGTTACTGATAGTACCATTTGTAATTGCTTTGCTTATTGCCTTGACCATAATCACTCTGGCTGTGTTTTTTCCTACAGTTGTAAAGCTCAGAGAAATATGAGCTCATTTTTCGCCATCATGATGGGCCTCAACACAGCTGCCATCAGTCGTCTGAATCAGACATGGGAGGTAAGGATAATGTTTTTCCACCCCTGACATAGATGTATACTTGATATGGCTGCGCTAACATTTTGTTTGAACATCTCTAATCACTCCTTGTGTCACCAGAAAGTCCCCTGGAAATTCAGGAAGGTGTTTTCCGAGTTGGAGAGCCTGACAGTGAGTCATTGTGTTTGTGCCCTTTCTGTTTGAGGACTTATAAATAAAAAAAACAGATGGGCTTGCACAGCAGCAGCAGCTGAATCCTATAGCTGAGAAAATTCATGAGGAGAAAATGCGTGATGCCCTGACCCCCCTCCTGGGAGTGGTATGGCAGATGGTGCTTTTATAGTAGTGACATGTGTGACATGAAGGAGCATGTTTGTGTGTCTGTAATGCCACACACATTTCCACTCGAGACACAAATTCAACAACCTGCTCAGTCATTATCCAATAAAATCACACAGATTTAGATAAAATTAAACATATTTATATTTTGAAGGTACCGCTTGTAAGCTTTAGGTAAGGGGAACGAAATAGCCCACATAAGAAGTGGGCCACTCATTCAGTGATTCCTGCTGTGTTGGCTAGCCATCTTCCTAGAGTACCTCAGAAATATGACAATGAGTGCATTTACATTGACATTAGTATCTCAGTTATGAACTATCCTGGCTTTCTCTTTACACATGTAAACATTGTGTCCAGCTTCAGTTTCCCACATTAGTCCTTATCCCAGTTACAAGAATTCAGGATATGAGTAGTGCAACTGGGGTTGCAAAATTTTCAAAGTCGAAAACTTTCCATGGGAATTCATGGGAATTTACGGGAATTAACAAGAATAAACTGGGAATTATCAAAGTTAAAGGTTAGGAACAAAAATATAATTTGTAGAAAAAAATATTGTAGCATAATCTTGGCTAAAACAATCAGAATTGATGTAAATACAGTTGAGTATAATATGCTATTCCTCAACCACAGGGACATAGCACACTACTTCCTGCAGAGCTGTTGAGGCCACACACCCTACATGCATTGTACAATTCTCTATCACATTTACAATGATTTCTAGCATTCTGAACTGCTGAAGCTACTTTTTCGGTCCACAACACAGATACTAGCCGATGTTCATGTTTTTGTTGTTCATTACTTACAAATAAATTGTAGTCACATTTTTAATTTTATCCTTTTGCAACAATATCTGCGTATGACAAAATAAAATGTTTACATTTATGTTGGTATATGACTTATATATGTTTCTTTAAATTATCCCAAATTTCCAGTTAATTTCCATAGATTCCCATAAATTCACAAAATTTCTTTGGAAACTTTCCAGTTTGGAATGTTTCCAAAATTTCATTAGGTTTCCATGGAAAGTTTCTGAAAATGTTCCACTCCTTTGCAACCTTAACTCCAACAGACCCACATACTGTAGCATGTATACACCGTATCCTGGATTTTAAAAGTTAGCTATTGTGAGAGCAAGCACAAATTTTGATGTTAGATTAGGGTGACCAGACATCTCGGAAAACAGTCCTGAAATCTAAGATGCTGTCCTGAATTCCAAATCCGGCCCTAATTGTGACCCTAATCCCGAAAATTATATTAAAGCAGAATCTTTACTAGAATTTTGTCTGATAAAAAATTAAAAACTGTCTGTGGAGGTTGGGTCTTTCTGCTGCCAGCCTCTGTTGGCTGCAATGTATGTTTTTTATAAAATTCTACAAAGATAGCATAAGTGCAAATTTAGATATGCATTGATACCCTAATTTTCATTCATTCGTTTTGTTGACATGGCTTGTGTACCGGAACCCCAACAGGCAGCTAAAAAGCAGAAACGTCTCTGCAGGTACTGGGAGGAGAAGCCACAGCCTCAAGCAAAGAAAGTAAAGCATTTTGCAAAGGGTGTCGAAAAAAGTTCACAGAGGGGAAGCACATGTTAGGCTACATAGCAGCAAACTACACCGCCACAGTACAGACCAACATGTTGGTCTTGTCCTTCTTATGTTTGGTTAAAGTTTAAAATTCATTATCTTTCATTTTAGGCTCTGCAGTCTAATATCACAGTCATGTGAAGTGCATGACACACTCAATGTTGTCAGCAGATGACATTACAAAACCATACTGTATCTCTTTTCCTTTTCTTTTGCTTGCCTAACTGCTTATTTGCTTTTTTATATTGTGTTATTTTTGAAATATGTGTCCTATTTATACTCTGCCTGGAACAGAATCTGCAATGTAAAATGTATTGGACAGAAATAGGTATAAGAAAAAGGATGTTTTTCTGTTTTTCTATATTTTTGATAATGTATGTATGTGTATGCCGTATTGTAGTAGCTTAAGGATACCAGCATTTCATACGACATAATAAAAGTATCTATCAATCTACTTCCTGTGCCATAATATACATATGTCCCAACATCTTTTTCTGTGCCACAGGACCCTTCCTTCAATCACAAGGCTTACAGGACCACCTTCAAGCAGATGAAGCCCCCTAAGCTCCCTTTTCTGCCTCTGCTGCTCAAAGGTCATTTAAGCTAATTTGGGTAGTTCTAGCATGTTATTTAGCCTTACACAACCACTGCTATAGTCCGAGGTAGACAAACCAGGTTGAGAAGTAAACGTTCCTTTTGATGTACAGGTGCCTGTGTACTTAACACAGGTGGTTTCAGTAAGTAGCTTATCCACCTGGCTGAAGATTAGGACCAACTGGTTTAAATTGATTGGAACAAATATGTGACAGGCCATTTACTTTCTTAACCTGGGATGTCTGCCTCTGTCTACAGTTATGACTTTGTATAATATGCACTTAAGCCAAGACCTCATTAGCCAGTAGTGATATTTTGATATTTGTAAGTTATTCCCTTATATCGTCTTTCTCTAAGTTCTCTCTTAAAGGCATAGGTGATTTCGTCTTCCCGGCAAGGTGTTATGAGATAGGATGTACTAATGTAAACTGTGGATGTACATTCCCCCACGCAAGCTTCTCCCCTGTCGTAATCTACGTATGTTTCTAATGCATTTTTGTCAGTTGGCGACTCTTACAGGCAATGCATTGAAATGGCAAAGATCAAGAATTGCTTAACAAGAGCAGGTGAAAGTAATAAAACTAAACAATTAGACAATTTCAGACTATTTAGTGGCACTTGTTGGCATTTATTGGCACCTTGTTTTTATGCCAATCTATCATTGGCGTGTATCTAGTGTATGTAAAGCATATACAGTCCCTGACAAAAGTCTTGTCACTTATCCATTTTGTAGGAACACAAGCTTATAACCTGATTTTTAATTATGACCGCCGCTAGCAAAGCTAGCGAAAGCGGTCATTATAGTGTTGCCGAGACTTTTTTCCCTTTTTTAAATTTATTTTTTTTTCACCGTTTTTCCGTCAACGATTACCACGGCACTGGAACTCTGGGGGACATGAATCTTTGTAGGCATGTAGCCCTAGAAGTTTTTGACTGAATAGAAGCTTTTATCAAACGAACTCATCATAGGCCGTTCATGTGAATCTCACCAAATTTGGTACATCTCATCTACAGACAATGGTGATAAAAAGTTATCAAAGGATTTATCTTGAGATAAACTGTTTAAAAGTTTCATGTCAATGAAAATTTGAAACATAGCTTAAAATTCTTCAAAATTCCATATCTTGGCTTCTAATTGGTCCAATGTGGTGAAAATTGACAGGCCAACTCTAAACAGCTTTCTTTTCATGTGCATCAAATTGTGTGACATTTTTTTAAAGGGGATGATGTTTTTTGTCAAAGCTAGGTGTCCAAAAACTGTTGTTAAATAACTCATCAAAAATTTTACACAAGACAATGATTTTGTGTTAGTATGCCAGTGTTAAAGAGGCGTATCGACCCATCCCATAAACACTCACTTGAAGCATAGCGCCACCTAGTGATATAGTTAAATGCAAAATTGGGATTTTGCATTGATAATATCTTGGACCAAGAACGTGGGAACTACACAAAATATACACAGACACAGAATGTCATTCATTCAGAACCCACATCCATGCCCACTTCCAGCAAATCATTTCCACACAAACTCTCACCTCACAACACTGACCTACCACAAACTCACCATACCTACGGTTCCCACACTTCAATACACTGTGGCGGTCATACCATGTACCGCTATGCGGTACATCTAGTTAATACATTGGTTGTAGAAATGTCTCATATGAAAGCTAAAACCCTTCCAAATTATGCTCAATATACTAAAAATTTGCTTCACTGAAGAAAGATTGATCATTTAATGAACACAGAAAAGTCTGATTTTGGCAAGACAAAAGTCTTGTCGCCTTGTCATATGATGCACCCAATCCTAGATTACAGCCTCACCTGTGATCAGTTATTGATCAATTAATTAGTGGGTGTGTATAAAAAGAACCCCAGCATACCAGACCTTCACATCAACTCCAACTTGTCCTCTGACAACATGCCTAAGATGCACCCTGAGACCGAAGCATTAATTATCAAGAGGGTGAAGACCTGATTCACTGCTAAGGTGTCTGACACCTTCTCAGCGTGTCTCAGCGTCAAGTACAAAGAATAAGAAAAAGATCTGAATAGACTGGAGATGTTCTTGACAAGCCCAGGTCCGGCAGACCCCGCAAGACAACTGCTCGGGAGGACCGTTTGTTGTTTCAAAAATCCGGAGCCACCCCCTTTCCCACTGCAGCAGAGCTCGACCAGGCCTGGTCCTTGTGTCAACCAGAACAGTTTGTAGAATTCTGTCTTGAAATGCCCTCCATGGTCAAATCAGTGCACACCAGCACTAAAAAAGTCAAATAAAAAACATTTGGCAAGGCCCACACCCTGCTAAAAGGATAGACGCTGGAAAAGTGGCAGAAGATTTCTCAGATAAATCTTACATCACAACTGCCGCAAATATTGCAGGAGACCTACTGGAGCGCGCATGGATCCAAGATTCACACAGAAAACAGTTAAGTTTGGTGGCGGAAAAATCATGGTCTGGGGTTACATCCAGTATGGGGTGTAAGACATTTGCAGGGTGGCAGGCAATATCAATAGCCTAAAATATCAAGAAGTATAAGCAGTGGCGGTTCTATAGTGTTTCACGCCCCGGGCGAGACCACCTCTCACCTTTCAAAATGTTGCAATTGTACTTTGATGATGCCAACGTTGGCCTTAGTATGATAAACACATTTAATTCTACCATTTAAAAAAGATGACTCATACCCAACCAAGTCAAACTTTAGAGAGGGGAACTCCTTAAATGGTAGAACCCACCTGATCTAGTCTATGATCCAATGACATTGCTAGTTTGCTAGATTTCCTTTTTTTTTGGGTGACGAGTAACCTTGTTTCGTGTATCCCATCTCAATAAACAACTAGCAATGGCTCTGCTAAGAAAGGAAAACTTTGGTGTAATATGAAAATAAGCATGTTAAAAAATCATACCGAGTTGGTATGTTTGCTGAGGAGCAAAATTGTGCTAGCCTGTTGCCTTTAATACTTCAGTATTTTTTACCCTTTTGGCCCAGAACGCTAACAATAGCAGTGCTAAGGACATAGTGAAAGTGTGAAGATTACGAAGAAACTTCACACTCCAGTGGTAGTATAACACAGGCCATGGCATTCAAAATAACTGGAGAGGATTGTGACCAAGGCTTCAGACATCATTGGTTGTAACCTCACTCCAGTCCATTCTTTGTACTCTGAGCACAGCTTAAACCAAGCCTTCAAAATAACCAAAGACCCTTCTCATCCATAGCGGTGCATATTCCAACTTCTGCACTCTGGAAGGCCGTTTGTAGAAAGTCCATTGGTACAGACTGCACGTTTTAGAGACAGCTTCTCCCCTTCTGCTTATCAGACTCCTGAACACTATTAAACTGATCTAAACAATCTACTTGTAATTTATTTATTATTATTTTTTTCTTTCTAATTGGACTGAGCTATCTTGCCAACAATTACCACCCACTTTGTTGCGTGGCAATAAAGCATTCTTTCTCTCTCTATCTATTTACAATGTTGTGTCATAAACCAGCATCAAGACGTTTAATCAATCAATCAGTGTTGTTGTTTAAAGTGGTCTCAGACCACTTTCTTAATCAGAACAAATTGTAATTGCAAAATGATAATGATAACAAAGATTAACATTGAAAAGAGAAATTAAAACAATAAACAGTAATAAAAAATATTTAAAAAAGACAAAACAACTTAACGTCATCTGTCTTTTGGTTCTAAGATAATGTCATATTAGGATGTGGCAGTTATAGAGTTGCCACCACCCTGTCTTCATGCCTAACTGTTTTTACACTAATGACAGGGCAGTCCTATTATCTTACCACAGATATTACTTTTGTTCGTGAGGGCAACAAGACATTTCTTGACAACCTGCCCAACTTTGAGAAGCTGGTGAGTAGACGAGAGGTACATGTGTTGAGAGTGATTAAGGAACAAAGTGAATGTATATGAAAGTGAATATATATACAAAGTGAATACAAAAAGTGCTGTATAGACCAACTTTTAAAAAATTAAGGCAACTTGCAAGAATCATTTTTACATTGGTTTGACCAATATCATGTATGAAAGTATAAAATGTCATGGACCTGAAACAATGTGACGAAGGACCATAACTAAAACATTGTGAATAAAATCTTGGGCAGTGTGCGGGAGTTCACATTTTTCACTAAGTGTAAACCATGGGTCAAGTTCATTGTTTTGGATGTACGAAAATATGAAATGTAATGTAAAAAGATTAATGCAGCACATTGCCTTAATTTTTTCTATTTGTTTATATGCTTTGCTTTTTACAGTGCAGAGGTTTGGATGTGGAATTAAAGATTGTTGTGATGTTCTTTCTCCTAACAGCACATGATAGCAGAATCAGCACGCTTGATTAAACACTGTCAGCTGGATCCCATGGGTGCGTATATGCCGGCAGGGGCACAGTGTTACATACCCTACTGCCTTTCATCATGACTACTATATCACACCTAATTGTCCCTTTCATCAGTCATGCACTGCCTTTATGATCATGAAGAGTGCCTCTGTTACACAGGAGACAGACTGAGACAGAAGGACAACCCAGACATGACCTGCATCACATACCTGCACGTCATTAGCAGTCAGGACACCCTCTTTGACCTGTCCCACAGACTGGAGCCTCGGCCATAGCTTTGTGTGTGTGTGTGTGTGTGTGTGTGTGTGTGTGTGTGTGTGTGTGTGTGTGTGTGTGTGTGTGTGTGTATGTGTGTGTGTGTGTCTTCGTGTGTCTGAGGAGTTACTAAAAGATAAAACATCTGAACAGTACGATAAATGGTACCTGCATCTGACCTTAATTATTTCAATAAGGATTTCTTTACCAGTAGCATGTCTACTTCCTGTTAATGACTAACAGGAAGTTGACAATGTCTTGGTTCATGTCTGTCCGATGCTGGTCTTTTTGTGCAGTACTGCAAACAAAGAAAATCAAACCAGTCAAAACAGTAGTGCCAAACTTAAGGCATTGTAGTACATATAGTGCCAAACATAAGGCATTTTCATATTCTCATTGAATTACAAGACCTACATTAAAATGGATACATATAGCCTATGTGTAGCCGAGACAATGCAATTATCCTTGACAGTATTAGTGTAACCTTCCTGTGGAGTCCAGCCCCAGGCTCAAACCCGCAACCTTACAGCAACTTCGGTATGGGAGACGGACATGCTATGAACTGAGCAAAACGCCAGGCTATTAGCTCAGTGATTACTGTATCTTTTTAGTGAGTCAGGAGGGAGGTTTACTAAGGCTCTTATGCCAAGCTGTGCTAGCTGGCATCTATTACATTAGTTCCCAGTATTTATGGACAATCACAAAATCTGCAGATGATAAGTCCTATGCTTTCCTTATCACTGTGTGTAGTTTAGAGAGAGCAATAATCACAATATTCAGCAAAAACTGTTTGGCTTCCAATGAAAATTCTAGCTTGAGTCTATTACCAGCCTTGCAATTTTACAACATATTTTATTTGAGTTATACATTTTTGAGTTATACAGTTATACAAAATGGCTAGAACTGTTTTGTTTCAATATGCATGCAATTTTTTGGATGTGTGAGTATGTGTGTATGTGGCATGTGTGATTTTTTATGCTATTTAATGCTTTTCACTTGTGCAACTCTGTATATGTTGTTAATGTGTAACTAGTTATTTCAAAGTATTTTATATGAGGAAGAATTTAAATGAGTAAATTGAAAGCAATGTCTGGCTGTCGTGTGTGAAGTGGTGATTGTCACTGAGGAGCCAAAGCCTAAAGTTGAATGTCAGCTTGGAGAAGTTCAGTTGTGTATCTGAGTAACTATTCATAAATAAAATTGTGTTTTTTTCGTCTAATATACTATTGCTTTATTTTGTGTAACTGTGTATCACACATCTGAACCAACACTGTGTACAAAACACTTTTTTTATTCAAGAGAGCTGATAATGTGATTCGTATATAAATCTTATATGTATAAGAAACTTTAAAGTTTATAAGTCATATAGTTTACAAATTTCCTGTATACAACTGTTCATGATAGCAGTACTGGAGGCTATTATTTTCCTGCTATCATTTTCCTGTTAGTGGACGGATGGAACCTGGGATGTTATTCATGTGGCCGATGGATTAGGGAGCCTAGGGATTAGGATGATTTTAAGGGCCTTGCATTGACGGGGGCCACGGTGGACACTATTAATATTTTTATTACCCCACATTCTACTACAAGAGGGCCCGAAATTTCTAGCATTGCCTCTGCACACACACACACACACACACACACACACACACACAGGGCATGTGTTTACATTGTTGGCATTACCGACCGATTAATCATGAATTTTAAACACCTTATGTGTTTAGATTGCACCAGCCTTCTCTGCAGTTTTACCAGTGGGACCCTGACCTGTGGCCTGCCTCTTTTACTGCATCATTATTTTGGCAGTTGAGCACATTTATCACCATGGCAACTGTCTCAAGGGAATGCTCCAAAGCGTATGAATAATTACAGACACCACTAAGATAGACACCTTAAGATGCCTTTTTTGAATCATGTTAAGGATGATGGTTGGCAATTGTCAATGGAGGCCTATACTTACTGCATAGTTAGAGTATATTATATAAATAAATAAATATATATATATATATATATATATATATATATATATATATATATATATATATATATATATATATATATATGTCTGCCTGTACTGAAAAAGTATTGCCTGTATTGAAAAAAGAAACTGGAATTCATAACTGCAGTAAACAACAAAATACCGATATATGCTGTTTTCTTAAAGTCTAACATGCATTACACACAACCATTAGCATGCCAGGGTTACATAAGGTCAAAGTCAAAGAGAGCTCATTTTAAAGTCAATTGGTACTCGAGGAGATAATCTCCTGAGGAAAATGCTGCATGTTGGCTCAGGGGAGTCCACTTGAGCCACCAGCTTGACCTTTTCCTCTGATGCACTCTGCTTACATGTTCAGAATAAAGCTGTTGACATGCAGACAATCATTTGATTTAGCTCACTCTCCCATTCAGGACACCAGTGGATGGCCATATTTCTCAAAGTGTGCAGAGGGCAGATTTGTGGCGAGAATGAGAGGAAGCTGACATGCTGCTGAAAAAAATGTATTTAAGGGGGTTTAAAAGGCCTCTCTCAAATCTGTTACATAAGAGGAACGCTGTTAGGTTAGGTTGTTTTATGGTATTTATATGAAAGCCATTAGGTCAGTGATATCCTTTTATGACGGCCTTATAGGGGATTATTTTGGCGACCTTGGTTATGAATTTCCTGTAAATGGTTTTTGTGCTCTGATACAGAGGCCAACATAAACCAAAACAAAGCCATTTCAACTCAGTCCAGCTAGTATTTTTAATTTTCATCAAGGAAAATGTCAGTTCTTGCTGTTTCATTAACAATGTGCCTGGATTGCACTGCATACGTTTGCAATCCATCTGAGATAAAAAATAGTTTACATTGTTTTACTGTTTAAGTTTAATCTTATATGTATACTTGAGCCTGGAGGGCACACATCTCCAGAAACAAAGTTATACATGATACCAGACAGATCACAGCAATGTCCTAACAAAGGTACATAACTGCAATTCAGTAATTGACAACCTGAAAGTGAAGGAATTTCATCATTAATAATAATAATAATAATAATAATAATAACCATCATTATCACCATTACCACCACCATCATTGTCATCATCATCATCATCATCATCATCATCATCATAACATACATTTTGTATATTACATGTTTAATGTTGATAATGCGTTTCTGTACTATTGTGTTGTATTCTTATTATTTATTTTCAGTTATTTCTAGTTCTTAGAACTCTTTTTATTACAATTGGACCATTATGTAAGAATTTTTTATTACTCTGCCATATGTATTTTTGTGTCTTACAATGCTGCTGTTGTACTTTTGTGAAAGTAGTTTATGAATCCCTGAAGGGAAATTGACTATGCTACAGACACACATAAAAGTAAAAAAAATACAGCACAACAGACTCATAATATATATCAAACAGCAAAAATATAAATACAAAAAATAAAGATATATCAATGCAGTAGCCTTTGAATATATATAGTGGGTAGCTGTGCTAGAAAATAAACGTGTGCTGAGTCCAGTCTGTTCACTGGTCTGACACTATTGTGATGTAGAATGCATATGCACCACTAGAGGACAGCATCTTTCTTGAAAACAGACAAAGGTCCAAAAGCTGCATCCATATTTACCGAGCTTTGTGAGACTTTGTGCTCTAATGGATCATGGCTGTTTGATGCACAATTTTGCACGTTATGAATTTAAAATAAAAAAATATGCTTAGAAGCAAAGCTAGTACCTTAACATTGGATACCAGGATTATTTTGGGTAACACACACTCAAACCAAATTGCTAACCACACAGTAGGCCTATAATGATGAGTTTTAGTTTACATAAACTGAACACTGAAGGGGTTTGAGTTGTTGGTGCTTAAACCCAGATGGGTTTTTGTCTTCTCATGATTTCAGTCACCCTCCCTCTCCGAGGCATCTCCTTGAGACAGTGATGAGCACAGGTGACAGACTGAGAGACGCGAACGCGTGATTTATAATGATAAACCCCTCGGGGTCACAGTCATCTGTACCTGTATTGTTTTGCAAATTGCCTCCTTCATCAGCTCTAATTACAGTGATCACTTACGGCGCATTGTGGAGTGACACGCTGTGCGGTGTGTAATTGTGTTTAGGATGATGCTTCATTGGCTCCCTAATGAATCCGTGCTGTATACGCACACAGGTTACTGTTTGGTTAACATAATGAAGGACATTCGTTTCTGGCTGGGGGGATTTTTGCAAAAAGTAATTGGTTGTGACCAGAGTAATAATGTAGTGCAGAGAGAAATGTACTGCAGAGAGAAAGCCTTTATGCTCAGAGGGAGATTACGGCTGAGGTTATCTCTTTGTGGTGCAGAGAAATAACAGTCCTGCTGCTCTTTCAGCAGATGGGGATGTAATCACAGCTCTGCTCCAATAAATAAACTAAGACAGTAGCTCCAACTTTGCTCCAACATTGAGAAAAAAGCAAATAAAAATCCGAATCATACATGTCATGACAGAGTTAAATGAGTATTTAAATGTCTCACGTTGTAAAAAGTGAAGCGTAGAACCAACTGAAAAAAAGAGTAGGCTAAGCGTTCTGCATGAATCTTTGTATGCTGGTCTTAACATGGATTTGTTACGCAAACCAATGGAAAAAATGGATCCATGCAGCACATTACCTTAATTCCTTTAAATTCTAAGCAGCCCTTTTACAGTGTATATGTTTTACCTGCTTATTTTTTTGACATAGTGGCATTTGGCTTCAATGTTTTATTCATAAAATTAATACATTACACTTACTGGTTTGTCTCATTAAAATGTGCTTTTTGTTTTGTACTGTATAAAGTATATTTTAGTGCATAGATGACAATATTTTTGTTTCACATGCAAAGAGAAAAATTATGTGACATTGACTTTCCTCTTCAAAATAGAGCAGGAGAGAATTTTAATGCTCCTCTTATCAGTTACTGTATACAACTTTATGCTGACTTGTATTTAAAATATGAAATACTTTAATGAAGAATTATTGTCAACCTTCTTTCAAAAGTAAACTACATATATTTTAAACACAGTTCCACGGTAAACACAGTCTGCCAGGTTTAATCACAGAAGGGTTATTAATGCATGATGATAATTTCCACGTTGAGGGAGTGATAGACCCTGTGTTTATAAAAACACTAAGCTAAGCAGCCTAAAGAATGCTCTTCAAATACTTGACCTTTTTAAAACATCGAGCTAAATCACTACAGTAAATGTAACAATACATTTAAACGGTTATATGTTCCATGCATCTGTTAATGGTTCCAAGCAGAATGACAGAAATGAATTTGAGGAAACAGGGAAAACAGCAGCAGCCATAATGAAAGCTCAGAACTTCAGTACTGGCTTTGTTCCTAACCTAGAGAATCCAGGACTGTTCTCTGTAGCATGATGACACTTGTCCTCAGTAAAACAAAGTGATTGTTAAAAAACACACATGGCAATCTCAGCACCATGTTTTTGAAAGGGAGGGAGGGAGGGGAACATGAGTCCTGACACTCAAACCGCACCAAATGCCACAACAGGATTTGTGTGTGTGTGAACTGGATGTGTGAAGGACAGCCGCTAGGGCCTGACCCCTCGGCATGGGAAACAGATGCACCCTGATGGGACATTTGCATTCTGCCATGGCAACACACCCCCCTGTCACACGCAACTGGCCCCAGAGCCAGCACAGAGGCCGGTTCCGAGTGCTAATCAATAGCCATGTATGGTCATCTTGGCAGCTTTTAATTGAAGTTAATGTGGGGGCAGAAAAATGCGGTGATTGATGGAGGACACCAGGAGTGTTGTCCTGAGGTGTCACCTGGGTGGTTGGGGGGGATCAGGAAGATGGCTCTTAGCTCAGGTCAGTGTGTGACAGGAAGGTTAGCTTGTTTTCTAGCTGCAGGGCAACAATGGTAAATACATGATGCCTTTATCCGGGACGTGTCTCGTAGTCTGCTAATAAACATGGGACTGACTACTAATATAGTAAAAATGACAACTACTAACTAGATCAGTGATGTAGAGCAACATGTCTCTACATGTGATTTGTTATGTATGTTTATGAAGTTACAGCAGTAGGCCATTACTTTTTCAAATGTGTGCATTTGACATTAGGGTGTAATGACTGTCAGTCAATAACTTTAACTAAAGTGGTTTGAGCAGTTTCGACTGTTGAGTCATGTGTTTATCTAGAGTATAACAAAAAGAAAAAAAATAAGTTAAACACAG
Organism: Setipinna tenuifilis; assembly: GCA_030347295.1. Taxonomy (NCBI): domain Eukaryota; kingdom Metazoa; phylum Chordata; class Actinopteri; order Clupeiformes; family Engraulidae; genus Setipinna; species Setipinna tenuifilis. The sequence goes on from CM059277.1 coordinate 29,937,518, forward strand.
AAAAGTATAATGTAGGCTTTTAATGCATTATAATTTATAGTGTAGAAAAACAAGTATGAAGGATGTTGCCATTATGTCACACTTAAAAGTCTTGCTTAGAACCAACTAAACAAAAAACAAGGTAATCATAACTTGCAGTATTTTTTAAGTATCATAACTTGCACTATTTTTTAATTGTCACGAACATATATTAATAGTGCAACGTAACCCAAAATAAAAAAGAACCATGCACCAAATTGCTTTAATTTTTTTAAGTTGGTTCTAATCAGTACTTTTGACAGTGCATTACAATCAGAGAGATCATGAGAATCAGCTTTTGATGTCTTGATGTCTCTGTTTCAGCCGAAACAATATGAAGGATTGTAGACCCTGGTGATGAGTGTCAGGTCTTTAGTGGGGGAGTGAAGCTCTTTCAGCAGTGCAGCTGCAGAGCAGTGGAGCCCTCAGGTGTCATTGATCTCTGTTCACTACTCCCTGGCCTCCTCCACCTGTGTGCACAGACCATACTTTTACAACCTCTATTCTTGCCCTGACAACACTCAGCACAGAAATGTAACATAAAAACAGTTGGGGACAAAGCTCCACTAACACAGTCAGATTTACTCCTTCACTGCTGTAATATCTAGCCTGGCTAACGCGACTTATCAATGCTCTGCGAACATTGGTCTGGCCAAGCTGTGTTGTAAACCCATTTCTCAGAGGGCGGGCTTAACCCACGTGTGTGAAATGCCTGTGTTTGCTACTGGACGAAGCTTCGACCAATCACATTAGTGTCCATGTATAAGACAGAGAATAGTAACGTGCATATGAGTAAACAAAAACGTAACTGCACAAAAGCTTGAAATTCCATATGCTATCGCTGACAATGTAACGTGCAGCTATTTTGTCAATGAAATAGCTCCACAACTTTGCAAGATATTACTGTGTTGTTCTGCTATTTACATATTGTAAACTGGGTTGACTTGGCAACACTTATTATATCCATTTATAAGTCAGATGAACCTCGTCGACAACAATGCCAAGGAGATTTTCTTTGTAGACTTCATTGGCTAACATGTTCATCCATCTTCCAAAATAGCAGCTACAGCTGCATTGAAATCTTGCCGTTGCTCCACGTTCGCCATGTTGACAGTGACTGAGGTAGATTTCCGGTCGCTAAACTACCGCGTCATTGCCTTTTTGAAATGGTAGATTTTCATTGGTCCCAGTTTCTCTGTTAATCTAGAAATGGTGTTGAATGGGAGCTTGGCCAGACTGACTTAGCAAGCGAAATTCAAATGCAGCGGCACAGGAAGTATGGGCGTGCCCAGTCTAGTAATATCAGATGTACTCCTTCACTGCTGTAATATATTGACAGTTAAATATTTTTTCAAGAGAAAAACAAATTTACATTTTACAAGACAAAAAATAATTGTATAAATATTTAGCAACATATGATGTTTACCTGTTGTGAGACAAATTTACGGAGGGAGTAGGTGACATGGAAGTGTTTGTCACACTATACAGCTCTGATTGAAATGAATCAAGTTTGTACTTTTGTGACAGTAAATGTAAACAAATTGTGTTTTGTTACCACTGTCACTTTTTATTTTTGCGATGTCTGGGTTTGTCATGGGTTTATCCATGTCTCCTCAGGCTTGTAGTCGCTGAAGATACTAAGTGAGGGATCATTTGGAAGTCCTGGAAGACGTGACAGTTTTCTTTAAAGTGCTGCATCATCAAGAGCAAACAATCGCTTGGGTCTGTATTGGCCTATTCATAATGAAGCCCCTCACACTTCAACTTCTGCATATCTCAATCTAAATGTAAAAAAAGAAAGCTAGGTGAGTGGCACAGTGGATTTGGTTATTAGTCAGGGTCTCCATCAAGCTGAGGCAAATGGTCCAAAAATAACTGCCGGATATTGTAGAAACTCTGAAGCCATATCTGAGTCTCTTCATATGCAATACACCTGTCAGTTCTGACAATGATTCCTTAAAAGTGGGCTTAGTTTCTGATTTCTACAGCCTTAAAACCAGTCTCCTATCATGCCATACATGAAAGTATTCTATACAGAGTGGCTATGGCTAAATTGGCACAGAGAGTAGCCAAACAGCGCTATGTTCGGTTCAAAGTGACACTATACAACATTTTCAAGTTAATTAACCACCTTCATAAGTCGGTTAGTGGTTAAATGACTCATTGCAGGGCGAATGAACATTTTCTTAGCCACCGCAGTCGTATGTAGGGGGAAAACCATGCTTGCAAGTTGGCTTGTGCCGGTGTTCTATCATTCTATCCTACATATCATTTTATCCTACAAACACCCACGGCACATGCGCGCGCATGAGCAGATCACGATACTCCATTTCCCGCCATTTAAACATCATTTTGTCCTACATCAGCTGTTACTAAAACTTTGCAGAGCAAGCGGGGTAGATTAATGACGTAAATTCAATATTAACCACACAATGTAATATAATTCTGATTTTAAAAAGTGAGCGAGTCTTGAAATACAAAAAATATCTTCCCTAAACAGTTTAACTTTTCAACTTTTCATTTCGCCGCTACTTGCTAGTTATGCATGTAGACATGCTGTTTCATCATGACAGAGCCACGACAGAGCCAATACTTACAGCAATTGTAAGTAACATTGAAATGGTTTTTCTCTTTCTGTGCATGCTTGTGCTTTCACTGTGGTAGTCATTGTTTGTAAACTTTTTTATGTGGTCTGTTGCTTGATAGCTAAATGGCTAGTAAACATTTGGCAGTAAGCATTTAATCCTGGCCCATAGGTGGACCCTCGTAGGAAAACCAATTAAATGTTGCATAGTGTCACTTTAAATTCACAATTATACGTTTTAGAAAACCATTTGAATATTTCACACCAGAAATTATACAGGTTTGGTCAAAAGATGGGAGCTATCAGCTTTGCTCACCCTCTTTCATAGTGGAGAGAGACACAAATTACAAAAACCCTTACATGACTTTATCGTTATATTCATATTGACATTGTGTGCAGTATTTTTATACATTATTTATTAACATTACATGTTGAACAGTGTGCCTGTTATAAAAGGTTTTGAAAATCCACTACACTTAATAAATCAGTAAATAAATAGTTCTGGTTTGTCGTAATGCATAGAATACACTGCAGGCATTTCAAACAAAATGTTAAGGCTTATGATTTTCTCATGGATAAAATGAATGAATGTATGACATTTCTCTGTACAATTAATTTATTTACTGGTTGTAAATGTGTTCTGAAAAGTAAGTGGCAGTTAAAGACACCAGGAGGGTTCCATGGGTTTTTGGGACCGTACAGTCACCCCCATGTTGATTTAATTATTCTTCCTGAATCATGCGAGCAGTCAGTTTTGGGTTAATTTTAATTAAAAAAAAACACACATAATTACCATTAGTAACCATGCGCAGAAACTCTCCAACACAGAGTGAGAGGCTACTAAGTATTCCCACAAGCCAATATTTATCTGCATCTGCATTTCAATTCAATTAGGCTGGCATGTAGGGACCCGGTGGCTTTTAATTTCTCCCTAATTACCCCCGCTGTTGTAAGCCAAGCGCCCCAATTTTACAGCAAAAGGTTCCTCTCATGGTCTGGGGGTCTGCTTCAACTCTATATCCTCACAAGACGGAATTAATGTACTATTGATAGAACCATTACTCCACCAAATTAAAGTCCCTTCTGATGGATTGGCTCGTGGTCCGGTGTCAGGCATGAAAGGAATAATTAGTATTCATTGCTTCACACTCTGCAACATTCCAATTATTAATGAACTTCGGTGGTTGAGGGTGAGCGTATCCATCATAGCCCAAGCAGTGTCCTATGTATTAATCAAAGATGGAACAGGGTCACACCAGGAGGCAAATACTTACAACCACATTTAAAACAAAACATGGGCATGGGTCAACACACTCACACACACACACACACACACACACACACACACACACACACACACACACACACACACACACAAAGCTATGGCCGACAACAACAACAACAACAACCTACACAAAAATATCAGGATGTGTTACCTTACATGTGATGACTAATTCTTCTATATTCTTCTATATCATCGTACATCTGCTTGCTAGTCATTTAACAAATGTGTGTGTGTGTGTGTGTGTGTGTGTGTGTGTGTGTGTGTGTGTGTGTTTGTGTGTGTGTGTGTGTGTGTGTCTGTGTGTGTGTCCAGATTTACTTCTCTAACCACATCTTTATCCTTTTCTTCTTTCAATTTTGACTGAAGTGTATGACATCTCAATGTGGCCCAGAGGAAAATGTTACTTCTTAGAATTGTTTTTACTTTGTTTCATACTTTTCAATTACTCTCCTAAATAACAGTGTCCAGTATAGCCCAGTAGCTTATAAATTCAACCTAAGTTAAACTGAAGACCTTAAATTTGTGTTTTACTGTTCTTTTTCTCTTTAGAACAGAAGTCAATAAGATTTTGGTTCTTGTAATAGGCTGTGTTTACAGGCTGTTTTGTTTTACTTTAATTTCCAAAATGTATTTGTATCACTCTGTCAATATTTACATTTTATTGGCTTATTAATTCTAATGTTATTATTACTTTTGATTAGTATTTACTATTCCCAAATACTTTGTTCAACCTCAGTTTTTTTTTCTTAAACTGCTATATAAATAAACTAACGAGGACTATGAATATAACTATGGCCAGACTCATACTGTGACAAGCTGATTTACAGAAAGCCTGTGATGCTTCATAAATCTATATAACTAGTTAAAAACTTCCATTTGAACAGTGGATGAAGCATGTTAACACCACACATGTGACTAGATATTTTATTGTGCAGTGAGAAAAAAAGGGTTTTGGGGCATCCAGTTCTGGGTGTTCTATACTGGGCTCCTGGTAAACAATCTATCTCCTATATCCTCCCCAGCGGGCTGGCACACTCCTACTGGCCTGCTCAACATGCAATACACATCAGGAATATAAATACACTGGCCCACATCTATCACCAGCCACTGAGGGCAGGATCAATATACCTGCTCCCCGGATTCATCACACGCTAAACAAATTAATCTCAAATAACAGAAGCTGTGCAATCATATTGCATTCAGTCATGTGTTTGCTGCTCTCCGATGCAAGAGTGAAAGTCTACCATGAGCCTAATCTTTGCAGCATTTAAAAGCAAGTGTGTGACATGCGATCCTAGAAAACCTTTACAACCATTTATGAATCACACTCCCTTTTTCTTACTGTGTGCCCTAACACAAAGGCCTGTGTACTGAGCTTGTTCTCTCACTTTCAGCAACAGTAACTAGCATGAGCGCACGGTCACATTTGAAAAGAACTAGGCATACATTTAAACTAGGTATACAAAGCTTAATGACGTTTTTTGTGTTTATCTGTTTAATATGGGATGTTGTTGTATTTTTAATAAAATAATATACCACATGATTATTACAAAGTTGTTACTCTTTGACTAAATATATCCAAAAAACATTTACAATACTCACATAAAAATTACAAAAATATTGTGGCTTTAGGCTTTGATAGGCAAGTCAGCGACTAGGGTGGCCGGTGGGAAGTTTAATGATTACCGGACTTTTCCCTCCCCCAGCATTTCACAACCCAGAGAAACATAAGCAATGAAGTATACAACCACAATTCACATAAACCTCCTTTGAAAGTTTGGCAGCATTTTCATGCAGCATCAATTATGCATTCATTTAATCTTTCAATAATACTACAGTGATGCCTGCTCGACGATAAATCTTGTTTGATATTGCTGCACCAGGGCAGTGGATCTTGGACATGGCGGATAATAAATTCGGCGACAGTTAAAAATCACTATAATTTCTTCCTAATGCATTATGGATTGCCTGTAATATCACTCAGTCTGGGGTGAAGTGTTTTTAATTTCCAACAGCTGTTGAGGCTTGGAGGTGAGTTAATGATTAAATATAGACGGTCTGATTTATTAGTCTAAACACTATTGCTTCCAGGTCAATGGCATAAAGAGAAATAATTTATCTTGATATGTTAAAAAGCCAAGCCTCTCCCATTTTAATGTTGTTTATTTCTATGAATACAGAAGTCCGATGTTCAGAGTAAAAATATATTTTGCTTAAATTCTCATTAGGTAGATTGAAGACTTTTGATGCTCTCATGGATCGCAAGCCATTGAAAAAAAAAAAACTGCCTGTAAGCAAAGGGAAGAGACTTCCATAATGTAAATACTGGACTTTCTGGAATGGATAATGTTCTCAAAAACAAACTGAAAAAAATATTTTAAAAAAAAGTTTTTTTTAGAAACACACCATTAATACATGGCAAATCATAGGAAACAATACTGAATGTTTTAAAATAAAATATGATTCATCAATAATTGAAATGCATAACTTCTGGGACAAGAAAGGGTGCATGTGCTCAAGACCTAACTAACCTTTGTTTTGGATCCATAAAAAGTATGATTGAAAAAAGTAAACAAACTTTCTTACAAGCTATCTCTTGCATGTTTATCGACTTACTCTACACTCACACGCACACACACACACACACACACACACACACACACACACACACACATATATATATATATATATTATATATATTACTCTCTGTAATCATTTTTGTGTGATACTAAAACTTCTTGAATCCTTAAATCCTTAAAAGCTGTCACAGAACAGACACAGGCATTTTGGCTTAAGCTTTTTCTCAGTGTCTATTGTAAGGGTTGGCCCTCGTGTCCCACTGCTGGTCCATATAGTATCTGGACGGCAGTCAAAGAACTCCGGTGAGCTGCTCAGTGGTGCATTAGCTGTGGCTCTTTCCTTCCTCCCTGTCTGTTCCCCTCTCCTGCAGGCCAGCCACACTTACTCCTTGTGTCTCTCTGCCAACCAAATGTTTCTCTGCCCTCTTTCTCTTTCTCTCTCTCCTCTGCTTCTCTCACTCCCAGGCCCTACCCTGTTTCTCTGCTACATCTCACAGGCGGCCAAATGCTTCTCGGTCCTCCTCTTGCCCCTCTGTCTGTCCATCTCAGTCACAGGCCAGACACCTCTCTCCCCTGCAGTGGCTATTGGAGCCTGACGCTCTGCTCTGCTTACAGGCCAAATGCTGTCAGTGAGTGGCATGCCAAAGGCCTTCCATCTCGGCCTCTCTGCGATGACGGCCAAACATATCTCTCCTCTCTCCCTTCCAGAGAATGCCTCTCGCTAATGGGCCAATCACACATATCCCCTGCAGCCGGTGCTAGCTGAGCGGCGCTACGGGGGCGACTGTTAGACACTGTGCGGAGCAGTGAGGCAGGCCTCTCAGCTTTACTTCCTGTCCAACATGCCCAGGCTGCTCTCTCTCTCTCAGTGTGCCCCTTTTCTCTCTTTTCTCATATGCCCCTTCTCTCTCATTGTGTGCCCTCTCTCTCTCTCTGCCATCTCTCTCTCTGTACCCTTTCTTTCTCTGCAACCCCCCAAACATGCTCTCTCTCTCTCTCTCTCTCTTTCTCTGCAGCACCTACAAGTCTGCTTAGGCAGGAGGCCAGAGGGATCATCTGGTTGATGCTGGTCACTTGGTCTTTGGCAGGGAACTTTCTCATCGGCAAGCCTCAATAAGCAACCGTTGAGTGGCACAGGGCTGTCCTCCAGGCCATGTGTGCAAACACTACACAACATAGCAGACAAGTCCATATATCAGCCCACAATATACAGGGAAACATAAAGGTCCGCACTAGAAACAGACATTTTGTCTGTCAGACATTTTGTCTGACAAAATTCATTAGAGTTTGAATACATTTCAGCCTAGATTTCCTTATTATCCTACTCACAATACTCACAGTGACAATAAATAAATTAAAAAACCCTAAATTTTGGTTATGTGGTGACACTTATAACTCAAAACTAAAAGACTGAAATGAATGGGTAATGTATGTATTTCAAAATATTAAAATACATTCGGGGTAATAATTTTTTATTTTTTAACTATGAATTTTAAATCCCCTCTGTCATTTTTGTTTTCTGTTGTCTATTACGATTTTTTTTCATTTTACCTTACCTTTAAGTATTACCTCATTAATTAGTAATTACCTACATCAAAAACCATCAACCAGTCTTCTGGTAGGTCTTTATATTCGCCATTGTGTTTGCTATGCCACTGCAAATCGCCATGTTGAGTCGCCATCTTGAAAATACATGCTCTGGCAGAAGACAACCAAGTGAAGACAGCTTCGCCTTTTCCGTTTTTTTCCCGTTCACTGGCAGCATGAGAGTGGAAGCTAGGGACAAACTCACAAGGGAATCACAGCTTGGGAGAAAGGGTTTTGAAAACGCTCAAGATAGATGATCATTCATATTATCGCCAAGAAAATGGAAAAGACAAAAAAACAGAACGAAACCAGCCACATTCCAGAACACAAGTTAACAGCACCTTTTCCCAAATGAATGGAGTTCCAATGAGACAGCGATGATACCTGCTTTCTTCTCGACAGGTAATTTAAACAAACTAAATTGAAAGTTTTTATTTTCCCAAAGCGTAGTGAGCATAGGCCGATATAGTGCTGTATGTGCTGCAACGTTCACCGATATCATAAGATGGCAGTTCTGCAGACTGGTAGGAAAAGTGCAGCATTACAAAGCAAGGAAAACCTAATGGGATGAAAGGAATTGAAAGGAATTTTTCAAGGTTGCATTCCCTTTATGTAGAATAAAACGATCGTATGATAGCCATGACGAAAAAACAATAGCAATGTTCACGTCTTGTACCTGATTTTATGGACTATAAGCCATGACATCTCATTGAGATCTCGACTCTCCATATGACCTATGTTCTGCTCTCGGCTACCGTAGAAGGAAATCAGCACTGAAAAAAGGTGCAGGCTAAACAAGGGGGCAGGAACAGACGCGTAAGTTAAAACACCCATGGGCTGAAAAAACCCCGGAAAGGGCCCAGTAGCCTTTAGCATTTCATAGACTTCGATTCATTTTAGCGTCACTTTGACATGAAATAACTTTACACAGGAAGCACGTCATACCTTGATGTTAGCATTGTTGGACACTGGACAAACCACAGCAAAACATATTTGCCTCGATTGGAAATCTGTCATGTCAGTGTCTTGTAAGAAAAGTTTTTCTGAAATTGTGCTAAAAATGACGTCACGAACTAAGCGACAGCTAGTAACTTTCTGTCGCACAGGAGAAAATTTACCGTACTGTTTGAATAACAAGCTGTAGCCATACTCATGTCTGTATAGTTTTCTGTTTATGTCCGGGAAACATTTCCAGTAACATTTCACACAAAGGTAGCATTGAGTTTGTATTTTTTTTTGTAAGAGGTATCGTTATCTCGTTATGGATCTTTACCATTGGATGCAGGTGAAACCCAACGAAAGAAGGCTAAGCTAAGCTAAACACCAGCCTTGTATGTACATGTTAACTAGCTAGCTCCCTCGATATGCTAACTTGTAAGATTGCCTGGAACCAAAGTTAATAGAGAAAGAATCAAGTCCCGAAGTACAATATTAGCCCTCCACTTAAGTTAACGTGATTGTACTTATGACGAAGGTAAAAATATATTTATTAAGAAAATTATCATATGTCATCTGATTTGTGAATGAGCATCTACTAGTCAGTTTACTGTATTTGGGTTCGTTGGCCAACATCACCAGGCTGGGTCTTGAGTTTGCGCAGTAGCCTGGTGACCAGTTTGAAAAATCGAAAATCTGGCTTCATCTGGTCCCTATTGAAAACGACGCCATCCCTCAGTCCATTTCTTCTACTGTCTATGAGGCTAAAGAATAATATTCAGTTGTTTGCAGTATATCACCTCAATGCTAGATGGGAGAAATTCTTAATAGACAAGTTGGAAAAATTACACACAGAAAAATTACACACAAAATTACACTACTTTAAAGACCAAAAACAGTTATAATGGCAGGCATGGCAGGTAACTCAGACACAAACTAGTGGTGTGTTGGACTGAACATTTAAATCTAATGTATATTTTTGGATGTGAATATATCAGCTTATGGAAAAAATATTTGCATACATTATCTGCCAACAATTAGTTATTATTGTTTCATCATCTTCGTACCTGAAGAATTATTTTGTGTATTTCATTTTAAATGGTAAAGTTTGTAACCATTGATGGCACAGCTCTGTATTTTATCAAGAAATGAATTTGGACAGTATGAAAAATAAATTTTGTGTGCACTTTCTTCCAGATACTGTTACTGCAGGTCATCTCACCTGCTTTCTTTTACATTTCTAGAGGTATTCAAATCCTCGGCACAGATTTGCTTTGGGAGTGTCTCCTATTCTTCTTGACAGACTCATTTAAGCTGAATTAGGCAGGACAAGGTTTGTCCACGTGCCTCTGGTTCCTTAGCATGAGATGCTCTAATGGGTTAATTTATTTAAAGTTCCAAGCCTTGCTCTTTCTCCCAGCAGGATGGCACACTATGATGATTTTTATGTTGTCTAAACCTCTAGATACACAGTTCTGCATGCATTAGCCCACAGTTGTAAATCATTTAACAACTAGAAAAGCACTCAGAGAGCGCAGACCTCCGCCAAGGCAGCTTACGTCTCCACCTTATTGTCATTCTCATTTTAAGACGGTTCGTTCACTCATGCTCACACGAACTGGTTGGCTCTTCGGTGCAGGAAAGTACTTTATCTAATTTCCACTGCCAACATGAACTACTGGGCTGCTCACCACTACTGTTCTAACTGTCCTCTGTCTTTCACTGAACCCTCTAACCAAAAACTCAACAACTCCTTGACCCACAACAGGAGCCTCATTTCCGTACCAACCTATATTCCCAACTTTCAAAATAAAAGTATCCGTAGATTCCATGCTACACTGGTAACTTGACTGAATAAAACATTCCTGTATCCAGATGGTTATCCAGATGGTTATCCTGAAAATTTCATCAAAATCCATCCATAACTTTTCGAGTTATGCTGTTCACAAACAGACAAACGGACGGACAGACAGACAAACGGACAAACCAACGCCGGCGAAAACATAACCTCCTTGGCGGAGGTAATTATCCCACTGAATACATATCACCACAGGATGAGAATATAAACCACTGACATTTTTGCCCCAGTTGTCTGTTTAGCATGAGCATTAAAGAAACATTGCTGATTCTATAAATGAGTGACAAATATTGTTATTCAAACCAAAAATTCTAGCCAAAGATGAAGGAACGAAGGCATGCAATTTCATTGGCTGTTAAGCTCCAATATCAGCAGTCTGTCAGCAGAACCATGTGCTGCATCTGAAGGGTTTTACAGGTGTAATGCTCATTCGTTCTAAAAGCTGTGGGTGAAGGTGTCGTGCGGGCCAGGCTTGGCTGTGTATAGTCTCATCTGTAGAACTGAAGGACAGGGTCAAGGCTAAACAGCTGATGAGACTAACATGAATCAGGCTCTGCTGACTGACAGGTGACGGGCTGACCTTGTCATGAAGGCCCCACACTCTGTACAAACATCCCTGGGCAAAAAACAGAGCCACCACAGACACATTCATCACACCAATGAAGACTAGGGGCTAAGGAGGTGTGGGGATGCGTCTTCAATGTTTTTGTCTGTTTAAACTGATTACATGGAGGCTTCCGAATCAGTTTTAACTACACACAGCTCAATCATCCAACTGTGCATCAACATTGCAGAGTAACATGGCTATTTTAAATGCAGAATGGGATAATGTTTTTAGAGATACTGGAACAAAAGCAAACAAGGTTGCTGCAGAGGTTAATGGTTTGGTCATCTAAAGTAATTTATTAATAGATGTATTGCCTCCATAACCTTTCTACGGACAACACAGACAGGAACAACCAAACAAGAGTCTGTTGGATTGTGGATGCTCTATAAAATGGCAAAGCGCTGCATGAATTTTGTTTTTACATTGGTTTAACTTGCACTATTTTCAAGTATTATAAACATATATGGCATTGATCACGATACTAAAAAAAGATCCATGCAGCAGATTGTCTTATTGTATTATTTTTTTTTAAGTTGGTTCTAGACCTCACTCATTACAGTGCACAAAAGGTCAACTAAGACTAAGGACATTAGCATTATAAAAAAACATGTTTGTGTGTAGGCTGTAGATTGAAATGCCCATTGTGTGAGTCTGCACATTTTGTAGCTGTACAGATTGCCTCTTTATGACTGCAAGCTGCGGTAGCTGTGAGATAAGCTCTGCCGGTCCTCATCACACCAGGATTTTTCACCCACTCACCTGACATTTGTCCAGGCATACGCTTAGAAAAGACTGATGGATTCTTGGACAGCAAGCGGTAAACATAAGCCAGAGAGTATGTGTGTGCATCTCTCTTGCTCGCTCTCTCTCTCACACTCTATGTGTGTGTGTGTGTACCTGTTGAAGATGGCTGGCTGGTGGTAAGGATTGAGTATACTTTAACATCTCCCACTTGATGGGCTCTGAAATATTATCTTCATAAATTCTGACTTCATCTCTAAGTTATGCCAGCTCACTGTGCTGGCCGGGAGTTACTCAATCTGAAATTTAGGTGCTAGGAGTAGGACTGATGAGGCTTCGCGACTCAGAGTGAGAAAAGATGTTCTGAAGAACATGACATGGTACTTATGGAGGAGGTATTTCTAAGTGCATTATTCTCCCTTGTACCACTGGTCTCGACTCGGGTAGATATAGTAATTAAATGTTTCTAACAGGACTGTTTACTTTGATTTTATCAAAGATGCTTGTTGATAAATAATGACCTGTAAACAAATGGCACCTCATTTTCCTAAGCACAGCTTAGGCAACAAGCCCTACAGAGAATCAGTGGTCTCCTACAAAGACATGCAGGTGCAGATATTATACAGCATCGATTATATCAACAGATGCATGTAAACAAATGCACACACACACACACGCATGCACACACACACACGCATCCATATATACACACCACAAATTGTTAGACTCTAGAATAATCTGTAAAACATAGATAGGTATCTTGAACACTTTTACTGGAGGTTAGCAGTAGAATAAAGCCACAAGACTTCTCTGTTAGGATGTGTACCATTTGCTCTAACTAAACCTGCTTTCCGGATACCCCCCTTTACTTGGTGTAAATAGGGTCATGTACTTACAAATGCACAAACTGCACGCAGCCAGGCGTTCCCCCTTCTTGGATGTGAGCAGCTGTGATTCCTCAGAGGGTCAGTCTGAGCTTATTAATCACCAGTGTGTCATTAGCAGAGATGATCCTGCTTAGTGATCGTTCCACTGCTGCAAAGACAACAATAACACACACACTCACACACACACACACACACACACACACACACACACACACACACACGCACACACACACACACATACACAAGAAGCAAGTGCTATGAGACAAAGAGACATGGGGGGTCTACTTCTGAAGTCAGTCTGCATGTGATTGGCCATTAGGTAGAACTTTTGGCGAACTAACTGTGAGAAGCATACAGCACAGCTTTTTGCTGAAACACTGATTATAAGTGTAAGTAGCCCTTCTTTGTTTTGCGGCCAATGTCAAATCTAATGCAATATCCATCATGCCCACCTTCTCCTAATTTACAGAAAACTGTTCCTTAAATTTGTTAAAATGTATGTCCAGTGAGCTGAATTAATGTGCAAAAAAACAAACAAGACAAGAGGGAAAAGACAAAAAGGTATAAAAGGGAAGTGAATGAAAAGGAAATAAAAATAACATTTTGAAGATGATAGATGAGGAATGGGAGATAGAAGGTTTGATGAATATGGTGACATCTCACAGTAAGTAAATAACATCTTGAAACAATATCTTGGGTCAACTGCTTGATGACAGACATCAACCCAACAGTCATATTTTAAAAAATGAAGTCAAGTGAAGTGGAATTCACTGTCCTTTCAGCCGCATACATAGTACAGAGTGAGACAAAATTATGTTTCACCAGGAACCACTGGTGTTTAAACTGTTAAAACAGCAGAGAGGAACAAGATACAAAGCCTACCATGTGCACACACAAAATACAGATACACATACTTTAAAAAATAAATAAATGCATATGGAGCAAAGCGACAACAATGAACAGAAAACAACCGCAAGAGACCGGAACTAACTTGGTACAGAGCTCTTATTGTTAGTGATTATGAATGGATATGCAATATAGCAGCAGAGAAAAGTGCAAGAGCGCTGTAGCGGTGCAATGACTTGCAATGACCAGTGCAATGACTTGCTCTGAATTAAAAAAAAGCAATTAAAACATTACAATATTACTATGTTATAGAAAGTCTTTAGTGACATTTCAACTTGGTCATTGCCATTCTGGTAACAACAAACTTACAATAAGAGGTGTCTCTGCAGGAGTTAAGATGCAGTTTGCTAGTTTGTATTATAGGGTTTAAATAGGAAAGTAAGAGAAAAAATTGTGCAAATGGCCAAAAAACTTGTCACATTCATAGTAGCCTCACCACAGCAGAGACAGAAAGTGACTGAAATCTTGGCCATCTCTGCCATCCCTGTGTTAAAAATCTAAGGCAGTGGACAAAAGGGAATAACAATCTTTAAATTTGGAATTACAATGATATGAAAAGAACCATCTTACAATTCCAATTCCAAAAAAGTCATGACGTTGTGTTAAATGTAAGTAAAAGATAAATGCTATAATTCTCAAATCATACAAGCAATATATGTGTTTGAGAATAGTTTACACAAGGTATTTCTTTACACAGTACACAATGTGTTAGCAGAAGGTATTTCTTTACATGGTTTTCTTAAAGGGGTCCTTCCATCGTTATTTTTATTCATATTTCTGTGTCGCCACTATGGTTGAATGCATTGTGCGTCATTTCTGTGAAAAATTATGTCCTAGTTCTCTTGTTTGACGCCGTTTTCTGTAAGCTAGAACAGGTCTAGTGGTTGAACAACTGGCTTTTCCGGTGTCCCTCGTGAATATCCATGACGTGTCAATAAGGCACCTCTGATTGGGCAAATTTGCTGTCTTTCATTCACCTAGCTTCTGTCCACTGTTCTTAATGGATGTGAGCGTGCCATACATGGCTCTGGGCGGGGCTTACGACCTAGTGACGTAGATAGGTTTAGTCTGCTCTGATCCGCTCGTTTTGGTTAGCTTGACCCTTCAATGACCAGTAAAACCATGAGGATCGAATTTCACGTCTTGGAATGCTGTGTGCATATACTGCTTGTTGTGACCCACCACATTATAAATAGAGCTACTAAAAGTGTTTTTTGACGGAAGGACCCCTTTAAACATTTTACTTTATTTAAGTTGTTTAGATTTGCAGCGCAGTGTGCATGCTCAGTCCAATCTCCAAAAGCCCCATCTATGAAGGCAGAGCCAGAGGGAGTGCGTACAGCTTCCTCAAGAGACATGGCGACCATCTGTAGTCTTAACCCATCCTTATCATGGTGGCCCGGAGTCAATATTAATCAACTGCCTTTCCACAGCCTATTTACATATGCCCCTCATTTCTCAAGCAGTCACACAATAAGCACTGCTACACCCACCCTCTGCCTTGACTGCTTGCCCCTGGGGGTTCTGACCCCAAGCCAGCAGGTCACTGGTGATTATAAGGTACAGTGTGTCATGTTACAATAGCATACTATATAAGCTCTCTCTGTCTCTCTTTCTCGTTCCTCTCCCATCTCTGCCCCTCTCTCTGTCTTTCTCTCTCTCTATCTCATACATGTGACATCTGCCAGTTATGATGTGGTATGGTTAGTCTGCAGTGAAGTCCTCACAGGGGCAAAGCTGAGAGATGTGGTGAACTGAAATAATGTCCACTCAGTTTGACGGTGTAAAACACTGTTTACATGACACAAACTACCATACAAAGCCTGTAGAGATGAATGCTCCAGGACCCGAATGTTTGGTATGCCATGGTCTGGTTGACAAGGTCTGATAAATGCCATGCTAAATTGATATGGTATTGAAATATTTTCCTAGTTTCTTTAATAAGATCTGACAATTATTCCTGTCGAAGTCCGTAGAGGAGTGAACAAGGCTAAATGAGATCAATAGCCTGCGGAGAGTCAGAGCGATATTGATCAGGGAAATGTTGTCTAAAAGAAACCTTGATCTGTGTTAATTAATCAAAGCCATATCAGATTTGTCCTTGTCTTACTACAAAATGATTCAAGGCATCATGTTCAGGAGTTTAACTAAAACATGTTCCATTTATCTACATTGTGTCTGATGATTGATAACAGGTTTAGAGATTTATTTTCATAGCATTACAACTATTTCTTTAAGACACACTGTCATTCAAACTGACATACTTAATGCTAGACCTTATTTCTTAAATAACTGTTATTTGTGAAACATGTTGTGATGGATCCTGCACTACAGTAGGCTATATATATATATATATATATATATACGTATATGCCACATGGATGAGATAGAGTGATAGATAAATGAAGAGAAAGAAAGATAGAAAAACATAAGGGAGAGATGGAGAGGGAAGTACATAGATAAAGAGAAAGAAAGAAAGGAAAATAAGGGGAGAGATGGCGAGATGTTGTCAAATAGTAGTCATAATTTCGTTGAAACTGTTTCACTAGCTGACACTATTATTCCACAGACACAGGTTGCACTCCAGGGTTTACGAAGCAGAGACCTTTGATAAAACTAACCCTAACTGGTAAAACTTCCCTGATCACATTAGCTTTGGGGATAACATGTACAGCATCACTTTTGCTGCCCCCACCCCACTTTGTCTAATGCTACTCTTTTCTAACTGTAGGCTACCTACCCTAGCAACTCTTAAATGGCGGGGTGCAGGGAAAGGTAGACTGGCAGCTGTTGTGCCATTTCTGCCACGTAGTCGACTAAGGTTGATAATCGTGATTGACCTGAATTTTTCTGCCTTTATACAAAAGTATATAATGAAGTATGATAACTCACATAACCTGTAGCAGCCTATGATTTCTCTGCTAGGGTTGCAGTGTATAGGCCTAGTTCGTTTCACTTGTCATGTCCTCACTTTTACGCACGAGATTAAATTACTCCAATCTATAGATTAAAGGCATGTTTTATTACGAAATGACATTATAATGCTGCCCACATCATGTTTTAAATGTAAAATCACAGTAGCGAGTATAACAGTGAACGTTTTAATGTTTTTTTTAATAAAAATGTGAACGTGATAACTGTCTTTATCCTGAAGAGGACGCCCTTGGATCTGGTTAAGAATACTTGTTTTGAAGCGATTCATTTGGGAATCGGGATGGGAGCTGGCTGGATGTGTTTCAAAGTTGATTTAATAAAGAAAAAAATTAGACGATGGCTAATATATTGTGCAATATGAATTTTAGGCCTATAACTAACACAGTATGCCTTTCAACTGTTCCTGTCCACCCAAGGAAACGAGACCTATTCAACAATCTTGTATAGGCTAATCTAAGCCAACAGCAGCGCGAGACATTCTGAATACACTCTAGGCCTACATTACATTACATTAAGACGTACCCCCCCCCCCCCCCCCCCCCCATTAAAATGACCATTTGTCACCGAACAAATAGAAATAAATAAATATAATGATGAGTGACGGTGCTCTTGAGACATGTTGGCTTAAAAAAAACAGGAAACAGGGTTGTTTTTCCTTGACAGTGATGCCGGGAGGCCGAGGGAATTTTCTATGCACTAAACATAATGCTAAATCCGGCCCCCCGGCGATTTCTGGTGAGGTTCCGTAAATTACGTAAGCTTCAAAGAAAACAGATTTGTTATCTTACACCCCGAGGGCTTCTGATGATGTATCCTCGACCGTTACGAAGCAGAAAGTCGCCACAGGTGCCCACTGAATGGTTTACGGGTAGGGTACTACACTTATGACAAATTACAGCACAATCTTAATTAAATGGACTCATTTCGTGAATGACCAAACTACTATGCCATAAGAAATCAATCAACTCCTCTTTAGCAGTCCATTCTAAACACAATGATAAGAACGAAGCCTACACCATAAAGTTTTGGTGTGATGACTGTATGTTTTGTCACTGAACCTATTATTATTTAGACTACTGACAAGCTAACTAACTGACCGGCTAACTAACTGACCACCCAAATCAATAAATAGTAATAAATAAATATATAGTAGAAAGGTTCATACTGTAGCCATTTCTAAATATTATATTATATATTCTAAACAGTGGTATCCACACCAGTGGGAAGACTATTTTAGAAGTACTGTGCACTGTTTTTCCCCTGTGCTGTTACAGAGAGCATTTTAACCCTCGTTATTATGGTGCACACCAACCCCTCTGGCTACTGCAGGTAATCAGCCCTCAACCTTCTCAGAGATATGGCTCTGTGGTCAACGGAGAACTGTAGTGAGCAGACACATTGCAAACAGAAATACCCAAAACTTGGTCATTTGTCAGGCACACACAAGAGCTGATGAAAAATGTACACTGAAAGTTTTAAGAATATTAAATAAATGAAAACAAATAAATGTTTTTCATGGAACAACAGTACGGTATAACACAAAAACACCCAAATCATCAAACATCATTTAAACATCAAAATTTTGAATGATTCATTGAATGAATTAAATGTTTAATGTTGAATTATTTATGAAGGCTAGAGAGCAACAGACTCACTTTTAATGTGAAGGAGCCCTACCTTGTTTGTACTCCGATTGCATCAGTGCAGACAGAGAGCCGTGTGTGATGGGGGCCCGGGGCCTGTGTCAGGTCCTCCCATTACACATGACAAAGCGCAGGCAGGCAGCCTGACAGGCCTCAGGACCTGCTGCTTCGGGGCCGTGTGTGTGTGTGTTTGTGCGTGTGTGCGTGCACGCGTTAGGCAGTAGTCAGAGCATGAGTGTGTGTGTGTGCATTGGGCATTTGTCAGAGCGTTTGCCCTTTTGATTTTCTCCTCGCAGCTGAGCGATGCCGCAGTGATGCGATGAGATATTCTGCTCACAGACGGTGATTTATGTGGCCATGGCACTGGGGTCCAAACAGGGGGAGAGGTGGCGCGGCCAGGAGGGCACAGCAAAAACTTTTAATATGCGCTCCCTGTGGAGGAGGCAGTACCATTACAGCTGGAGCCTGTGAGATGGGGAGAGGGTGGGGGTGGATAGGTCAATATGTACTTAAAATGCAAACACCAACTCCAGTTACCTGAAATATCTTCACAAGCAACTGCCCCAAACACCACAATAGATGAGACATGCATTGCTTCTCTCTCTCTCTCTGTCTCTCTCTCTCTCTCTCTCACACACACACACACACACACACACACACACACACACACACACACACATTAGAGAATTTCAATAAAGGCACAGTAAAACTATTTGTGTAAAGTGTTAAAATTAAGCAACACATTTTTTTGGTACTCCCATATCTGTTGTTCTTCCAAAACTTTGAACTTAGATTCAACAAATGTTTAGATGAATCTGGCAATGGTTACAAACATTCAAATGACTTTTAATCAATATCAACTAAAATCTTAAATAAAGTCCATTTTATTATTTCTGTTTCTAAAAAATAACAGAGAGTATTTAATAAGAGGATTTAATGCGGGAGAGTGGATGAAGAAAACATAATGTTCCCTATACATGTAAAAGTACGCTGACATATATGTAATTGATATTTTGTGTGTAGATAAATAAAAATTAACCAATATATTTATTCAGAAACTATGGAAATAAATGAAAACAATTTTATTTCCCACAGTTACAAGAAAGTGATACCTCTTACACGCTGTCTTCTTTTACTTTTCACCTAGGCCTACTACTTCTCTTGTCTTCTGTGCATGTGCTGAACATGGGAAATCACTCGAGACTGTCTAGCTTGTGATGACAGAATTACAGCTCAGCCCCAAACCCCCCCTCAAAGGTCAAAGGGCTCATTTTTGTCCTGGTGACTGAGCTTTGAGCTTCATAATTATTGGAGAGTAAGGTTTTAGTCTAATGGCCTTTTAGACTGCTGCCCAGTAAAATCTAATAATGACCTTCTCTCTGTCTTTTTTACATCCTTATTTCCCCTTTTATCCCCCAATAAATTCTGGGGGTTCTTCCTTCTCAGATACCATGATAAAGGACTTAGGACAGAGTGGTTAGTCACTGAGTTTTTAAAATCCCTTTAAAATAGGCATAGTAGTAACAATGAGACAAACAAAGCAACACATTTTTAATTCCATCATATAAAGTCATATACACACAAATTATAAAAAATACAAATTATATTGTACTATAGTGTACACATGCACATAGAGAGTATAGGCAGAGATGCAGGACTGACAAAGTTATAATATTACATTACATTACATTTAGCTGACACTCTAGAGCTTACAGTGAATTAGGTACAGGGACAGTCCCCCGGGGGTAGATGCCGGGGGTAGATGCCTTGCTCAAGCATATAAAAGCATAAAAGATAAAGTTTAAAATATGTATAAGATAAGTAAAAGACATAGAGTAAAGCAATAGGTAAACATAAAAGATAAAAGAGGTGAAATAATAAATTAATTAAAGGTGAATCACTGGCAAAAAGCATCTGAGAACAGTTTAGTCTTAAGTCTAGATTTGAAACTTCCAACAGTAGGAGCATTTTTAATGTCTTCTGGAAGCTGGTTCCAAAGCTGAACTGCATAGCAGCTGAAAGGTGCTTCACCACATTTTGTTGTGACAGCAGGTTTTACCAACAGATGTTTCTGCTGTGATCTTAAAGACCTAGTTGGTACATAGAGCAAGAACATATCCAACAAGTATTTTGGTCCCAACCCATTTAGTGTTTTAAACACAAGAAGCAATGCCTTAAAGTCAATTCTATAACTTACTGGGAGCCAGTGTAGGGACCTTAAAATTGGAGTAATCTGTTCAGTTCTTCTTGCTTTTGTAAGAACCCTTGCTGCTGCAGTTTGGACCAGTTGAAGCTGTTTGATGGTCTTTTTAGGAAGGCCTGTGAAAAGGCCATTGCAGTAATTTACCCTGCTGGAAATAAAGGCATATACAAGTTTTTCTAGATCTTGTTTTGACATAAGACCTCTAAGTTTGGCAATGTTTTTAGGTGATAAAATGCAGATTTAATGATTGCTTTCATGTGACTGTTGAAAGTTAGCTCACTGTCAATAAAGACACCAAGATTGTTAACAGTATCTTTTGCTTTAAGCCCTTTAGTCTCAAGAGCAGTGGCGATCCTAAGTCTTTCTTTCTGTTTCCCAAAAATAATTACTTCAGTTTTGTCTGCGTTCAGCTGAAGACATCCAGTTGTTTATTTGGCCAATACACCTGTAGAGAGACTCAAGCGGAGCATAGTCATCAGGTGATAGAGCTAAGTAGATTTGAGTGTCATCAGCATAGCTATGATAATTAATTGATTTGTCTTGATGATTTGTCCAAGCGGGAGCATATAGAGATTGAATAGTAATGGACCAAGGATTGACCCGTGAGGGACACCACAGGTCAAGGACACAGGTGCTGATGTATAGTTTCCAATAGCAACAAAGAAACTCCTTTGTTGCAAGTATGATTTTAACCAATTGATAACTATACCAGTGAATCCTACCCAATGTTCGAGTCGATGTAGTAGTATGGAGTGATCAACAGTGTCAAAAGCAGCACTAAGATCCAGTAACACCAAGACTGATGTTTTGCCAGCATCAGACTTAAGACGTATATCATTTATAACTTTAATCAGAGCTGTTTCAGTGCTGTGATTGGCACGGAAACCTGACTGAAACTTATCAAAGCAATTATTTGATGTCAGAAAGGCAATTCATTGATTAAAGACTATTTTTTCAATTATTTTCCCGATAAATGGTAAATTGGATATGGGCCTGTAGTTGTTAAGCACTGAAACATCAAGGTTATTCTTTTTGAGTAAGGGTTTTACAACTGTTTTTTTCAAAGAGGAAGGACAAATGGGAAGATGCAGAAGTTCCCCTCAAAATGTTTGTCATGGAAATGTTGACATAATGGAATCTGACATGAACTAAAATGTTTGTGAAGAGTTTTTAGACCTTAAAAATGAGAGCTATGAAAACCCAGAATTATAGAAAACTAAGCCCCTTTATGATGACATAATTTGAGAAGTAAGGACAGGAGATACACAACGTGATTTGCATTAACAAGTGAAGCATAGGACCAACTTAATAAGTAAAGCTGCATACATTAGTTTATGTTGGTTTACCTTACCAATGCCACATACGTTATGAACATACATGGCATTGTTAAGTTAAGCAAATGTAAAAAGATTTTTTAAACTGGTTCTAAACAGTCTGTAGTACATTGCATATAGCCTATATGCCCACTCTAGGAAGGGAACAAATATACATTGCAAACAAATGCTAAAAAATATACTTTTTTAAAATCAATATACAGTACTTGTATATAATAGGTTGCCGATTATATGATAATAACATTATATATTCACTATAGTTAGCCCCTATCCCATCACACACACACAGTTACCCCTTACTCCTGTACACTGCTTTCCCATGTTTCCATGTCCATTAGGTCAACCACACTGTCTAACCGAGTGGCACCAATTGCTCCTGCTGTGAGGTCATTAACATTTTTTTTTTTAAAGATCAAACAGCCAGTGGTCACGATGTCTCTGTTGGGGTTAAAGGCTCAGGCATTCCTTCTTCCAACCTTCAGACTGCAGCCTTTATGGGAACACTCCTTTTTTCCCCAGGTGAGAGTAGCCCAACCCCCATTACCTCCACCACTATCTGTCAGCTTTCAAAGTATTAAAGTCACGTCACATTTATTTGGGTTTAAAATGAAAATGGGTATGTTAAAACATGATAAAGAGTTGGTATGTTTGCTGAGGGGCAAAACTGTGCTAGCCTTTTTGCATTTCGAACTTCACTATTTTTACTGTTTTGGTGAAAAAGGCTAACAATGCTGGTATTAAGGGCACAGAGAGAGCTTGAAGATAACACTATTTTTAAACCATTAAAGAAGGTCAAAGTAGCTCTACACATCCTTGGTAGTATAACAGGGACCCTGGCATTCAAAACGAAGCATTGAGAACTACTACATGTCTACATGTTGAATGTATAGAGAGCTAATACCTACCAGAATCAAATTCCTTGTATATGTATATACTTGGCCAGTACATATACAGGAACAGGGCATTTGAGGGTCATTCTCCACACATCTTCTCACTCAGTTATTTGGATGCTACACTCCTCTCCAACCTTCTCACCAGGAGGAGCCTTTTGGGCTTTCTCACATTGTGAAGTGGTAGGGCAATAAAGCATAACGGCACTTGCTGCCTAAATATGGCAAACTTTTCAAAGATGATTAACCAAACTGTCATTGACTCATTAGCCCAGTGAATTCTGACCTCAGACCTCAGTACTCAAGCAGGCTCATCTGGGTGGCTTTGTATTATTTCATTTGTTCACTGGTTATAAACATAGATGAAGTTGCTAATATCACTGCAAGTTCTCATATCCTAACATAGCACATTACATGCACTCAGGAGCTGACTTGTCGCCACTTGAGGATACTGCTGTTGACATGTAATGATAAGTTATGTCCAGGACAGAGGTCAGTAGCTGCAGATATGAGAGACATGTGATGCCATTTATGATGCCAGCTTAGTGTCACCTCTTCTGTGCTGTTTCTTTAAGTGACCATTAAAATAACAAAGCAGAGATAGAGAAACAAAAAAAGAGCCAACAGCTCTTGATTTGCAAAGCAAGAGCCTCTTATTCTTAATTTTTATGTTGGGCCTTTGATTCCTTTCTCAATGGTAAGGTTTAAGTGAATGCGAGGAACAGAGGAGGGGAGTGAAGAGACTTGAGACAATGAGAGCTTTCAAAGTTCAAGTGACCATTGAGATGCTAAGAAAGCAATGACTTATTATACAGTTTTAGTGGTGCGTCAAAAGTCTCTTATCTGTCTTTCTCTAAAGCCAAATCACTGTTGGGATGTTTATTTCATAGAGCTACCAACTTCTTTCATGCCCCAAAAATAATTGTCTTACCAAAGGAAGGGAAAACAGTCAAACACCTCTTTGTTCTATTAGCCAAAAAACATGAAAGTGATCAATAACAAAGTATAATAGAATAACATTATATAATATATATATACTTACAAATGTAAATATGCACCCAGGTACACTGACATACACGGCACAGTTTTGATGACATACACGGCACACCGGTTGCACTGAGATGTGCAGCTGACAGTCCCTCAGTGGGGGGGGGGGGGGGGGCTAGGCCAAAAAACACCTTATTAAGGGCACATATGTGTTCAGTGAAGGTAGCATTGGCAGTGTATTTCATTTGGCGTGTGGAGAAGTTTTCTCGAAGGACAGTGGTGGAGTGAAAGTTTATTAATGTTTCTCCTGCATTTTGTAGAAGTTGCTTCTGGTCTGATCAGCCAGAGAAGGCAAGGGTTCTCCTGGACTAGAGGGTTTTTCTTCCTTGATTTGAGTTAAGAGATGCATTTGTTTTGTTTGATTGGCTAGCCAAGCAGTAGAAAGTCGCTGATAGGTCCACGCTGGGAACCACAGCCACGCCATCACTTTCACCCTGGGATTTATTGGTTCATCTTTCAAGGGGTTTAACGAGCCAGAAGGGTTAGTTAGGACGTAACAATATATATTTATATATATGTATATATATATATGTGTGTGTGTGTGTGTGTGTGTGTGTGTGTGTGTGTGTGTGTGTGTGTGTGTGTGTGTGTGTGTGTGTGTGTGTGCATGGATGTGTAAAA
The DNA here is from genome assembly GCA_030347295.1 of Setipinna tenuifilis. Classification (NCBI taxonomy): domain Eukaryota; kingdom Metazoa; phylum Chordata; class Actinopteri; order Clupeiformes; family Engraulidae; genus Setipinna; species Setipinna tenuifilis. The sequence continues at coordinate 29,962,178 of CM059277.1, forward strand.
TTGTCCATCTTACACAAACTGACCCCCACTCTCTGATCCTTATCCTTTATGATGTTTATCCGGAGAGTTAAATAATTCAGTATTATTATTATTATTATTATTATTATTATTATAGTAGTAGTAATTTAATTAGGAATGCACTTTATATTTAATAACAAACTTCAAAGTGGTCATCTGTAGTTAATAATGGAAATGGTTGTTTCTTAAGATATATATAGTTCTTACATTTAGGAATATTCTTCTGTCAGCCCCCTTTTAACTCTGATGACTGGTGACTGGTTGTACGGGCAGCCACCCACCCCCACCCACCATAATGATGGTCTCTCTCTCATAACCCCAACCCTCTGGCACCCAGCACACAGTAATCACGGGGGATGCAGATGCACAACAGAATTTTCAAAGGGAAAAAAATAGCTTTATAACACAAAAGGAAGCTTGAATTTTTGTTGCTAAGCAACATGTATCAAAAGGACTGGCACTTTTAAATGCAGGATGGGCGTAATTTAACACTTTGTGGTCACACAAAAAACACAATCAAGGAGCAGGGATCTATGCAATCAGACCACTGCTGCATCACATTGCCCATCTGCGTGCGCTCAAATCAAGAGGGCTGGAGTGATTATTACCCCTCTCAGCAAATTCACATGTCACAGGGCAACTGTCGCATAAGTTAAGTGCGGAATATAATGAGGCGCTGTCAGGTTGTTATCAAACAAATCTTGCTTTACACCAAAGTGGGTGTACAGAAAAGGATGGCTTTAAACATAGAATCTATGTATTGGACATTTTGTCTACATTATTCATGTTATATGTTATTGTAAGGTTTGCTGTCTAACATGGTAAAAGGATGTTTTTGACTTGTTCACACATGCAGCAGTACCTAACCAGCAGTGTCATGTGTTTATAGAGCTCTTATGCACAAATCTGTATATCAAAACACTGTTTGTAGTTTTTGTTAATTACACTGACAAATAAAATACAATAAAAGAAATACTGTGCTTATTTTTCATCTGTTGTTTGAGAAATACCATGAGCCCCATGCACCAAGAATACCCAGCCAACCATAGGCCTACTAACATTAGTGTGTATTTATTGATTAAATGTGCATTTCTTTATTCTTTATTTCTTCAAGCTGCAAAAAACATCTTCTCTTTAACATGTGTGACATCTAGGCCTACCATGTCTTTGTTTGCCCCCCCACCCATTAATGTTCTGTTTTATATTATTTCACAAACGGAGGTCACAGCCACATAATTACTTTCTGTTATTTTGCTTTCATGATACCGAGGCTGAGACTCAGACAAAAAGGGAGGCTGTGCCATCTGCAATCAATGCCTTTCGTCACAGCTTATAAAAATTAATTTTGCCCATTAACTGTCTTCCCAGTCTGAGTGCACATGAGGAAGCTGGAGGAGAGGGTTCACAGGCTTCTGCTTGATTGACTCAAATCAACTGGGCTGTGCCAACAACATGGCTGTCTGGAGACAGTTGTTAACCTGTGATTGACTTGATTGGCTGTTTATTTCATCACAAAATTGGCATGAGAACTAACCAAAAAGAGAGCAGAGGCTGCTACCACTTCTTTTGAAAAAATCTTTAACAAACTCTTAAAGATGCAGTGTCATTTTGTTTGTCCAGTTGTAAAAATTAACTAAGAATTACTGCACTTAAATACAATGGCATTCCAGCAACTGTACAAGCATGATAATTATCTCTGTCAGGTCTTGTAAGATAAAATGACTGAAATTGGACCACTGAAAGGTGTAATTCAGAGATATACACATAATTAAATGGTAGTTAGCAGGCATGAGGCATTACAGGAAAGGAACCTGTCAGCATGTCTTGTCTTGTGTGATCATTGTCTCTCACATCTGGTAGAGACCGGTTTGCACATCAGACTGAGTAGGGATCGTAATCACCGACAACAAAGTAGAAAATACAAAATGTAATCTTGTTTTTACACTTATAACATTATTGAAACAGAGAAAGAAAGAGAGAGAGGGAATAAGAGAGTTGAAGGAGTTGAAGAAAAGAGAGTGCCACAAGTATCCCTTCCTAAAAGTGATATGCAGTGTTTTGGAGAGGGGCCTTGTCTGTGTTGCAGTTCGGTGAGTTGGTGAATCACAACAGTCTGCACTTCTATTTCACTTCAGAAACAAAAACACTGCTGGCTGGTAAATCAGGCTGCAGACAGCACTTTCCTCCTCTCATCTCTTCTCTCCTTTCCTCCTCTCTCCACTCCCGTCCTTTCTCCTCAGGAAGCAGGAGTGCCTGCCATGTCATGCCTCTCCATGCAGCCAGCACATGGAGAGAATGATGTCTCTGTCTTGAAACACACATATTTCTGGCATTGTCGCCTGTCCTCAGGTATTCTTGCCTTAAAGCACCCACACTCAGTACATCTTTCCTCTCAGTCTTGTCTACTGCAGATAAGCCAAGTTGCATTTACTATTTCTAAGTCAGTGGTCCACATAAAATAGCATAGGTCAGTAACTAATCATTGATCATTGGCCAAATAATTAAAAATTGGGAGGTTTATTTTGACAAGAGCAGGCTACTATTCACATGCTCAAAAAAACTCACGAAGCTAACCAACAACAGCTCAGTGAATTCCTTTAATATCTAGTGAAACAGAACAGTGTCAAAGGTTTTTTAAACACTCAAGCGTGGTTAACACTCCCTGGCTAAACAGAGATGTCACATGTATGCTGCTACATATCCTGATAGCCAGTTTAGCAGGTGGAGCCCTACAGTGATTGGATCAGGGGTGACATATGCCATCCTGTAACTGCGCGTGATGTGTGGGGGAAAATGAATGCACCAGGAAAGCCAAGGTCACTGTGCTATGTTCAGGGCCAGCGCTTTACATGAGCGCATAGCAAATGAAGGCCTTCAATCAGTGCAGAGAGGATGACTGTGCAGGCCCACAAAGGGTTGACAGCAATGATGAATGAATTAATAAATCAATGATGCATACAGCAAGGGAGCAGCGGGCACGAGATACGGACCCTCTAAAAAAGAGTGTATGCAGAAAAAAAAAAACCTCGAGCAGCAGGCATGAGATTTAGACCTTCTAAAAAACAGATGATGCAAAAGAAAGAAAGAAAGAAAGAAAGAAAGGACATTCATATAAAGCAACGAGAGCCAAAGTGTTGTAATCAAGAGAAATATACAAATGCACTACTGCTTGAAGGCTTCATCTGTGCTAATTCAAATATGCTGACATGATATACTTACAAATATGCTTACATTAAAACATGGTCTGTTACAGTATAAATAAGTTACAAATGTTACAGTAAGTAATATGTTTTTATTGTTAATATGATACACAACCTTGTCTATACACTCTAAATATTAAAGGCAGTTTAATGGTTCTTTAAATCTCTGGGTGGTTTCATAGAAAGTGAAAACTCTGTGTTGAACCATGACATTATGTGAAAGGTTCTTCACATTAGAAATATTTCTTCAAAGCCCAAGATCATAATGGGCTATGCCATGTGATATCGGTGTCAAATAGTTCTTTAAAGAACTGTTCCACCAATGGTTCTTTGAAGCACTAAAAAGGGGTCTTCTATGGCATTGCTCTGAAGAACCGATACTGGCCCCATTATTTTTTAGAGTGTAGGCCCTTTTTACAAAATATGGAAAAGGGGTCATTTTGAAGTAGTGGTAGACTGTGATTCTTTTGGTTGAGCATTTAACAATGAAAAAATCATAAGGAGCTCAACACAGTGTTACATAAAATATCACAGCTTTCCTCAAAAATGACTAATAGTGGTGACATTACAGAAAAGAAAGAGTGATCAAATAAAATCACTTCTCCCCCAAGTATCCAACAATAGTATTGTAAAAATGAGCAGTGGGCAAAAGTGAGCAGCTCTCTGCATTCGCAAACTCCTAGTGAAGCATTAGTATATACTGTAGGGCACCCTGGATGGGAGAAGTATGGTGGGAGATGCTTGAGGAACATCTGAGTGTGTGAAGCGCATGGGTGTGCTTCCCAAATTGGAAGGCAGTGTGATGGAGTGACCATCACTAGGGTTGTGGGTGTGCGCTGACTGCCATAACTGGCTCTTTGGTGTTGCTTTACAGTTTTTCACAATTGCTAAAACTCAATTTTTGAAACCTTACCCCATTTTCTCAAAACTGTGAACACTAACTCCAATTGCTCACATGCATTTCCCAAATCTCCTGATTGTTGTTGCAAAAGCACACTACTGCCTCAAAACAGTTTTACGTGTGCTCAAAACCATACTCTGTTCTCAAATCAGAAACACCACCGTCAAAATGAAATTACAATGAAGCAGTTAGCAAAGTGCTTTCAAAAAGTAGTTTCAAATGACCTGACACCACCAATGTAAGCCAATTGAGAGCCACAAGAAGGTTGCAGCTTGAAAATGGCTGCCAGTCAGAGACAAGAGAGTGAGGGACATAGCGAGGAAGAGGAGGTAGAGGAAGAACAAGAGGAAGAGTGATTTTTTTCTGCTAACCAAATTAGAGTCACCATTATAGATCACATTCTCGTCCATGGGTTGATGGCGATCTATGAAATTTCTTAGAGGCCATGGAATTGGCCTGTGCCATAGGCCAGGAATAGTGTCCAGGATAGATATGACACGTCAGGGCATTCTTTCCCTGTTACCTGGCAAGGGACATCATTTCTTGTAATGTGGATGAGGTGCTGTGGCCTGACCATACCCAAAGGCATGATAAAGCCCAGTGATCTCTTGTTTGCAGCACTGTATACAGCACTTGTAGTTTTCATTTGTACTGCATTCCCAAAATATATTTTTGTCCGAAGTATTTTAGCAAGTAATCTAATATTACCACTTAATTTTAGTCTATGTACAATACATATACATCCGAATTATGCTATTTTTCAGTTGAAAATGCATTTTCAGGCCTATAAAAACAACTTATGCTATTATACACATCTGAACGTTGTGCTTTTCATTTTTTGGTGTAGTGTTTACTAACTGCTTCATTGTGATTTACAGTTTTTCTCAGTCGCTTTGGTACTTTTCTCACAACACTATTAACATTTGCGCAGCATTTAGTGCATTTCTCAAAACAGTTAGTGCAAACTGCAAAACCTAGTGGATAACCTGCAAAAGCAAGTCACTTGCTCAAAATGGATAGTCAATTCCTCAAAAGCAAGTATTCATGTCAATGAAACTGCCAGTGTCATCAAAATGAGAAGTCTTGACATCATGTTTATGAACAAGATAGTCAAATGGCTTTGTCATGTTTTCATTATGACAATTACTTCTCTTAGTGTTTTCCAATGCAGGAAAAAAAGGTTAGAACTCATTGACACTACCTGAAAATGCTCAAGACAGCACTATACACTACCTGTACAGCCATTTTACGTAAAACTACAGTAAACAGTACACGTTGCTGTAAGTAGGGGAGTGAGTACAAGACACTGAATACGTACATTTCCTATTTTTACTGTATATGCTCTTTGCAATTCTACAGCATTGTGCAAAAGAAAAATACAATACAGTCACTTATTTAGAACAAACATAAGAAACACCCTTTTGGTAGAGCTGTGCACAAATGTGAACAACATACGTAACAGTACATATTGTAACTGAAAATAGGTAAATCATTCTGGCACATGCAGACGTTCCTGTCTGTCTAGCCATATATTTTCATCTACATCACAACGGATATCATCCCTTGCAATGCAGCGAGGAAAGTGTCGCCTGGAGTGGTAAATCCACCGTCTGCATGACTCTGCTGCAGCAAAGCAGACAGTTTACAGTGCTGAACATTAGAGTACACATAGAAGACATGTTTTACCTGTACATACTGGTGATGGATTTCCTTTAGTCTTTCACTGTTCCTTTCAAATGGCACTTTGCACAATTGTTTCATGCGCATTTCATTTCTCTTGAGCACTCTGTCAATTGTTGCAATTGACAGAGATTCAATATTGACAAATACATTGTTATCCTCTATGACAGCGCTTTGATTTTTTTTTCAAACTTATATCCCTACAAATTTTTTGAATGATTGAATTCACAGTGGTTCTTCCAACATTTGGTTGCACCCTCCGACCAGTAGGAGGTTTTGCAGTTTGCACTAACTGTTTTGAGAAATGCAGTAACTGCTATGCAAAAGTAAATAGTGATGTAAGAAAAGCATCAAAGCGACTGGGAAAAACTGTAATACTTCACACACCTCATTGTGAGTGAAAGCTGAAGTTCACCTGAGAGCAACTGGTCAATTTAGGAGACATTTCCAGCAAAAAATAATATAAAGAAAGATATAAAATGTGCTTGACAGAATTTGATAACTAGTTCAACAATTTTGTATGTAATGACTCAAGCAATAAAACTAAGACTATTAGTTTTATTGGGAATGACTATTCAGCATCCATAAGTATAGTTCATTTTGACTGACATGACAAAGGCAAATGATAATGTTAAAAAACAACATTGTATTGTATAAAAGCAACTGACACATGTCCAAAAGCATTGGCAATTTGTTCAGAGGAAGGAGAAAATGCTATTATGAGGTGCACAAATGACTAAATGTTGTGGAGGTTGAACTAATAGTTATGAGAATTTACTTTCTGATCTGAGAAAAGCACCAAAGCGACTGAGAAAAACTGTAATTTTGACAATGGTGTTTCTGTTTTGGGAACAGAGTTTGGTTTTGAGCACACGTAAAACTGTTTTTAGGGGTGTAGTAGCTTTTGCAACAAGAGTCAGGAGTTTTGGGAAATGCATGTGAGCAATTGGAGTTTGTGTTTACAGTTTTGAGAAAATGGGGCAAGGTTTCAAAAAGTTGAGTTTTTGCAATTGTGAAAAACTGTAACTACTGGCATGTGTGCTTTATTGATGATCAAATGGGGAGAAGAATGTTCAACATTTTGAATCACATGTGTCCTACACTGCAAAGTGTGTTTTGACAATTATAATGTGTTTAGAGTTTTGCAAAGAGGAGGCATGAGTTTTGCAAAGTGTGTTTTGACAATGAGAATGTGTTTAGAGTTTTGCAAAGAGGAGTCAATGAGTTTTGCAAATTGTGTTTTACTATGTACAATGGTTTAAGGTATTGACAAAAGAGTGAGCAGTTGTGAGAAATAGCTTAAACAATTGGGCAATTGGGCCAGCCAATTGGTTTTTGTGTATTAGCAATTCAGAAAAACTGTATACACATCTGAACATTGTGCTTTTCATTTTTTGGTGTAGTGTTCACTAACTGCTTCATTGTAATTTCATTTTGACAATTGTGTTACAGTTTTTCTCCATGGGTTTGGCTCATTTCTTGAAACTGAGATGACATTCCTATAACTATAAGGTCATTTGGCCAAACATTCTTACAGTTCTGCACAACACTTCAGTTAACCAGCAAAATGTCATATGTCTCCAAAAACTGTTCATTCATTCTTCAAAAAGAAAATCCATTTCTCATTTAAATAGTCAACACCATAAAAATTACACAGATCCTTCTCAATTGCTTTGGCTAATTTTCACTCATTCAGTACTTTTGTCAAAACTAACTGGATGGTTCAGCACAACTACACGGATCACCTGCAAATGCTCATATCTCTTCAAAAACAGTTTACCCATGTGTCAAAACTAAATTTTCTTCTCAAATAGTCAGTGCCCCCAAAATGCATTGTCCCTTTGGCATTGTGTAAGCACTGCAAGTCAAAATGCTTAGACATTTTGCCATTATGGCTACACCACAACTACGCCGCACACACTGCACCCATTCTGCCAAGGAAATGGTAAGTAGTAAGTAGTAGAAAGTAAATTTCACGCATTAGAGAACCTAAAAGGAAAATGTATAAAGTATTCTGTAAAAAAATAAAAATAAAAATTGTATCATGTCACTGCAATCGGCACATTGCACATCGGCACAGTGAATCGCTTGCTGAGAAGGTGCCATGCACAGAAGTAGCGTGACTCTCGTGCCTCACACAATGACAAACTGTGGTAGGTGGGGCCCTTCGAGACCCCTCTCATTTTCGGGGACTAAATCCATATAAAGACAGTCCAGGAAAAGGCGGAGCTTCTGGGTGCTGTACAGGCCCAAGCTTGCAATGTGTGTGGCCATACCATTTTCAGATGTGGCTCTCTCACTGACCCGGGACGTCCACTGTGGCCCATAGGACAAGGATGTTTCGGCCGCGCCTGCGGCCCTTGGCCAGGTTGAAACCAGCCTCATCAACAAATAAGAGGATGTGAGGTGTTTCATTTCCCTCCAATGCCATTAATCTCTACAAAAAATAAAAATAAAACAAACTCAGTCATATAGATGGGTCATACACAGCGGTAATATGTTCTTCACAAAGTCAATATAACCCACTGCAGTGGTTCCAAACCTGGAGTACAGACCTATGCAGAGGTACTGCAAGTAGTATTTGACACAAAGAGAAGGGAGAAATACTGATGCCAGTGTTCTGTTACAGTTCTTAGGCAAAATGCTGTGGTCAGATACTGTAAAGCTAGATTCTGAAGGTAAAGAGGATACTGAAAACCCCCCAAAATTGGAACCTCTGCATAGTGTAGTTGTAGGTTACAATGATAAACAACAAATAATTGAATTACCTGGTACCACAGTTCTTTCACTCTGTCCGTGTTCCTATCGAATGGTACCCTGTAGATAGTGTTTCATGGTCATTTGGTTCTTCTTCAGTACCTGGTCTATTGTCGATATGCTGATGGAGTTGACGTTTTGGAAGATGGCATTGTCTTGGAAGACTGCATCACGGACTAACTGTTAGATTAGACATCTGCGATGTGGGAAACTCGTCCTTCGTTAGTCAAGACCTGATTTCACCTGTCACCTATTCACCTGACTGTCATGAATTTATGACATGTTCCAAAAAATGTATACCATATTGTATTATATCCTTAACTAATTTTGACAATTGAGCAGACTATTCTGCATATGATGACTTATACAATGACGTTGCGCTGACATGTTTTGAAGAGAATGACCATTACACTGAGAACCAACTAATTGGAATAGATCGGCAAGATCAATTCATTTGGAAAATGTGCTAAATGTGGGCTAATTGTGTTAACTGTAGGTAAGTGTACATAACCATTTGCAGAGATGCACTAGACACTTGAGACATGTACAAAGCATTAAAAAATTTGATGAACACAATGAGAAATGCCATTCTGTTGTGACAAACTGTAAGTTGGTTTGGGGATTTGTCCATGTTGTTTTGAGAATGTCATCTCAGTTTCAAAAAATGAGCCAAACCGATGGAGAAAAACTGTAATGTTTTGAGAATAGAGTTTGGTTCTATTTCGTTTCTCCTGACCGCCAGAGGCGGTGCTTTAAGCACCTGGATGTCCATTACGCGTGCGTGCAGGTCGAGTGTTTGTATCAACAAAGTCACCCGTGACGTGGGAGACATACTTCCTGTGCCCCGGGCACAAAAGGCATGTCGAACCCGGAAGCGATCTCTTCCATTTTCTCGCGCTGGAAAAGCAGGTCTTTGCTTCGTTTAGCATTGCTAACGTTTTCACGTTGAAATCGGTGGTTTTTTGGCTACGCTGTATGGTCTTGCAACCTTGGGTTGGAGCTGCGGATTATTTTCGCCCTCCGGAAGACTGCGAGCCGTAACCGCTTGATTCTTTCCTCTTGGATGGATTTATCCGACTACAGGTGAGCTCATATATTTCTATACCTAAGATTGCGTGGCTCGCAACAAATAGGTTAATTTCGTGGGGCCTAGCCGGTGTTCTCGCCTGCAACCCTCCCGACATTTACTTTAACGTTGATGTTATTGTCGACGGTATTTTTTTTTGTTGTTATTGAAACGGAACGGTGCTTTTTCTGCTCCCTTCCCGATAGTTTCGGTTTCTTTTTCATAAGTAGAGCGGTCTTTCCTCTACTGTATTACTTTCAGGACGGGAAGCATTAGGACTCCCTCTAAACTGTTTAGTTATTTACTACAACGCGGTGATTCCCCGCTCTCGGTAAGAGTATCTGTGTCGGTATACTTTTGTTTTGGTTGGTTTGATGTTACTTAAGTGCTTTGACGGCGGACTTGCACCGTTTTGTTTAGCACTATTATTATTGTTATCACTATTGTTATCGTTTGCACTGTAAGAAGGCTTCAGCTGCATGTGTATGGGGAGTGTGCTTGCTCCTACACGTTGCTTGTGATACTGTCGTTCTGTTTGTACAGTACTCGCCTGTAGAGCAACATATTAGGCAGTGTGAACCTGCTGCTTTGAGCTACCTGTGGTTTTCTACATATGTAATTTATATATGTATATATAATATACCTATATATATATACATACATTTTTTTCCTGGCTGTGCTGGAGGGTGTGCACGCCCCTAACTGCACGTGGCCTCATAGCCCTGTTCAGACAAGGTATCTGTAATCAGGTAAGGGTTACACTAGCTGGTGAAGTGCTACACGCTGAGTGCCAGTCATGGATCTGAACCAACCAAGGGGCTTGCTCATGACTTGCATTGATTGCCGGCTCCTTCTAGAGCTGGGGGATGGTCACGACAAGTGTCCCTCTTGCCTAGGGGTTGAACACCTCCGTCAGGGCCTGACTGAGCTGGCATGCATGAATTGTGCTTGTATGAGCATGGCTGTCAGATCAGCTCGGCTGGCCCGCCTGGAAAGCGTATTTACCTCTCAGCCACTCGCTACGCAGAGGGATGACGCTCGGGCCACCTGCCCTCCCAAACGTAAGAGGACTGAGGCCCATGAAGCCTCTACGACGAGCAAGCAGGGACGGGTTGACCCCCTGTCTCATAAGGTGGACACCTTGGCATCTGAGTTTGCAGAGATCAAAGCTCTCCTGCTTAACCTCCAGCCTGGTGCGCAAACTGCCGGCGCCCCCGCTGCAGTTCCACCCTCCTCGTCGCCTGAAGTGTCTCCTCCGCAGTTGTCACCAGCATACAGAGCCCTAGAGGAGGATGTGCTTTCCACCAGGGCTTCTGAGAGCCTCGGTTTTGGACAGCTGCTTGATGAGGGGATGGGTGAGGGTTCCCACTCTTCCCACGCTAACTCCCAGGGTACCGGCCGAAAGTACTCCGGGCGGCTCTGAGGCTAGCCTCATGTCTGTTCGGCCCACTATTAAGATGGCCTTAGCACGTCTGGGGTTGGACCCAGCACCCAGTATGGTGGCCCCTCAGAGTGCCTTTTTTAGAAGGACCTCTCAGGCGGAGGCCTTTTCTGTTCCACCCTCAACCCCATACGTTGAAGAGCTGCAGAGATGCTGGGCAGACCCCAGATGCCTCTCGCACCTCCCGAGTAACTGTAGGGCACTTGCCAATATGCGTGATGCATCCAGCTATGGTCTGGACCATATGCCCAACATTGAGCCATCCGTTGCGGCTCTGGTGCTGTCGCCTGGGGAGGCCCTCAGACCAGATGCACGTTGCCCTCGACGACAGTGTCGCTTGACAGATGACCTCATCGTGAAAAGCTATGACACAGTGGCACGTATCGGAGGTATTGGTAATTCCATGTCACACCTTTTGCTGGCCATGTCTCAAACTCTACAGGGTGCTGAGGTGGACCCCTCCGTACGTGGCCTGAGTGACACCTCTCTACAGACGTTTGCCTTTATGACGCGCGAGTTAGGGAGGCTTATGTCCTCACTGACTCTTGCTCGGCGTCAGATATGGCTGGCTCAATCCCCACTCTTGGAGCCATATCGACGGGCCTTGAGATCTCTTCCTGTGGTACCGGGAGAGCTGTTTGGCCCAGCGGCACAGCAGGCCCTTGAACGTAGCCTGCAAGTTACACAGGCCAGGCAGCAGTTCTCTAGTCTGCGTCGGGTCCAGCCCTACAGCCTGAGACCATCTACAGTTGCTGCAGTGGCTCCAGCTGTGCCGAGACCTCTCCCCCAGCCCAGGCGTGCGGAGAGATTTCGTAGGTCAAACCCCACCCAACCCCCACCGGCTGCACAGCAGAATCCCAGGGGGCGAGGGGGTAGGCAATGACACCAACACTACGGCGGTCGGACGCTTCACCAGTCCTCAGCTGAGCTACTGGGAACAACATTCGTCGGACCCCTGGGTTGTGGCAACGCTGTCCCAGGGATACAACATCCAATTTTGGCGCCGACCGCCAAGATTCCGAGGGGTCAAGATGACCCTCGTCAAAGATCCGACGAAAGCTCAGGCCCTGCGCCAGGAGATCTTGGCACTGTTACAAAAGGAGGCCATCGAGCCTCTAGACGTACATACACAAAACAGTGGGTTCTATTCCATCTACTTCGTCGTCCCAAAGAAGGACGGCGGACTTCGCCCCATCCTGGACTTACGACCTTTGAATGCACATCTCAAGGTACTAAAATTTCACATGTTGCGCACTGTCAATGTACTGCAGGGCATTCAGAAAGGCGATTGACCTCAAGGATGCTTACTTCCACGTTCCCATAGCACCACACCACAGGCAGTTTCTCCGGTTCGCTTTCGAGGGGAAAGCATACCAATTTCGCATCCTCCCATTCGGGATCTCACTAGCACCGAGAGTGTTCACCAGGTGCGTAGCCGCAGTGCTGGCTCCACTACAGGCCCAGGGAATACGCATCTTCCCTTACCTGGTCGACTGGCTGATCTGCTCTCCGTCGAGAGCAGAAGCCCTCAGAGGTTTGGCCTTACTCATCTCCCACGTCACCAGGCTGGGGTTTACAATAAACCACACAAAGAGCTCCCTGGTTCCCACTCAACACACAAGGTTTCTTGGCATCCAACTGGACTCTCGGTTGATGACGGCCACCTTGTCACACCAACGGGTGACCAATATTCTCAGGCTGTTGCGACGGTTCAAGAGGGACAGAGCCCTGACCCTCAGAACGTTCCAGAGCCTCCTGGGGATGCTCACAGCAGCTTCCTCTGTGATCCCACTTGGCCTGTTATCCTTGAGGCCTCTTCAGATCTGGTTGAACAGTCTGCGGAGGGAAGCCTTCCTTACCCGAGGCACCCCCTTGGGGGCTGTACCTTCTCACAGGGAGGTGGTGACCACAGATGCCTCTCTGGAAGGGTGGGGTGCTGTTTGGCAGTGCCGAACGGTCAGGGGCCTGTGGACGCCTTCCCAACGGGGGCTGCACATCAATGTGCTGGAGCTGCAGGCTGTCTGGCATGCTCTGCAGCATTTCGCTCCTGCTTTGGCAGGGAAACATGTCCTCATACGGACAGACAATACGTCGGTGGTCTACCACATCAACCACCAGGGGAGTTCCAGGTCCAGAGAGTCCCTGCGGGTAGCCCAGCTGCTCCTGCGATGGGCCCACCCACGGTTGCTGAGCCTGAAGGCAATGTACTTGCCCGGCATTCAGAACAGGGCAGCAGACCTTTTATCTCGCCAGAATCCCAATCCTGGCGAATGGCGGCTCCATCCGGAGGTCATGGAGACAATCTGGTACAGGTACGGCAGGGCGGAGGTGGACCTTTTCGCCTCCCAGTCGACAACACACTGTCCCCTCTGGTTTTCGTTGGGGGAAGTGTCCAGCCCTCTGGGCCAAGATGCGCTGGCACACGCATGGCCGAACCAGCTGCTGTATGCCTTCCCTCCACTGCCACTGATACTGCCCGTTCTGCACAGAGTGATGTGGGGAGAACACAAGGTCTTGCTTGTGGCCCCCAGGTGGCCAGGCCGAGTCTGGTTCCCAGCGCTGTACAGGCTGCTGGACGGGGAGCCATGGTGCCTCCCCATGAGGATGGACCTCCTCTCCCAGCTGGACGGCCAGATCTGGCACCCGAACCCGGCACGGTTGCAGCTGTGGGTGTGGCCTCTGAAGGGCCGGAGCCACTGCTAGGCTTCTGTGAACCGGCAGTGGTGCATACCATCAGTAATTCTAGGGCACCCTCCACCAATGCACTTTATGCCAACAGGTGGAAGCTGTTTTCCGAGTGGTGTACTGCACTGGGCCAGGAGCCAACTAGCTGTCCCCTGCCTACTGTACTCTCCTTTCTCCAGTCACGGCTGGATGGAGGACTCGCAGCCTCCACTATTATGGTGTATATCGCTGCTATCTCGGCGAGACATAACAGGGTTGACGGTGTGACGGTGGGGTCTCACACACTGGTGGGTCGTTTCCTCAAGGGTGCTCAGCGGCTAAGACCGCCCCTGCGGAACCCGGTTCCTCCTTGGGATCTTCCTCTTGTCTTGGAAGCACTATCAAGACCCCCATTTGAGCCTCTACACCACTTGGGCTTGGACATACTGTCCACAAAGACTGCCTTTCTCCTGGCCATTGCGTCGACAAGGCGAGTGAGTGAGATACATGCTCTGTCTGTAAGCACGGAGTGCTTACATTGGCATCCAGGGAACGCAGGGGTGACCTTGTGGCCAAACCCCTCCTTTCTGTCTAAGACATTTTCCACTACCTTTGTGAACCAGCCTCTTAGCCTGGCAGCCTTTCAACCCTCTGCTCAGGAGATGGGACATGGTGTGGACAGCGAACTGTTGTGCCCGGTGCGGGCTTTGAGACAGTACCTTCATCGGACGGCTACCATCCGCCAGTCAGATTCACTATTTATATGTCACACTGGACCCAGACGAGGTCAGGCCCTGTCCAAACAGAGGCTGTCTGGATGGATTGTCACTGCCATCGAACTGGCATACAAGAGCAGTGGTGTTCCTGTTCCGCCTTGAGTGCGGTGTCACTCGACTAGGGGCGTGGCTACTTCTTGCGCGGCCCTTAGGGGAGTCCCCCTGTCAGACATATGTGCAGCAGCATCATGGTCATCCCCCTGCACGTTCGCAAGGTTTTATAGCCTCAATGTGGTGCCGCATAACCCAGTGGCTTCAGCTGTTCTTCCTGCTCCTTCACAGCATCCTTAGAAGGGCAGGTAGGAGTCCCTCGTGACTTTGTTGGCATTACTCATCCAGGTGCTTAAAGCACCGCCTCTGGCGGTCAGGAGAAACGAAATAGAACGATGGTTACGTATGTAACCGCGGTTCTATGAGTTTCGGATGACCGCCAGAGTCTGGCAGTCACTCGGACTATTCACCAGAAAATTGCCAGAGATCGCTTCCGGGGTCGACATGCCTTTTGTGCCCGGGGCACAGGAAGTATGTCTCCCACGTCACAGGTGACTTTGTTGATACAAACACTTGACCTGCACACACGCGTAATGGACATCCAGGTGCTTAAAGCACCGCCTCTAGCGGTCATCCGAAACTCATAGAACCGCGGTTACATACGTAACCATCGTTTTGAGCACACGTGAAACTGTTTTGAGGGGTGTAGTAGCTTTTGCAACAAGAGTCAGGAGTTTTGGGAAATGCATGTGAGCAATTGGCGTCTGTGTTTACATTTTGAGAAAATGGGGCAAGGTTTCAAAAATTGAGTTTTAGCAATTGTGAAAAACTGTAACAACTAAACAGGCTCCTGCCTCGACAGCATTTGTACAGCAGGACCATCATACGCCACCTTCGCCACTGTGGCCAATTGGCCATTGGGCTAGTGCAATATTAGGAAGGGGTAACAATCTGTTTGCCGTGGCTACTGATTTGCAGGGTGTAAATGCTTTTCTGTGTGTGTGACCTATAATATGCCTTATATATTCTGCGTTTGCTTATTGAGTTTTGCTGAACTTTTATTGAGTACCATTTATCCAAACACCTTGATTGTGCACTTTGTTGTCCCCGTCTCCGAGTTGTTGCCTCAAAGGCCTAATGGCTTTTCTTGTGTGTTTAAGTTTAAAACAAACAACATAATAAACTGTCTTTTTATTTTTATAGTAAGTTCTCCAGCACCCCCCCCCCCCCTCTGTTTATTTCACTTCATTGGGTTAGCCTGCTTATAGACATCTTGCACTTGGATTGTTGGTTATTAACCTATGACTGACCAGAAAAGTCCCCCTAGGGGTTACACAGTGTTGATACATTTATAACCAGAGGGTTAAAGAGCGGAATAGCCTAATGATGCATTCCATGTGTCTCAGCAACAGAGTAACAAGTCAGACTCACCTCACGTCTGCTAAAAACACAGCAAAAACCAAGTTGGATGCGTTCCATTTGCCAAACTTGGATTGACACTTAAAAAAGGACACATAACGCTGTATTTCGCGAATAATATGACCATAATAGTATGTAGTATCGACTTAAAAAACACTGATTATGTGGAAGCAACCAAACATAATGACAACCGTAAATGGCAAATATCGTAGCATTCACTCAGTAACCTTGAACTGTGCAGCCATCTTGAATTGTGAACTCTGGGTCCTCTGTGCTGCTCCAACTTTGTAGGGCAAATGTCCGAGACTTGGGGGCGTGCATGGTGTCACTTCCTGCTTTTCAACGCGCACAACTACTCGGAAACCGAGCTCTGACTGCAAATAGAATGCACTGTAAATGTAAATGTTTTTATTGAACTGAATGAAACAAATTAAAACCACTGGTGAGTGAGTGAAAGAGCTATTCATAAAAGCAGGAGAAAACCAGTGGTCCAGTGACAGGCCTCAGCAGTGAAAAATCAGCGTTGACCTCTCGGCCTGCTCATCTATCTCCCAGCAGCCCCTGCTGATGGCTCTCCGCCACCTGATTTATGAGGGAAAAAATGTCAGTGTGGAACAGGCTTTTGATAAAATTGTTCAACTGATTCAGTGCAATAAATTGTGATCTTTACATCCAGGTCACCAACTACTTTCACATTCTTCTGCCATCAATAAGAGTGCCGAGCATGACAACTAATCTATACCTTTACACTGTGCTCACACTGTTAAGGGAAACTGTAACATTTATATTTGTAACCTTAAGAAATACCATACAGAATTACTTTGACTAAGAAGCACACTCTTTGGAAAGAAACATTTTATTGTAATGTCTAAGGCAATCACAAGGTTTAGCATCAAGTCTACAAAAACACAACAGGATAGTGGAGGGCACAAAGAAATTATTTACTTAAGATAACAATGCATTAGATGCATTAAACTACAACTTGTTTACTATAGCACAACTGTATTGATTGTTATAATTTACACGAGAATGAAACCTTTTTTCAAATGTATTACCCTATTGAAAGCATGAAAACAAATGTGACTGTACTCACTTCAGGTACCAGAATATATGATATTCTATTTGTCTTCTGAAGGGAATGCTAGGAGCTTTAATCTGCCCTGTGGAAGGTTTTTGATTTGTAATAAAAAATATCTGTCTTGACTTGATGAAATCCTTAATATTTTGTGATGTTTTGCATTTATCATTTATTCTCACAAACTACCTACTGCCTTTCTACCTTAACAGTTCTACCTTAATACTTTTAGCAAAGTTAACAACAACATTGTGCTAAAGATGTTCATTGAAGACAATGTTCATTGAGTTTATGTTACCTTTTTGTGCTATCTATAATGCACATGCAAGTCAAATTCCTTATTCCTATAAATATAGAGCCAGATTTACTGCTGGTCTGCATGTGTCAAAATTTGTGTAGACATCATATCACCTGCAAACACTTTTCGTGTGTAGTATGATGTTTAAAATGTGCAAGGTAACTTGTTTAGTATTGTTGTCTAAAATTGAGCCATTTCTGAATACCCAAAACAACAGGAAGCCTTTAGGTTAATTGTGGCTATAAATGTACTTTATATAATCTTAGTGAATCTGACTGAAAAAGTACCATACTTATTGTATTACATGCCAGAAACATATGCTCTGTGAATGACTGAATAACTGACTGACTGACATACACATGAATGAATAAACAAAATGACAAAATAATCATCTCATTTAACTGCTCAATTGCATGTAGATGGGCTCTTAGCCTGAGCAGTTGGTTAGAGGCCACAGTGAAAGGAGATGACTTTGGCAAATAGTGAGGACTGAGGCACAGTGACAAAAAGAAAAGGAGGGCACTGAGAAAACTACATGGGAGAAAAGTAGTATAACATGCTTGTGGAAAGATGAGATCCTTAATCTGGGGAAAAGTTTGTGTTTCAGATTAGAGCACGGCCAACAAGTGCTGCACAAAGAGAGCAGTGACAGGCTGAGGAAATGAAATGTTTACTGGGATGGTGTGGGCGGGTGGTTGTTGGGGAGGGGGGGTGGCAGAGGGTTAAGGCACCACAATGTGCCTCTAATCATTGAGTTGTTTGTGTATGGGAGTAAGTGTAGAAAGAGGGGAAGGAGCACTTAAGAGTTAGGAACTCTATGTTTGTGTGTGTGTGTGTGTGTGTGTGTGTGTGTGTGTGTGTGTGTGTGTGTTTGTGTGTGTGTGTGTGTGTGTGTGTGTGTGTGTCCTTAATTTGTGACTGAGGGAGGATAAGGGTATTTCCTGAGTTACCTTTTCCACTGTGTGCATGGGGCACCAAACATGCAGGGCCATAGCCAGGATTTTAAAACTACTGAGAACCGTGATGAACATATAAACCGTGCATTTAATTTTTTTCAACATATTTAAATAAGTGAGGGTGAATTACATGTCACAGAAGATATCTATTGCTATTGCTTTGTCTTGTTAAATGATTTATTTTTAAATTCACAAAAAGGTACAACTGTGCTGCTTCGAAAATGTACATTTTCACAGCTTTATGAAAGTGCGCTGTTGGTTACCATAAAAAAACATTTGCAGTGTCTACTTTGCTGCACTACTACTGAGGCAGGTGAGTGAGTCACTACGTGCACATGGTATAATTGTATTAGATTTCTGTCTCTCCCAAAATCCAGGTGCACATGGAGACCTTGCCGACTCTGCTACGCTAGGTGGCGCTGTAGTCCTTTCAACAAGTGGTGGTAGAACTACTTCCGGTTAATGGCTACTAAATAAAAAAATAAGCAAACTATCTGGCAGCATACAAACAAACATGGTGTTTCAGGAGTTTGACAGAGCAGCATTCACGTACATGTTGTGCATTCTGCTGTGTTTGGAAGTCAGTATGACTGGTTTGGTTTCATTTATACATGCGTAGTACGCAAATCCGATACGATACCGTGCACAAGGCGACACCAAGCGGATTAACATCGGCTTAAGCCAGGGGTTCCTATCGGATTTGTGAATCCAGTCCCTATACTATCTTTAGCCTGTGCACATGAATTCGATACAATTCCAATCCGTTTACAATCGGATTCAGCTCGTCCATGTGCATGCAGTGATTGAGTTAGTAAGTGAATAGAGTGTGTGAGGAAATGAGGGAAAAAGCAAGTGAGCAATGTAAGTAACTGAAGGACTGATAGCAAGCAGTAGTAATAATTTGAGTTTTCAGACTATGGCTATGGTGTTAATGCACTGTCAATGTCAATA
Source organism: Setipinna tenuifilis (assembly GCA_030347295.1). NCBI lineage: Eukaryota > Metazoa > Chordata > Actinopteri > Clupeiformes > Engraulidae > Setipinna > Setipinna tenuifilis. Next base: position 29,981,371 of record CM059277.1, read on the forward strand.
AATTGAATTTAATTTAAGTGAAATAATACACACTTAATAAGAGGAGATAAATAGAGGGACTTGTGAAATTGTGCAAGAAGAGGACAGAGATCTGGGGGCCTTTACAGTTTTTTACAATTGTTTAAGCTCAAAATAAACATTGTGCTCATTTTCTCAAAACACTACAAACAGTTAATGCAACCATATACTCAACAAACATGTACAACAGAACAACTAAGATGTACTGCAAAACGGCATTCTTCTTCAAAACTACACACTTGTTTATAAAAATTGCCAAATCCCACACACATAATGCATATGATTGTTTCTGTATTTCAGTGAGTTACACATTGGGGTAATCAATCCTAAACACTTTGTAACATTCTGACTTTTTTAATATCTGGGTTTCATTTTCTCAGACATATTGATAAATGACATGAATACTTTCACGTGTTCAGGAAGAACACATGACTAATACCTTCAGTAAATATATTTCAATTGATATTTTTTTACTTTTAATGCAAAATCAGTCAATATGCTCAAGTGTTTGTTGCATGGTTGTATATTGAAAATTGAAACACAACCATTTCTACAAATAACCATGTTACAGTAACAATAAATACAGTAAAACACAGTATTGTTGGAGAAAAAAAGTTATTGTAAGGATCATCTCTGACCAATTTGGTGGCATGTCTCAACCTAGGGTTTTTAA